>OZ007587.1:162644066-162961566 GCA_963931845.1 Maratus michaelseni
CACCTTTTAGCAATTAAAATAAGTATATTATTACAAGGTGTTATAATTTGTTATATTTTTTACAAAATCATCAATATAAAAAATATTGGGGAAGGTAAAATTTGCTATGGAAAATACATTAGAATACAAGCTAGAAGTTTGGTAATCAAATTTATTTAGATGTTAAAATTATTTAACTGGAAATTAAGTATAAGAAGAAATAGTCATGAAATATTCACTAATATATTAAGTATGGAATTTGTATGAAATTTTATGGGATTTTAATCAAAATTCAATTATACTAATGCATTTTAATATGATAATCTCAATTTATCACTATGTAAAGCTTCTTTTAATCAACTTCAAAGATGAAACAAGAAAATTTTAAATTCCAAATTAATTTTATTTTTTAAAATATATCTACTTCTCACGCAATATTGTATTAATTTATAAAGATAATAGTAAAATCATTGAAGGTACAATTTTTTTTTAATTAATTTACTATCACGAGTATTCATCAGAAATATTTTTAACTTAAATTTAGCTATAAAGTTTTTATTTTATTTTCTTATTATTATAAAAAAAAAAAAAAAAGTTCGTAAAATATTGAGCTATTCTTAAAAATAAATTAAGTAAAATAAGCAAACAGACAAACGAGATACTAAAATAATATACCAATGACATTTGTAAATAATAAAATGAAAAACAAAAAGAAACAAATATATATACGCAGATTGCTGTGTTTATCTATCTCTACACTGTAAAAAAAAATCTGTAGTACTACTAGAAAATCTCTAGGCAACTGGGATTCCATAAACTTTTCTAGTAACCAACACAGCTTCTTCTTAAGTAAGATTACTGCATTAAACTTAGTAAACAACACATAGACTTCCTTAGTGAACCTACCAAGAAATCGTTTGTAGCCATTACAGGTGCTTTTTTAGTAATGTATACTAAGAAATGGTTAGTAGTATTACAGATACTTCTTTTGTATCTTCACTAAGAAACGGTTAGTAGTATTACAGATACTTCTCTTGTATCTTCACTAAGGAATGGTTAGTAGTATTACAGATACTTCTCTTGTATCTTCACTAAGGAATGGTTAGTAGTATTACAGATACTTCACTTGTATCTTCACAAAGAAATTGTTAGTAGCCTTTACAGGTCCTTTTTTAGTTTGTTTACAAAGAAATTGTTAGTAGTATTACAGATACTTCTCTTGTAGATTCTCTAAAAAATTGTTAGTAGGTGTTACAAGTGTTTTTTCAGTATGTATAGTAAGAAATGGTTAGTACTATTACAGATATTTCTCTTGTATCTTTGCTAAGAAAATATGTGTAACCATTGCAGGTGTTTTTCTTGTATGTTTACTAAGAGACTTTAGTAGAATTACAAAAACTTCTTTTGTATGTTCACTTTCACAATGTTAGAATATTTATAAGAAAACATCTGTAACACTACTAAGAAACTGTAGTAATGTTACAGGTACTTTTCTCATAATTTACACTAGAGTTTTAAATGGGATAGCATTTTATCTTTCATCCAAATATTCTGCAGCAACTTCTGAATGTCTTTCATAATATTTTATGCTACAAAATTATAATATATATATATATTTTACATATTTCCAATTTTAAATTTTTCCAATTGTTGTCTGGTAATAATTCAGTATACTTGGCTGATTCTACTGTACTTAGCATAATGCCAGTAGAATTATGAAATGCTGAATTATTTTTAAAACACATGTGGGTGCAGCCAAGCTGAAGAGTACATCCACATATGTTTTTTCATATCCAATTCTTGATTGGTTCTCTTGTGGTCCAGTTTTTCCACTGAATAATGTTCGTAATTAATTTATTAATCCAATTGTGTTTACATAATAGCAACTCCAATTTATAATTTTTTTCCCCTTTCTCTCTCTTTCTTTTTAAATGTTCTTCAGGTATGAGTAAATTTGGCTAATTACCATTGAAGCACATGCTATGGTAATTTTATGATTGCACAAGTTAATTATTAGCTATGTGGTATTCTGATTACACAATATCATTAATTATCTCTTAGTAGATTTTAGTAGAATGATATTAGAACTTGATATGTTTTTGAAATTCATAGATATTATAATTATATATATATATATATATAATTATATAGTAAAATATAATGTAATTAATTATAATATATATAATATCAATTACAATTATAAACATTAAAATTTTTTATACCAAATACAGAGGCATTCTTTAAATATAACTTCCATTTTAATTTTTTATCCCTGTTAATTTTTATTTTATAATATAAAGATCTAATTCTTTAATAAGTGCATCTGTATTTAGTATACAACTATTTTAATGCTAATAATTATATTTATACTAAATTATTTTTCTAGCATAATATATTATATAAAGACAAAGAAATATTTGGCTTACTTTATTTCTTATTCTTTTAAACTGCTCTAATTAGCATTCTCAATCTATCTGTTGAAAATTAAAATTCTATACCATTTAAAAAAAAAAGTGTACATTCATCTAGATTACCTGAAATATTTCTTCAAGTGTAACTTGACACTTAAAAACTAGACAAGACATTCATGTTAAATATAAACTGAAGACTTTTTCAAATAACCTATTTTCTTTTCAAACACAATTTAATAAGTTTTTTCAAGCTAGAAGACACTGTCCTGCTTCACTGACTGCAAATCCCAGCAACACAATACAGAACGCAAAACTAACACACTTTTGAATGCATAAAATGTGTTCATAATGTGTTTCGTGGTGTTCTCGTATGGTAAAATAAATTCTTCATATAAGTTTCAATTAACCATCTGTATTTTTTGATTTTGTAATTTGTAGAATTTACAAATTGTTAAAGCATTGAAGAATCAATTAACCCTACGAAATTGTGTATATAAGCATTTAAGGTGGTTCTCAATTGACCTACTCAACAATGTGAAATTTAACAGTTTTAGTTTTTCCACACCAAAAATAAAAGTACTATATTAGGCAGATAAAATTTCTTTCTTTCTTAATATGCTTTAACATGCCAGTATAGGCAACAGATAATGGAAATGATCAGCGGCAACACAAACTAAAGAAAGAGTGGTACTTTTCGGTTATCCGGGCACCAGTCATATATAAATATATATTTATATACATACATACATGTATGTATATATACATGTAAATGCTATTATATGTGTGTATATATATATATATCACTGGCACCCGGCTAACCGAAAAGTACCAAAATATTATTAAAGTAATAATATTGCTTGCAAATGAAAATTACTGAGTAGAAGGTTGAAGGTATATAAGTCTGTATCAATTTATGTACTGGGTGTCAAAATATATTGTTTCCAGACCGAAGACATTAAACGGGTTTTCTGAGAAATGCTGAATTTGGTTTGGGGCTAAATTTAAGTACTCCAAAAGTTTTAAACATATACTTATGAACAGTTTTTTTTTTACATTTATATATGTATATATATATATGTAGAAGCACTATGAATTAAATGCTGAAATGTATGCTGAATGTTTTTGAGTTTTTAGATAGCAAAAAAGAAATTGTACGAAAATTTAGCTTTTTTAGACAAAAATTGGCAAATTTCATTCAGATTTTTCAAAACTTATAGTTCATTGCATAGTAAAAGTGTCAGACCTCCATGACACATTCAAAAGAAATTGAAATTTATTTAGTATAACTGAATGCAAAATAATTATTTTCATGTAAACATCAAATTTTTGCACGGTTACTCCTCAAAATTGCAAATTTTATAAGTATTAATAGAAATAATCTACAATTTAACAGTTTTAGAAATAGAATTTACACACAAACAATATAAGTATATTAGGCGAATACTATTTTCTTCTTTACAAAAATAAGCTTTTAACATGCCAGTATAGATGACAGATAATGGAAATGATGGGCGGCAACATAAATTAAAAAATCAACACAAACAACTAAAGAAATTTTATTAAAGTAATAATATTGCTTGCAAATGAAAATTACTGAGTAGAAGGTTGAAGGTATATAAGTCTGTATCAATTTATCTACTGGGTGTCAAGACCAAAGACATTAAACGGGTTTTTTGAGAAACGTTTAATTTGGTTTGGGAGTAAATTTCAGTACTTCAAAAGTTTTACACATACTCTTATAAAGAGTTTTCTTTTATATATATATATGTAGAGGCACTATGAATTAAATGTTGAAATGTATGCTGAATGTTTTTGAGTTTTTAGACAGTTAAAAGAAAATGTATGAAAATTGTGATTTTTCAGACAAAAATTGGCAAATTTCATTCATATTTTTCAAAACTTACAGTTCATTGAATAGTAAGTGTCAAAACTACATGGCATTCAAAAGAAATTAAAATATACTTAGTATAACCCAGCACAAAATCAATACTTTTTATGTAAACATGAAATTTCTGTATGGTTATTCCTCAAAATTGCCAATTTTATAAATAATAATAGAAATAATCGTGAAATTAACAGTTTTTGTGTTAGATTTCGCACACAAAAAATATAAATAAACTGTATTAGGCGGATACTATTTCTTGCATTACAAAAATATGCTTTAACATACCAGTATAGACGACAGATAATGGAAATGATGGGTGGCACAACACAAATTAAAAACATCAACACAAACAACTAAAGAAATTTTATTAAATAATATTATTGCTTGCAAATGAAAATTACTGAGTAGAAGGTTGAAGATATATAAGTCTGTATCAATTTATGTACTGGGTGTGAAAATATATTGTTTTCAGACCAAAGACATTAAACAGGTTTTTTGAGAAACGTTGAATTTGGTTTGGGAGTAAATTTCAGTACTTCAAAAGTTTTACACATATTCTTATGAAGAGTTTTTTTTTTTTTTTTATGTAGAGGCATTATGAATTAAATGTTGAAATGTATGCAGAATGTTTTTGAGTTTTTAGACAGTTAAAAAGAAAATACATGAAAATTGAGCTTTTTCAGACAAAAATTGGCAAATTTCTTTCTTTATTTTTCAAAACTTACAGTTGATTGAATAGTAAGTGTCAGAACTACATGGCACTCAAAATAAATAAAAATATATTTAGTATAACCGAGCACAAAATCATTACTTTTAATGTAAACATCAAATTTCTGTATCATTATTCCTCAAAATTGCCAATTTTATAAATAATAATAGAAATAATCCTGAATTTAACAGTTTTAGTGTTAGATTTTGCACACAAAAAATATAAATAAACTATTTGAGGCAGATACTATTTCTTGCATTACAAAAATGTGCTTTAACATGCCAGTAGACGACAGATAATGGAAATGATGGGCGGCACACAACACAAACAGCTAAAGAAATTTTATTAAAGTAATAATATTGCTTGGAAATGAAAATTACTGAGTAGAAGGTTGAATGTATATAAGTCTGTATCAATTTATGTACTGGGTGTAAGAATATATTGTTTCCAGACCAAAGACATTAAACGTTTTTTTTGAAAAACGCTGAATTTGGTTTGGAAGTAAATTTCAGTACTTCAAAAGTTTGACACATATTCTTATAAAGAGTTTTTTTTTAATATCATGTAGAGGCACTATGAATTAAATGTATGCTGAATGTTTGTGAGTTTTTAGACAGTTAAATAGAAAATGTATGAAAATTGTGCTTTTTCAGACAAAAGTTGGCAAATTTCTTTCTTTTTTTTTTCAAAACTTACAGTTCATTGAATAGTAAGTGTCAGAACTACATGGCATTCAAAAGAAATTAAAATATACTTAGTATAACTAAGCACAAAATCATTACTTTTAATGTAAACATTAAATTTCTGTATGGTTATTCCTCAAAATTGCCAATTTTATAAATAATAATAGAAATAATTGTGAATTTAACAGTTTTAGTGTTAGATTTTGCACACAAAAAATATAAATAAACTATATGAGGCAGATACTATTTCTTGCATTACAAAAATGTGCTTTAACATGCCAGTATAGACGACAGATAATGGAAATGATGGGCGGCACACAACACAAATTAAAAACATCCAACACAAACAGCTAAAGAAATTTTATTAAAGTAGTAATATTGCTTGGAAATGAAAATTATCGAGCAGAAGGTTGAAGGTATATGTCTGTATCAATTTATGTATTGGGTTTGAAAATATATTGTTTCCAGACCAAAGATATTAAACGGGTTTTTTGAGAAATGCTGAATTTGGTTTGGGAGTAAATTTCAGTACTTCAAAAGTTTAACACATATTCTTATGAAGATATTTTTTTTTAATATAATGTAGAGGCACTATCAATTAAATGTATGCTGAATGTTTTTGAGTTTTTAGACAGTTAAATAGAAAATGTATAAAATTGTGTTTTTTTCGTTCATATTTTTCAAAATTTATAGTTCAATGCATAGTTAAAGTGCCAGACTACATGACATTCAAAAGAAATTCAAATACACTTAGTATAACAGAGTGCAAAATCATTACTTTTAATGTAAACATCAAATTTCTGTATGGTTATTCCTCAAAATTACCAATTTTATAAATAATAATAGAAATAATCATGAATTTAACAGTTTTAATGTTAGATTTTGCACACAAAAAATATAAATATTATATTAGGCGCAGGGTTGGCATGTTTTTGTCATGTGACGGTTTTAACCGTCATGTCAAAAACTTAATTTTAATAAAACAGTGTCCAACAAGTTATTTAGCGGGGTTAGATAGACTTTAATCAATAAATTCTGAATAAAACTGCATAAATAACATTAAAACTACACAAATATATTCTTGCAGTAGCTTAGCCAATATCTATAGTCTAGGATGGGTTTTATCTTTTATTCATAAAAATTATAAAAAAATCAATAAATCCATTTTTTTATGTGTGTACAAAAACAGGTTTTCTATTGTTTTGGGAGATGCTTAACCCCTAAAGCTTCCCCTTCGCTATGCCACTGCATTTTTGAGACATCCTATTTGTAGAGGACATGGTAAAATACAAACAGAATGTAGCATGACAATTTTTTGAATAAAAAATAATTCTTATTTAATAAATAATTTTATTGTTAATGCATGCTTTTAATTACTTTCAATAAAGATGAACAGTTAATAAATCCTTAATTATTTGTAGTAATTAAGATTATGTAGGTTTAATCCAATATTCTGCAGAGGTAAATTGTTTAGATTTATATATATATATATAATATATATATGGCTAGAAGCAGAAAGTATTTCACCATAAGTGTTAAATCTTGAGGGTGTTTATTTTCTCCAAGGTAGAGCAAATTCAAAGATACTTCCCTACTAGTACAAAGCAGTATTGTTAGAACATCCAGTTTTCCAGCATCTTAAATTTGAAAAACATGAACCATGAACAAGAATTCAAAATCAACAACTCCTAGCTCTTCGGAAGTTGGGAAGAGCAAAATTCATCAAAGTAATTGTAGCCGTTCAGGTTTCGCAAGGCATCGCCAGCTTGCATGCTCATTTATATACAAAATGAATTGAAATTAACAAAATTCAAAAAACATATACAACATTATGTGTAACCAAATAAATCAAAACTGAAATATCTGAGAGAATATTTGAAAAAATTTAAATTAAACAGATCAGTGATTTTTGCATTCTTGTTCATGGTTTTTCAAATTTAAGATTTTTTTAACATGTTCAAGCACCTGCATTTCATAAATTTTCATCTTGAATTTAAAAATATATATTGTTTGTGTGCTCATAAGAGCTGTTTAGAGCCTGGTGCACATAAATCACCTTTTATAAATTAATATATATATATATATATATATATATTTTTTTAAATATAAGGTGTAGTTTTATAGTTTTTACATGCATCGCTTTCTTAAACGCATTCACACTACATGTTTATATACACTTTAAAACACAATGTTATGCATTTGGAGCAGATAACATGATGCATATGTATCGGGAAGCATATTTTGACATCAGGGATTTCAAACTTACAATGTTTCTGGTTTAAGTCATAATTTCTTGATGAAATATATTAGCTTTTCCAATCTTTTTTGTTAATACAATAGATCTTTATAACGCAAACCTAAAAACATGAGTTTATGCGATATATAGAATTTTGCGCTTATATAGATCACATTTTACACATCATTAAATTTAGCTTGTAAAACATGGCCGTATGTGTACATTGGTATGTGCGAAACATACCAAAATACATTAGAGCATCTTTATATTGCATTCTTTACTACCAGGAGTTATATATTATAATTTTTTGCATAATATAGATCATTCCACACATTGTTATTTTTACTTTATAAAGATTGCCCAAACATAGCTATATCAAATCATAGCAATGTTTTCAGTAATTAGCTCTGAATTAAGGATATAAAGTTAAATTAATGTATCAGATTTAGTCCCCTAGAGAATAGCAACTATTTATAATGTAAGAATTCAGGTGTTTCTTAACTGAAAATTCATTGTTTACATCTGAGAAGTTGTGCGGTATATGGAGAATTGCGTTATAAAGATCTACTGTAACTGATATTGGTTAGGAGACATGGCGGTTTGTGTTATGCAGTTGTATAGGGACTTTCGGTTATGAGGCTGTGTAATGTCATCAATATCTTATACTTTCCCATATCTCTTTAGTACTTACCAGATAAATTTTCAGCCTTCCCACTTTAAAAAAAACTTGTACTTTGTTTTTATATTTAAGCCAATAAAAATTCAGACTAACTCACTATATTTTCACATAAGAAATTGATGTCCTTCAGAGCAGATAATGCACATTTTTAATTTATAAAAATAAAAACTATAAGTGCGTTAAAATGACGTATTACTAACATTTAAATGTACTTGAAGTTAAAACCTGTATTATAATATAGACATCTCAATTTCAAGAAGAAATAAATAATATACTATGATGCCACTTTCTGCATGATGCTTTCAGTGTGACATTAAACAGACTCTAAACAAATGTCTGCTATGAATTATTTCTTATTTCATTTGTATTTTACAGCTGCATGTTATAGCTAAGTGTTTTAATACTTAAGCAATGGTAAAATTTCTACAATTTATATTAATGAAATGAAGCATAGCAATCGTTTTTTTAGAGACAGTTCAAAAGCTTCATTTCATGACTGATGTCACAACTGAAAGCAACGAGATTTTTCACAGATTATCTTTTTCATGGAGAAAGATTTTCTCCGAATTTTTCCAATTTTGAATCGAGATTTTCTTTGATTCATGGGCATGAATGCACAGAGCTCCGTTATTGTGATCACTGTATTATTGCAGTTTTATTTATTCTACCCAGAAAGCTTCCAAGGTTAACTCAGGCAAATGTGGGTTTTTCTGATAGTACTGTTATGATTGATATGTCATATGTTGAAAAATAAAAAAAGGTTCCACAAATGAATTTATAATAAAACATTTTAAAGTTGATTTCATTCACCATCTCCCAAATCTACCATTCACACTGAAACAGAATTCAGATGTATGTCTGTAATGTATAACGGTTTGTATTTTAATTTTTGGAGGTCACTATATTTTGTGCAGGATAAATGTTATCATACATGAATGTCATCAAATCTATACTTTCCATTATCTTTTTAGTACTTACCTGATAAACTTTCAGCAATCCCACTTTAAAGAAAATAATTCTAGCAGTTACATCCAATAGTGGCAAAAATCCATAATGCTGTCTAGAAACATTACATGCATATAGCATGTTTTCATTCATTGGCAGCAGGCTAGCTGGCCTTAGTTTATTTTAATCTCACTTTTCTTTTAAGGTGTATTGAGCGGTACTCAGAAGAAATTAAACAGACAAATTTTGATGTCCCCCACCCCCCACTTCTACTCAACAGATATCTTATGAGTACAAGGCAATAATAACAAAATAACATTTTTAATATTATCTGCTGTATCTGTGCTCCTTTTAATTAATTTAATTTTTACTTTTCTGCTAAATTTTAATCTTAACTCTCTGACTGACCATTAAAATTACAGGATATTTTTTTAGGGTAAAACAATAATCCCCCGCCCCCTCCTATTCTTTTTTTGTTCAGAATTTTAAGAAAATAACATGGGATTCAATTTTAATCCATCAATCCATGGTATATACAATATTTAACTAAAATAATATATTTTTAAACTGCAATTCATCTGTATATTTGTATTTTGCAATCAGTAAAGAAAATTACATATTTTAATTGATATTGTTGTTGTTTGGGGGGGGGACAGGGGGTTAAAATAAATACTTCATTGAAGTTTCAATTAACCATCTGCAATTTTTGATTTTGTAATTTATAGAATTTACAAATTGTTAAAATGAAATATTAATTAGCACTGAAGAATCAATTAACCCTACGAAATTGTGTATATAAGCATTTAAGGTGGTTCTCAATTGACCTACTCAACAATGTGAAACTTTTTGACACAATTTCTGACTCATTTTTTAAATGCAGAGGCATAAAATTGGCAGGTCTGACTATTGAAGCGATTTGGAATCGAAATGAGTTTTCGATCTTTTGATAAATAAATTACTTATCGAGTTTTATAAGCGATTCGTATTATGTGACAACATATTTTTCTCCTTTCTCGCGGCGGGGATTCAGTTCAAAATACTGACTTTGAAAGTTTTTTTGAAAGATCTATTGCCTTACTAAAATATGGAAAGAGTGTTTCAATTAAATAGTTTCTGAATAAGAACACTTGCCAATTTAGTGCATTTCCGAACAAAAATGAATTGAAAAATGTGTCAGAAAGTAGCTCCTTTGGATATGAGAACAGCCATAAAAGTTGAAAACCTATGTTTAGATATAAAGTTTGAGATTAACAAAAGAATATTTTTAAGTACATACCTCCTCCCACCCAGTATGAAATAGAAGATTGAGAAGCAACAACAACACAATATATAACAAAAATATTTTTGTTTATTCAAAATAAAACATTTATTAAATCAAAAATTGTATAATAAGAATTAATTATGACAAAGGAACAAATCTGACTTCTTTTTTTAAATTTAAGATTGTTAGTTGAAAATGTTCTAACCATATATATATATATATATATATATATATATATATATATATATATATATATATATATATATATATATATATATATATATAAAACCACATTCCATATAGTAGATAATCTTTAAGTTATTGCATTATATTATTTAAAAATTCTCTGAACAATGATTTGTTAAAATATAGATTTTTTTTTTTTACTTTTAAATAGAAATTCAACTGTAAATATAATAATATTAATAGTTAAACTTGTACAGCATCAGATTACCATTATGAAAAATTCTGTTTTTCAAGTAAAAGAAAATTAGTATTATATAAACAAAGTATATATTTATATGATCATTTTGAAGCTTTTTGTTACTTTGAATAACATTCAAAATCTTTAGTTTTAATTTTTAATTTAATTGTTTACGTATCAAATACATGTGTAAATTTTGAATCATTGCAGTTAAAGTTATTATTGTTTCTTAGTTTCTGCCATGCCGGTTTTAACCACCCCGGCAGAAACTTGCCAGCCCTGGGCGGCATTGAATTTGGCGAGGTGATAAAGGATTTTTTCTTCCTACTGGTTTGTTTACATTTCTTCCATGCCTACTGCGGTTTGTTCTGAAAATTGAGTTGGTTTTTGAGGTTATTAGATTGGATTGGTTGGTTTATTGTGTCGTATAGTCAGATTTGTTGAAATACGTTTGTAGAATGGGTTTTGTGTTTGACGTTCTGTCGTAGAAGGATAATTCCTATGAAATATTAAAATATAAAAAAAAGGAAATATGACAAATAAAGGTAAGTGAATTTTTGTTGATTTTATTTGATAAGATGTATTTTATGCACTCTACAGATTGCTGTAAACTGATTTTTGTACACACATACATAAATTAATAAATTACTGACCGCTGCTTGAATGAATTTCATGCATTCTAGAGATTGCTGCACAGCGAGTTTCATGCATCCAGGCGATTTTTTTCTCGGTTAATGTATGCGAAGCGTACATATAAAAGTTACTAACTGCTGATTGAATGAGTTTCGTGCATTCAAAAAATCAGGAATCACGAGATTCTCCCCAATCATAAGTGCTTTGTGGCAGAGAACTCGCTACTTACACAGATCCTATGGCAATTTCTTTCACGAAGTAAACATTGATTTTATTCCGTTTTGTGACAATTTACAAAGTTTAAACAAGAAAGAAAAAATAGCTAAAGATTTGTAAAAATCAAAATATCCGGAGGAAAATATTGCTAAAAGTTTGTAAAAATCGAAAAATCATGAAGAAAAGCTTGCCAAAACTTTGTGAATAGTCGCAAAATAAAATAAAATCAATGTTTATTTTGTGAAAAAGCTTGCCATAGGAAGTACGAGTTCTGATTGGTTTGAATTTGAAAGTTGCCGATTTTTTGGTTGGCGTAAAAAAAAAAAAAAAAAATTGCTAAATCGTGTGTCTCACTTATTTTAGGATTTTGCCGAACTGAATTTACAGTAATATGTATCTTAAACTTCACTGTTTCTATAAGCCATACTCTTTTTTTTTCAAGTACTGAGCCTTTTTTTATTTCTAGAAGACCATAGTTTTTCTTCTCCTCCCCCCCCCCCCCCAGTTTTTGAACAAAGTAAAATACGACGTTTTGCATCGAAGGTGTAACCATTATCGAAAACACCATATTCTTTAGTCTTAACTGATCTGGATTGCTTTTGATTTATTCAATAGCTTTTAATAACATGTATAAACTAACAATATATAATTTTATAGGTAAATAAAGAAAAAAAAATAGGGCTTTACTTCTATAACCAAGCCGGTTGGTGCCAACTTGGCACGGGATCACTTTTTACCCCAAGGCTTTTGATCCAAAATTATGAGTCTTTGCCAGATTACACACTTCTTCTAGCTCTGCTTCCATTTCTGGACTGGTTCACACTAATTTGGCACAAGATAACTATCTGCATCGAGGCTGCAAATCCAAAATTAAGTGCATTTGCCGCATTACACATTACCTACTTTAGGGCGGGATTGTGGGATTCGTGCCGAAAATTTTAAAGTCCCGCACAAAAAATTTCACCATTTTCGGAGATTTTCGGCACCATTTTCGGCAACCGAACGATAAATTTCGTGATTTTATTTTTCCGCAACGGATCGACGAACTTTTTGTTTTTTACGCGACTGGTCGACGAACTTTTCGTTTTTTAAGCGACTGGTCGACGAACTTTTCGTTTTTTAAGCGACTGGTCGACGAACTTTTCGTTTTTTAAGCGACTGGTCGACGAACTTTTCGTTTTTTTAGCGACTGGTCGACGAACTTTTCGTTTTTTAAGCGACTGGTCGACGAACTTTTCATTTTTTAAGCGACTGGTTGACGAACTTTTCGTTTTTTAAGCGACTGGTCGACGAACTTTTCGTTTTTTAAGTGACAGATCAACGAACTTGACGTTTTGTCCGCGACAGATTGACGAACTTTGCGGGTTTTTCCCGCGACAGATCGACGAACTTTGCAGTTTTTCCGCGACTGGTCGACGAACTTTTCGTTTAAAGGACTGGTCGACGAACTTCGCGTTTTTCAAACGACTAATCAATGAACTTTGCGTTTTTCCGTGACTGATCGACGAACTTTGCATTTTTTTGCGACAGATCGATGAACTTTTCGTTTTCTCTGTGATTGACCGACGAATTTTGAGTTTTTCCACGATCAATCAACAAACTTTGCGTTTTTCCCGCAATCGATCGACGAACTTTTCGTTTTTTAAGCGACTGGTCGACGAACTTTTCGTTTTTTAAGCGACTGGTCGACGAACTTTTCATTTTTTAAGCGACTGGTTGACGAACTTTTCGTTTTTTAAGCGACTGGTCGACGAACTTTTCGTTTTTTAAGTGACAGATCAACGAACTTGACGTTTTGTCCGCGACAGATTGACGAACTTTGCGGGTTTTTCCCGCGACAGATCGACGAACTTTGCAGTTTTTCCGCGACTGGTCGACGAACTTTTCGTTTAAAGGACTGGTCGACGAACTTCGCGTTTTTCAAACGACTAATCAATGAACTTTGCGTTTTTCCGTGACTGATCGACGAACTTTGCATTTTTTTGCGACAGATCGATGAACTTTTCGTTTTCTCTGTGATTGACTGACGAATTTTGAGTTTTTCCACGATCAATCGACGAACTTTGCGTTTTTCCCGCAATCGATCGACGAACTTTTCGTTTTTTAAGCGACTGGTCGACGAACTTTTCGTTTTTTAAGCGACTGGTCGACGAACTTTTCGTTTTTTAAGCAACTGGTCGACGAACTTTTCGTTTTTTAAGCGACTGGTCGACGAACTTTTCGTTTTTTAAGCGACTGGTCGACAAACTTTTCGTTTTTTAAGCGACAGATCAACAAACTTGACGTTTTGTCCGCGACTGATCAATGAACTTTGCGTGTTTTCCGTGACTGATCGACGAACTTTGCGTTTTTTCCACGATTGACCGACGAACTTTGCATTTTTTCTCGATTGACCGACGAACTTTGCATTTTTTAAATGACTGATCAACGAACTTTGCATTTTTTCCGCAACTGATCGACAAACTTTGCGTTTTTTCCGCGATTGACCGACGAACTTTGCATTTTTTCCGCGATCGACCGACGAACTTTGCGTTTATTCCACGATTGACCAACGAACTTTGCATTTTTTCTCAATTGACCGACGAACTTTGCATTTTTTAAACGACTGATCAACGAACTTTGCATTTTTTCCGCAACTGATCGACGAACTTTGCATTTTTTCTGCAACTGATCGACGAACTTTGCATTTTTTCTGCGATTGACTGACGAACTTTGCATTTTTTCCGCGATCGATCGACTAACTTTGCATTTTTTTTCCACGATCTATCGGCAAAATTTGCATTTTTTCCGCAGTCTATCGACAAAATTCGTGTTTTTCTCGCTATTGACCGACGAACTGTGCGTTTTTCTGCGATCGATCGGCGAAATTTTCTTTTTTTCCACAGTCTATCGACAAAATTAGTGTTTTTTCTGCGATCGATCGGCGAAATTCGCTTAATTTCTCCTTTTTGTTTCTTTTGACAGATTGACAAATATCGTAATATTTTTTTACCTGTGTCTGACTGACAAATTTAGATTTTCTTCTCTGCGTTCGACTGATGAATTTCACAATTTATCCCTGCGACCGACTGATAAATTTCACAATATTTTTCCGGAACTGATTGAGGAATTTCGCAATATTTCCTGATGAGCAACCAACGAACTTCATGTTTTTTTCCCTTGACTGAATGACGAACTTTGCGAATTTTTCCGTAACCGATTGGTGAATTATTCGGTTTCTTCTGGTGACAGATTGATGAAATTCACTATTTTTTTTCTCGCACCTCACTGAAAAATTTCAAGTTTTTTTCCTCAAATGACTGACGAATTTCGTGTTATTTTCTTGCGACCGATTAACAAACTTCACCATTTTTTCCCGCAACTGATCGACGAATTTAGCGATTTTTTTTCTATGAACATAGACATAGATAAGGTCTTCTAATAAAATAGTCTTTTGAATAAGAAAATTGTTTCTCGAAAAATGTTTAAAATACAATGTCTGTGTAGAACAGTTGTATTCGTTCATCTACCTCTTCAAATCATCTGCTTGACAGCCATCGTCTGGTAGGTATAATAGATTTATTATATGGTATTTATTCGCATTGTTGTTTGTAGGTGGCGTTACCTTAGCACAGTTGTACACTGGCTGCCATGAAGTCTCAAAGTCGCAAATCGATATTAACATTATTTCGTTAGAAATCCTTCTCTATTTCTGTTCATGCGTAAGACGAATTTCATTATCTTATTCCCTCAACCAATTGACTAAATTCACATTTTTTTCGAACAGACTTATTTAAAGATTTTTTTCCTGTGACCGAAAAGAGGGAAAAGAACAAAAAAGGGCAGTAAGAGCCACCGGTCATTACACCCTGTTAAATTGGCCTACAGTCAGCACTTAACAAAAATGAGATTAGAAGAGCTGCAAATATCTTATTACTTTTACTCCTTAAGGTAAAGGAGTAAACCTTTTTAACCCTTGTGAAAAAGGCTTCAGCATCCCTCAATAAAATAAAATCTAAATTGAGAAATTTATTTAACAACCTAATTGTTAAGGGTCCCTAACACATTTAATGGAACTTGAAAAATACACTGCATATATAAAACTTAACTTTCTTCCCTTTCTTATAATAAAAATAAACATTTTACATAATCATTCTCAGTTGACTTAATTTTTTCAATGGTATTTTGTCATGTAATTCTTTAAATAGCACGTAAAATAATAGTGGGGTTTAAAGATTTTTTTTTCTCCCTCCCAAACATTACAACTCCCATCCATTTAAAAATGTTGGTAAGGAGACTCCCCTCCTTGGAAAAATTGAATTTCAAGCCCTGTACTTTTGGCTCGGCATTAGTTACCAGGGAAATTGGCATATGATCACTTTCTGCACCGAAACCGTTGATCAAAAAATACATACATTTTCCAAATTACATGTTACATTGGTTGTTAGATTATACATTTATTGCCAAGCTTGGTGAAACGATCCAGAAGTAGAATTAAACCCAAAAATAGAATTATCCATTCATGAAATTTTAAGAAAACTTAGTAATATTATATTGAAAGTTACTAAAATAAGCCCTTTAAGTCGCCAAACTTATGTTTATATGTTTGCGTGAGTGTAAAGCATCTGTTCCCAAAATTCAATAAACTTACCTTTCCATAAAAAAAAATATAAATTTACTTTTTTATTTAACTTGGTGAAAATTTGGTTATTAAAATGGAATACTTTTGTACTTTTGTATGTAGACCATTATTCTTCTCAAGAACACAAGTATTTTTTTTTTTTAGATGCCCGTATATATATATTTTTTTTACTGCATTGAAATTTTATTCTCATTATACGTTTTCATGCACTTTCTTGTGGAAGACCCACTGAAACATCTGCATATCATTTCCTCCTAAAGTTGAAGCGTTGGCATAATGATGGAACACTGTTAATCCAGTTCAAATATTAACTAAGAGATGGGCAAGCTAATAATAATAACACAGGAGATGTATAGGGAAGGGTTGATTCCAATTTGCTGAGACGTACAATCAGGAAGCCACATTTTTTATATATGCTCGCAACGCTTTTTGCCAGTAATCAAATTAGTTTGATATTTCATACTTTAAGAAAGGCACAATCGAATTTGTTTAATATTTCGTCTTCACGGGCAGCAGTTTTCAATTTAAAATATCAAAATACCGAATACCGTTCGGAGAGCAGCTCCGCACTTACGGTTTGTTTTCAACGGATACTGTGAGCCTGTTGTAATACACTTACATAAAATGTTTTATAATTACTTAATTTTCATATTGAAATCTGATGTTTAAAGAGTAAAAAGAATTTTAGATTTCTTATTCCAATAAAGTTTCTTTTTTTTCATATGCAATATATTGGACAGTAATCTTGTGACGTCATAGCAAGTAAAATGCGTCATGATCGTTTGTTTACGCTTTACATTCACGAAGGTGTTTTCGCTATCTCTCTTTTATAGTCACGTTATTTTATTGCCACACTTATGAGCTCATAAAGAAAATTAATGAAAACGAATATATATTCTTTCATTATTTAATAATTAATTAATGAAAAATTTGTTAAAAGTCTGATTTGCAAAATTTAAATGACAAATTTTCTGAATACTAAAAATTAACATTAAAATCAAGAAATAAAAGCATATTTAAGTAAAATAAGTTTAATTTACATAATTTATAAACAAACCTCAATTTAAAAACTTGAAATTTCACTCATTTTTATAGACATTGGCTATAACTTAGTTTGTTTAAACGTTATATTTCTAATAAATTCGATAATTAACACAAAAGTAATCTACAATTGAATGAATATTCCGGAAACGCATTTTGTCACCCATTCTCAAACACCTGTTAATGCAATAAAACAGATTGAAAACACATCTGGATACTCAAGCGTTTATAATGTGTTGTATTATGAATAAAATATGTTTCGGGGATTTGCAGTGTGGCGTTGGACTGACTCTGACTTTGACGTTACGGTTACGGAAGTGAAAGGACAGAGAAGTACGCATGCGCAATAAGCATTCAGTTACAGGTATTTTCTTTGTAAAATTACTAGCAGCGATTGATTACAGATGATTTCCTAGTAAATGCTACAATATCTGTAATGATACTAAGTATTTTTCAGTAAAATCACATACTTTTTTTACAGTGTAGATAAAACAAAGTTAAAAAAAGAAAAATGAAAAGTGTAAAAAAAATCTTTAAAACATATTTGATAATTTACTTTTACCACGAACTATTATTTTTCGAACATTCTTTCGATTTAATTTATTTTATATACTTAGATAATAAGGTCTTTATATAATCTTCCTCCAAAAAGCCTCGAAAGAAATTCTTTCCTTGAAAACTTTCACAAATTTCTCACAAAAATCCAACTTTTCTGCCGACGCATATAGGCGCATATATGAGCGGTCCTGAAATATAAAGCAAAACAAACAAAATAACATTATCATAGAAATCATACGATAAAAACGGGGAGTTTTAAAAAATATTATAAGAAATAAATTTGCACAATATGTTAGTGATTAGTAGATTATATGGGGGAAAATAATAGTTAAAATAAATAAATAAAAAACAACAAATTTACATCAAGAATATTTGATGAATTACTTTTACCATAATTACTAAATTTTGGAAGCATCATTGGAACTGATTCATTTTATATAAAACTCCTCATATTTCATTCTAAAAAGAATCAAGAGAAAATCTCTCCTGGAAAACTTTCTTTCAAACTTTACTTGCAAAAAATCCACTAAAATAAATAAACAGTCGAATAAATAAATCAAATAATCCACCAATAGCGTTTGCATAAAAAATATCAAAAACAAAAGCAAAATATATATAAGCAGACGTGTATAACTATCTGTAGATAAAATAAATAAAAAAAGGGGGAAAAATCCCTAAAAACACATTTGAAAATTTCCTTTTGTCAGGAATAATTAAATTTATGAAGAATCATTGGAACTAATTCCTTTTATATAAAGTTCTTCGTCTATCTCCCCCCAAAATGCACACAGAGGAAATATCTTCTTGAAAACTTTCTTTCAAAACTTTTCTCGCAAAAACCCGACTTTTCTACACGCATCGCAAACAGAAATCGAAAACTAACGCACATTGCTGTTTGCGTGCTGAAAGCCACCCATCCCCTCTCCCCCCACCCCTCTCTCCAGTTCCCCCCGATATAACCAAAATTCAATTACACTCATATATTTTTACGCGATAAGCTCCATCTGCCACTCTTTTACATAAAGCTTCTTTTAATCTTTAATATATTAATAGAAGCTAAACATATTACAGTAGTAAACTCTGTCAAAAGCGGAATCGATCGAGACTGAGAAAATTTTCCGCAATAGACCACTTTCTGCCTTAGTCAGAGTTTATTGTATTGAAAATCATTCTGCGGGGCTTTAAAATCTTTCCGCGTTAGACAGATTTTCGTCTTATACAGACTTTATTGTAATTTAACTCAGTGGCGCAGCCAGGATACTTACTTGGGAGAAGTTTTGAATTAGTATTACTCACAAAATATAAACCATACACATACCATATATATGAAGTTTAATGATATGTCATATATGCGTCATATATCGGGTGCTACATCACAGGATATACTATAAGGAATCTTTTAGTTGAATAACTCTTCAACGGGTGGAGCCAGTGACGGGAAATTGTGCACGCATGCACAGAGACCCAAAGGAAACTTATTTACGGACTCTGGTTACTGTCGAAGAATATTTTGTTTCCGCCAAAACGTACGGATATTCAATCCAAGAGCGTGTTTATTAGTCAAAACGTTTTATCTTTGTGACCAAAGACCTGCCAAAACACTCAGGAAATGGTCTAGTACCTAAAAAAATAGACCAAAGCCATCTTCAAGCATATTAAGAGCATTACTGATGCCTGCCACGAACAGTGAATCCAAGACACATGGTTTCAGCAGGATGGTGATCCTTCACATTCAACAGGAAACTTCCTGGACTTGTTTAGAAGTCACTTATGACAATCTTGCCATCGCAAGAGACTTCCTGAATCGCTTTAGCTATAGACTTTTTTGACCTCCCTATAGCCCTGACTTATCACCACTCGACTTCTTTTTATAGGGCTACGTTAAAGATCAAATCTGCAGAGATCGACCAAAAACCATAGAAGAGCTGAAAATAGCGATAACATGTGTGATAATGTCAATTCGAACAGACCAAATTGAAGCAGGTTATCGTAGATTTCGAGAAGAGACTTCGTTTTGTTGTCTCTTCAGATGGCCATCGTTTTAAGAATCACATCTTTTAATTTCCTTTATTCTCATGTGTAAATCCTGAAGTGTTGAAATTAAAAAAAAATTTCCGTTTAAAAGTTATTCAATGCTTTATTTTTCTTTACTCTGTGAAGCAGCCTGTATTACTATCATAACTTGGACATATACACATCATGAAATATCATTCAAATCATGTATGATTATAATGCCATCTTATAATTTGGCGATAGATCTTGGTCGCTTGGAGATTCATCCTTGAAGCCCATTGTAACATAGAAGTACCGTAATTTTCAGTGGTGTGTAAAAGAGACGTAATGAATAGCATAAGCAGCCAAAATAAATTTAGCATTCAGCTGTTTCAAGGTTTCATAAAGGAGCCGCTTCTAAGTTCTTAAGAGGAAAATAAACGAAAGACAACGAAAAGCAGTAGTAGAAATAACACACGTATTTTATTATTGTTCCTCACTTGCTGTTTCATTCATTTTGCATACCAGAAAAGACATTTGTCTTTACGCAGAGCCTTAAAACAATTGTATGCTTAAATGTTTTGGCTTAGTGTGCTTTTCTTTATGTTGGTTTTTCTTAAAACAAGGGATTTGTATGTATCTTATCAGGTTTGAAGAGTTTTACCACCAATCCCCCCACCTCTCCTCTTCACTGCGCCAATGTTTAACTTTAAAACATGAAATTAGAAAAATTCGAATTCATAATTGATTTTTTTTTTTTCAAAAGTATATCCCCCTCTCACAAAATATTACATTAACTCATAAAGAGAATTGTAAGATCATTAGGTGGTATTTAAAAAAATTAATTTAGTATCATCAAAAGTTTTTAAAACTCAACAGTTTTTAAAAACTCGGCTAAAGTTTTAAACTTAAAGTTATCTTTAAAGTTTTTATTTTATTTTCTTATTATAAAAGAAAAAAAAGGTTCTTAAAATGATTGAGCTATTCTAAAAAATAAAATTAAGTATAATAAACGAACAGAAAGGCAAATAAATAAAATAATCCACCAATAACATTCGACCAAACAAAAAAAGGCAAAACAAAATAAATACATGCAGATGTGTTTATTTATTTGTAGATTGATTAAAATAAAAAATAAAAAATGACAAAGCATAAAACAGTTTCTAAAAACATATTTGATAATTTACTTTTGCACGAATTATTAAATTTTTGGAGATTCATTTGATCAAGTTAATTTTACACATTCAGAGCATGAGTTCTTCATCATCTCCCTTCCAAAAGCATCGAGAGAAAATCTTTCCATGAAAACTTTCTTTCAAACTTTTCTCACAAAAATCCGACTTTTCTAAATGCATCGCAAACAAAAATCGGAAACTAACGCGCATTCCTGTTCGCGTGCTGAAAGTACCCCCCCCCCCTTTCTCTTTATTTTCTCCTATATGAGGGGGGAGGAGATGTTCGTGAAACGATCGAAACTCGCGCGCGCCGTCGTCACAAAAGAGCCCGGATCATAACCTTTGCTTCCCTAGTCGCATTACAACTCCCGTTTTTCCAAGCCTGGAGCGCTTTCCCGTTTTCTCCGGTTACAGTTATTCCGGGGCATATATTATTACTATTATATCATTATAGTCTAGCCGCCCCCCCCCCCTTTTTTTTTATTATTACAGTCCGGTCAAAAAAAAAAAAAAAAAATCTGGCTTTTCCTGCTACAGATGACCCAGGATATCCGTGTATTTCTCCAGGAAAAGGAGTGCCGTGCTTAAAGTTTGGGACTTTTTGTGTGTAAACAGGTTTGTAGGATTGTTTTTCTTTCAGTTGTTTGTATCAGTTCGTGGCAGTTTGTTCTTTGAAAAATGGTGGGCTTGAACTAAAAGAAAGTGTTGCTATGTTGTTATATACATACATAGAAATATGAATAATAAGATAAAATAATTAAATTATCTTTTCCTTTATATTCTATTTTTTTTAACAATTATAAAATATGAAATTCATTTTCGATAAGCTTAATCAAAACACTAATTAGTTATACATAGAAAACTTTTTCTTAAACTTTTTTTAATATAAATTTCGAATTACTGAAATATACATTTAGAGCTTTTTAAAAAGTTACCTAAGCTGTATTTGTACTTAATACCACAATAAATGAATATATACTTTTTTTTTTTTTTTAACAATTATCAAATATGAAATTCATTTTCAATAAGCTTAATCAAAACACTAATATATTTTTACATAGAAAACTTTTTAAAAACTTCTTTTAATATAAATTTTGAATTATTCAAATATAAATTACTTATATTTAGAACTTTTTAAAAAGTTACCTAAGCTGTATTTGTACATAATACCAAAATAAATAAATATATAAATATGTAAATATTCATTGCAATGTTTATAGCATATTCTAGATTCATTTATAATTAGAAAAGCAAAGCAAATTATTAGCTATTAACACAAATAAGCATTATTTGTTCTCCCTTATTAATAATTTTTCAAATAAAATATTTTCCTTAGATTTTCATTAAAAGAAAATATCACATAAAACTGGTGATATGGTATACATGATTTTTATCATTGTAAACAAGTAATTTAAACAAATTAACGAATACGAATGAAGCATATTATACGCTTTTCTGAAATATATTTGGTACATAATATATTTACATAACTTGAAATCATTATATTTATCAGTTGAACTACTGAACTGCTATTATATTACTGCATTTATTCAATGAATTATTACAATACTTCGAATAATATGATTGAGAAGAAATTTGGAGAGTTTGTTAATTCATACCTTTATTGATATTGAAAAGAAGCTAAGCAATAGTAATAATAATAATAATAACGATAATAATAGTAATAATAATAATAATAATAATAATAATATAATAATATAAAATTCTCAAATACTTCAGTGACGTTTTTGATACACTCAGTAATAATGCATAGTGATTTATAAAACATATTTGCCTTTTGTAATAATCTATTGTGGTTGAAGTTTAAGTTTTTCAATAATGAATTAAATTTGAACAAAGAAAAGACATTTTGAGATTGATTAATTACGCAGGGACTTGGCAAAATTTCATAAGATCGTTTATAAAATATTTGATTATTTATAATGCAGTTCTTCATTTATTATGTATAAGACCATAAACTAAGACATCGCATATGAAACTCAGTTTAAAATAAAATTAATAATAATGTTAAAACAAGAAAATAAATAGAAGAAGCACAATAAGGGTAAATAATAATAAAAAATTCTGAAATGCACAATTCTTTTACTAAAATATCCTGAAATATTTTTTTTTTTGGTTGAAACTAAATTTTTTTGTAAAATCCGAAATTTAGGTCTTACCAGTGAAAAAAAAGAAAAAAAAGTATATTTTTGTAAAATTTTTAAGTGTTTTTGCATACATTTCGCACACATCATATTTTAAGAAATATGTATGAGCACAAGTGATCTGAAATGTGTAAAATATCTTATTGTCAGTTATTATACAATGTTTAGTCTACATTTTTATTCAAATAATTCTATTTCATCTAAATATATTTTTTTAAACCATTCCTTCTACACTTCCATTTTTATCGCTTAATATTAGAAAATTACTTTCACAACGATGACTTAGTGCCAGTGGTAATGAATAAAAATTAATTTTCATTGACTGGCTTTAATGTATTTTTTGCATTAACAGTTACAGTACCTTCAGCAGAAGGAATGGGGATATGTATTCTGAAAAGGCTGTTGTCACGATTAAAATAAGAAAAAGAAATGTTTACTTAGAGCAAGTTTTACTTAGATTTAAAGTCTTCATCTGTAACTATATATAGTTTAAAATGACTCATTCCACCTTATTTCCTATCAATATTTAAATTTCAAACAATTTAATAGATTTATTTATCACAAAAGTAAATATCCATTTAGAAAAGCACAAGATATTATTATAGTTTAAAAATATTAAACATGATTAAAAAAAAAAAAAAAAAAAAAAAAAAAAAAAAAAAAAAAAGATAAGCTTGGAATATGTGTAAAAAATATTTCCACAATGTTGATAATAATTAATTTGTATAAAATTAATGTATAGATAGACGGTACTTACATAAGCGAAAGAGCAAAATAAATAGACAAATAATTAGAATTAGAAAGATTAGAATTTTATTTTTTGTTTCTCTTAGGAATCCCATATAACATATAAAACTAATTTCTTAGCATCATAATTATTATAAAAATTTGAAAATAATGTCTTAAATGTATTACACTCAAAAAGATTTTTATTTCAACTTGTAAAACTGGCTTTTTTTCAATCATGTTTTATAAATTAAGGGTATGTTGTTACCCTAAAAATATTTTCTCAAATCTTATAATAAATATGAAGGAAAAGGGTTTGAATAAATTACTATCTACAGTGGTTAATCTTAGTAATTTATAAAAACAGTTTCTTTGCAGCATTTTGATTATAAGCGAAAGTTAAACACTCGTAGTCACATTTTGCCAGTTAGGTCTTTTGTTCGTACTGTAAAACAGGTTTCTCAACAATATTTGCATTATGTAGAGAAGAGATTATTTTCCGAAATGGAGTATGTTATCAATAACATAAATGTTCTGAGAACTTTTTAACCTTACCAAACTTTAATTTTTTTATATGATATACTGCAATTAATTTTTTTTCTTTGCTCGATTTTTTTCTTTTCTTTATTCTTTGCTCTTTTTTAAAAATCTTTTCTGTTTTTCTCCTTTCTTTCTTTTTAATTTTTTTAGTTAAGAGTTTCATGCAATCTGGTAAAACTAATGCTTTAGTTCCATAGTTATTACAAAGAAACTGTCTAAAATAAATTACCTTAAAAATATATATATATATTTATTTTAAAAGAGCGATAAAAGTTACAAAATAACATTTAAAACAGCTTATATTTACGTACGTTTTTCTCAGCAACTGCTAAAGGGATTTAAATACTTAAAAAAAATAGTTTTGGAAATAGCTAAGCTATAAATTGATTGTTCAGCAAATAATAATAATAATAATAAAATACAAGTTTCACAATTTTGCAAGCGAAAAAAAAAATAATAATAATTATTATTTTAATTATCAACACAACTGTTGCATTTTTTAATTTTTAATTTTATCTCAACCATCAAATTGTAGCTCATTTATCGCCAAATCTAGCTATCTACCTATGTATATATTATATATGTATATATAGATAGATAGACAGAGAGAGAGAGAGAGAGAGAGAGAGAGAGAGGATTGAAATCGTTTGACTAGCTCACGAAGAAAAGATACATTAAATATCAGTTGTTTTACAAATGATTTTTTTGCTTGTGAAATCGCATAACGATTGTATTTCCACCGGTACTTTCCAATACTTTCACTTTTGTAACCAGTGCAGAAATAGAAACTGATGTCATGAAAAAAAAAAAAAAAAAAAAAAAAAAAAAGTCCTCAAACAAAATCGAAAAAGCGAAAAACATACGAGGTTAGAGATCTAATTTCAGAAAAAAAATTGAAATGCAAACAACAAATTAAAAAATAACGCTGCCATTGGTTTAACATTAGCTTGGCAGTGTCTTCACGTGACCAGTACAGTCTCTTAACCTCTAAAACTGGTTTCTTAACAATTATACTTTGTAAATTAGAACTGCCTCGTTACTCATAAAACAAGTTTTTTAACACTATAATAATTATGAAGGAGACTAGCTTAAACAAAATATTTTTAAGTAGTTTTACATAACCTGTAAAATCAGTTCTTTAGCAACATCTCCAATATGCAGAGGAAAGGTTAAACACTTGTATAGTCATGTTTTACAAGTTAAATGTCCCGTAATCTGTAAAACTAATTTATGAATAACATTTATACTTTGAAGGAGAAACATTATTTTATGGGATGAAATATCATCCATAACTTAGATAAGCTAAGGACTTTTTAACCTATAAAATTGGAAAAAAATTAAATTTTTATATGGATATGATACAGCATATTTTATTTTTCTGTCAGGAGTTTCATGAAATCTGTAAGACTAATTTCTTAACCTATAAATATTACAAAGAATGGCTTTTATAAATTATACCCAAAAGAGTCCTTCTTTTAATCTATAAAACTGGTGTTTGAACAATCATGTTTTGTAATCTAGAGCTTTCTTGTTATACACAAAAACTAGTTAAAATTATAATAATTATAAAGGAGAAAGGTTTAATAAAATTGTCCTCTATAAGATTTTTTTTTGTTCACTGTTAAAGCAGTTACAAGTAAAGTCAGTTATTATTTGCATTTCTGTTACAGCAGAGAAAATATCAAATACTTGTAGTCATGTTTTGCAGGTATGTAACAGTACGTTACAGTATGTTACAAGTATGAGAGTTTTACAAGTATGTAAACATACTTGTAGACATGCTTTACAACATTTCTATAGAAATGTTGTTAAGAAACCTGTTTTACAGGTAACGAGACATCTAAATGATAAAACATGACTACAAGTATTTAATATTTTCTCTGCTGTAACAGAAGTGCAAATAATAACTGATTTTACTTGTAACTGCTTTTAAAGTTAACAAAAAAAATCTTATAGAGGACAATTTTATTAAACTTGATGTAACATTGAACATGATACACCTTAAAAAAAAAACACACTCCAATCGCAACAAATAAAATCTGCACCGTTTAATTGACAAAACAATAGGTAAGAAATTGTAGGCATTATCATTTTATGAAAAAAAAATCTGTGAAAAAAAAATCTGTCTGCAAACGATTTTTTTTCAGTGTGCGCAAATTCAAAAAACTTAGTTTTCAGAAAAGTAAAATAAAAATTTAAAAACAAATTGAAGTCTGGATTAAATTACACATATCAATTTCAAATTGTCCCAGTTCTAATTGGAATATTTTCATGTGATTAGTTTTGTTTGATCCAGATTTGTATATGTATATTAAAAATATAAAAACAAAAAATCGATTTTTTGAAGTTTCAAATCTGAATACTCCCTTAAATGAATTATCCTTAGAGAATTTTTTTCTTTTAAGCTTTACAACTGGTTTCTTAAAAATTACGTTTCCTAAATTAGGACCGTCTTGTTATCCTTAACTAGTTTCTCAACACCGTAATGGTTATGAAAAACAAAAACTTCAACAAAATATTTTTAAGTTCTTTTAAAATTAAATATGCTTTTTGCAACATCTCCATTATAGTAGAGAAAAGGTATACACTTGCAGTCATGTTTTAGCAGTTAAATGTGTTGTAACCTGTAAAACTAGTTTCTCAACAGCATTTCCACTATGCAGGAGAAATGTTATTTTGCTGAATGGAATTGTTTGACTCTCAAAAATTTTTATGGTATGCTACAACATTTTTGTTCTTCTTAGGAGTTTCATGAAAACTGTAAAACTAATTTATTAGTATGGTCATGACGAAGAAGAATGGCTTAAATAAATTATACTCATTCTTTCTTTTAACCCCTAAAACTGGTTTCTTAACAATCAAAAATGTCTTGTAACCTGTAAAACTAGTTTCTCAACATTTCCACTATGCAGGAGAAATGTTATTTTGCTGAATGCAATTTTTTGACTCTGAAAAATTTTTATGGTATGTTAAAACATTTCTTTTTCTTCTTAGGAGTTTCATAAAAACTGTAAAACTAATTTATTAGTATGGTCATTACGAAGAAGAATGGCTTAAATAAATTATACTCATTCTTTCTTTTAACCCCTAAAACTGGTTTCTTAGCAATCAAAAATGTCTTGTAACCTATAAAACTAGTTTCTCAACAACATTTCCACTATGCAGGAGAAATGTTATTTTGCTGAATGGAATTTTTTGACTCTCAAACATTTTTATGGTATGTTACAACATTTCTTTTTCTTCTTAGGAGTTTCATGAAAACTGTAAAACTAATTTATTAGTAATGGTCATTACGAAGAAGAATGGCTTAAATGAATTATACTCATTCCTTCTTTTAACCCCTAAAAATGGTTTCTTAGCAATCATGTTTTGCAAATTTGGGGTTTTTTTTGTTACTCGTAAAAACTAGTTTCTTAACACTATAATAATAATGAAGGAGAATAGTTTAAATAAATTGTTCTCTATAAGTAGATTTTTTTTCTTGTAACTGTTAAACCAGTTACAAGAAAAACCAGTTATTTCCAACATTATGGGAGAGATAATACATTTGTAGTTTTACTTTAAAAGTTAGATGTTGCGTTACCTGTAAAACTGGTTTTTCAACAATGTTTATACTACACATGAGAGTTGATTATTTCACGGGATTTAATTTTACTAGTAGTCTGGATTTTTTTACTCTGAAAATTTTCAAAATTTTAGTTTTTTATAGCATATGGATCTAAAGAAGTCATAAATATGTTATGACATTTTCTTAATGATCGAATATAATTTTATCTCTCACATTTCACGTTTTACGCAATTCCTTGAGAATTATACATTACAGATTTATGTTGATAATATACGTCAGAATTCGATCAATTGAATTGTTTATGACCATTTCGATAAAAATATAAAGATTATTTCATAGCTAAATGACTGCTTTGTACAGGTTTACCATAATTTATTTCATCTTTAAGCTTGGGATAAATTTTGCCAATTGGAACGCTGTTTTTGTTTGAAATTTATATTGCTAGTTCATACGATTCTTAACGGTTCTATATATTTTTTAACGCTTTCCAACGTAGTTGAAAAGTGTTTATAAATTCGGGTTGTCTGTCTTTCCGCTGTCGAAATGAAGTGGCTAGACTTTATAGTTGATTTGCAGGTCGACTCAAAAGAATACCGTTGCATTACAGTCTGCGGGGAGAATTCGTTTTTAGTGTATTTTAGTAATGTTATATTATTTCAAAGGTAATGAAGTTTATATGTATCACTGAGTTGGATTACAAAATGCTTTCGATGGAGTACACTGCAAAAAAAATTGTTGATTTTAGTGTATAATACTGGCTTACAATCAAAAAAAACTTTTTCAGTGTATAGCGTGTGCAAGTTTTATAGTTCATTTACAGAGACGCACAAAAGAATTCCGTTGCATTATGGTCAATGGGGGGAAACTATTTATGGTACATTTTAATGGTGTTATGATACTTCAAACATAATGAAAATGATATGCATCACTGAACTGGACTATAACATGTTTTCTAATACAGATTATAGACTGCGTACCATATATGCGTATCACTTACAGGGACAAAGAAAATAATTTGATTACAGAACTGACTATGAGCGATGATTGATAGAAGGGCGTTTTCGGTTGTGGAATACATTTTTACACCTAACTCATTTTTACATACATTTATTTTTGTGAGATAATTTTTTTTTTTTGTTAAAAAAGAAAGAGTTTCCCATATAAATTAAATTAAGCGTTATAACTGCAATAAGCAGATTGTAACATCGTTTGCATTTCATAAATGCCAAGTTTGTGTACAAATTGTACGTGATAAACCAATTTTAATCAGGAATTTCAAGTTCGGAACCAACAAGAACGAAAAATCATGTATCAAGCATCGATTATGAAACACTTTCCAACATTAGTACAGTATTATTAAGAAATTTCATTTTTGTTTCATATAATGAAAATGAGATATCGAAAAAGGCAATTTAAAAAAACACATACCTCAATAAAAATTAATTTTCATCAATTTCTGTTCATGTCTGTGATCTATTTCGTGCAGCCCATTATATGATTGTGCACCCCATTATATTAGAATTTATACATACCAAGTACTACACTAAAAATTAGATAAGTTGAAAAATGCATAACACAGCAGAATTCCCACTTCTAGCAATTACAGATCATAGTCTGTCCTATAATCGAAATCTTTTGTGCATCTCTGTAAATGAACGATGAATGCACTGCACTCCACAATATATAAAAAACACGTTGTAGTTCACTTTTGTGATCCTTTTTCATTTTATTGGGTTTGAAGTATTATAACATTAATAAAATGCACCGCAAACAATTTCCCCCCATATATGTAATGACATTCTTTTGTGCATCCCTGTAAACGAACTATAAATGCTGCTTATTATATGCAGCTGTGAAAGTATGTTGTAGTCCACTTCAGTGGTTCATAAGAATTGCATTATGTTTGAAATATGGTAACATCAATAAAATGCACCGCAGACAATTTCCCCCCATAAAACATAATCCAATGAAAAATGTTTGTGTGTCCCTGTAAACGAGCTATAAATGCTATACATTTCATTTGCAATACAGAACATTCTATATAAGCCCCAATAACATATAAAAATTACATGACAATTTGAGTATATTTACGAGAGTTACAGCACGGACAGACGGACAAACACACAGACATACCGAATTTATAAACATTTTTCAACTATGATGGAAAGTGTTAAAAATTATATTAAGATTAGCAAAATTTATCAAAAAAGATTTTGTTTATTATAGACGTGTATAATTATTACGAAGAAGACGACCATAAATGAATTAGCATGAAATAAATTATTTCTTTTAAGATCTATAATTGGTTTCTCAACAGTCCTCCTCTGTAAATTAGTGCTGTCTTTTTACCAATAAACTAATTTCTGAATAATTAGGAGGGATAATGGTTTAAACACGTTATTATTTATAAGTTGTTTTTCTTATGAAACTAGTTTGTTAGTAATATTTCTAATATGATGGCTCGTAATGACTCGTAATATAATGACTCGTAATCATGCTTTACCAATTAGAATTGTCTTATTACCCGTAAAACAAGTTTCTCAACGCTATAATAATTATGAAGGGCAACGGATTCAACAAAATATTTTCTAAGCTGTTTTTCCCCATAAGCTGTTAAATAAATTTTTTAGCAACATCTCCAATATGCAAAGAAAACTTTGAACACTTGTAGCCATGTTTTACCAGTTAAATGTCTCGTAACCTGTAAAACCAGTTTCTCAACAACATTTCTACTATGCAGGAGAAAAGTTTTTTTATGAAATGAAATTTCATCCATAACTTAAGTAAGCTAGGGACATTTTAAGCTACAATTTTAAAATAAGTTAAAATTTTTATATTAACTTTTTTGTTGTTGTTGTTAGGAGTTTTCTGAAACCTATTTTTTCTTAGCACTATAATTATTAAGTAGAAGAATGGCTTAAATAAAGGACGTTCTTTCTTTTATCCTATAAAACTGGTTTCGTGTTTTGTAAACTAGGGTTTTCTTGTTGTAACCATAAAACAAGTTTTTAAACACTGTAATAATTATGTAGGAGAACAGCTTAATTAATGTGTCCTTTATAAGTTTTTTTTTTTTTTTTTTTTTTTTTTTGTAACTTTTAAACCAGTTACAAGAAAAACCAGTTATTATTTTATTATTTACAATCCTATTATAGCAGAGAAAATATCAAACATATATAGTTATGTTTTACCATTTAGATATCTCAATACCTGTAAAAACTGGTTTCTCAACAGCATTTCTACTATGCAGGAGAAAAGATTATTTGGCGGGATTTAATTATTATCAACAACATAAGTTCAGTCATGATATTTTACCTAGTATTTTAAAAAAAAATCACTTTATACTGGAATAAACCAATAAGAATGAGCTCAGATAATTTTTTATTTTCTTGAAATGTTTAAGCCTATAAAAATTTAATTTCGAAGTCCCATTATGGTATGTTATTTTTTGAAACAGGCATTTACATAACAATAATAGTCTTCATTAATAATCATAACAATTTTTAATAATAATCCGAAGTAGCACTCAATATGATATTTCTGTCAACTGAAATAATAGTTTCTATTTTTTAAACTTAAAAATAAATCATACATTTCTTAAACGAATTATTAGCGATAATTATTTCAATAAAATATAAATCTGTCATTGTAATAAAGTATTTATGCAGCTCTAGATAACGACTTTTAAATTTATTCACCTTGACTTTAAGTTCTTTTGTATCATTTATACTATATAATATATATGAAACACATTATAGATAAAAATTCTGCATTTTATAAAATAAAATTTTTTGATGTATATTGTAAATAACTAAAAAAAATGCATTGCCTATTTTTTTTCTTTTACTTCTTTTTATGTGATAGAATGTTTGTTATTAATCAATTTGATAAATTAAAAAAAAAAAAAAAAAAAAAAAAGATTCCCAATGAAAAAAAGTTATTATATTGCTGAATTTTTGGCATAAAATAAGACATTGTAAAAAACATTTTTTTTTTTTCAAATTCTAACGCCGTTTTCAAAAAAAAAAAAAAAAAAAAAAAAAAAAAAAAAAAAAAAAAATATGCTTAAATATAAAATTTAATATAGGTTTAACTAAAAAGAGACAATATTTGTGGTAATAGATGAGATAAATGATTTTTTTAAATATTCGCAACTATGTTTACATTATTAGGAGGCTTTATTAAAAAAATATCTAATAAAATTTCCTAAAGGTCAGTCTAAGGAGCATATAACTACTAACTAATTTATTTTGTATTCAAATTAATTAAGTAAGTACACTGAAAAAAAATGTTGAATTTACGGTATAATACTAACAGCCCCGGCTGCTAGTATTATATACCGCATAAAGTCAACAACTCTTTTTTTTTCTTTTTTTAGTGCAAACTTTCGCATTACACACTACAAAAATGCAGCCGCATTTCCTAAAATTTAACTATTTGATTCTCTAAATCAGGCACAAATGATTTATAATAACTTCTTAACTATCTTTGATTATCCCTGGATACATTTGTTATACGTGTATTTATTGAAATTTCAAATCAGAAACTCGTTTCACTTATCCAAAATTTATCTTTTATTATGATGGTGTCTATTAAGTATTAGTAATAAATAAACATTGTAACTTCTAAAAGGATGTCAGAATGCAATTAAATATTTTTCCATAACAAACAGAATTTTTTTTTTTAAATACCAGTTACCGTGTTTTGCACCGTCAGCCTTCATGTGCTGTAATTAGTACTAGATGGAACCCGTCAAAATTTGACGGCAAACAACTTGATAGTACCATAAAAATAAAATTTATAGTTGCTTTAACTTTACAAATTTCATAGTGGGGAGCATAATATGATTAAGCGGTCACTGACCTTTCCATTGATATATAACATGAGGGTTGTGTGCAAAATTTAGAAAGTAACCTTTAGGGGGGAGGGGGGCAAAGTGGGGAGATTGACATCGGAGATGCATAATATGATTAAGCAGTCACAGACCTTTCCAACAATATATGACATGAGGGTTGTCAACAAAATTTAGAAAAGTATCACTTGGGGGGTTGGGGGGGGGGCAAAGTGGGGAGATGGACATTGGAGATGCATAATATGATTAAGTGGTCACAGACCTTCCCAATGATATATAACATGAGGGTTGTGTGCAAAATTTAGAAAGTACCCCTTGGGGGGGGCAAAGTGGGGAGATGTAAAATATGATTAAACGGTCACAGACCTTTCCAACAATATATGACATGAGGGGTGTCAACAAAATTTAGAAAAGTATTCCTTGGGGGGTGGACAAAGTGGGGAGATGGACATTGGAGATGCATAATATGATTAAGTGGTCACAGACCTTTCCAATGATATATAACATGCGGGTTGTGCGCAAAATTTAGAAAGTACCCTTTGGGGGGGAGGGGGGCAAAGTCGGGAGATGGACATCGGAGATGCATAATATGATTAAGCAGTCACAGACCTTTCCAACAATATATGACATGAGGGGTGTCAACAAAATTTAGAAAAGTATCCCTTGGGGGGGTGGGGGGGCAAAGTGGGGAGATGGACATTGGAGATGCATAATATGATTAAGTGGTCACAGACCTTTCCAATGATATATAACATGAGGGTTGTGTGCAAAATTTAGAAAGTACCCTTTGGGGGGAGGGGGGGCAAAGTGGGGAGATGGACATCGGAGATGCATAATATGACTAAGTGGTCACAGACCTTCCCAATGATATATAACATGAGGGTTGTGTGCAAAATTTAGAAAGTACCCTTTAGGGGGGAGGGGGGCAAAGTGGGGAGATGGACATCGGAGATGCATAATATGATTAAGCAGTCACAGACCTTTCCAACAATATATGACATGAGGGGTGTCAACAAAATTTAGAAAAGTATCACTTGGGGGGTTGGGGGGGCAAAGTGGGGAGATGGACATTGGAGATGCATAATATGATTAAGTGGTCACAGACCTTTCCAATGATATATAACATGAGGGTTGTGTGCAAAATTTAGAAAGTACCCTTTGGGGGGGAGGGGGGCAAAGTGGGGAGATGGACATCGGAGGTGCATAATATGATTAAGTGGTCACAGACCTTTCCAATGATATATAACATGAGGGTTGTTTGCAAAATTTAGAAAGTACCCTTTGGGGGGAGGGGGGGCAAAGTGGGGAGATGGACATCGGAGATGCATAATATGACTAAGTGGTCACAGACCTTTCCAATGATATATAACATGAGGGTTGTGTGCAAAATTTAGAAAGTACCCTTTAGGGGGGAGGGGGGCAAAGTGGGGAGATGGACATCGGAGATGCATAATATGATTAAGCAGTCACAGACCTTTCCAACAATATATGACATGAGGGGTGTCAACAAAATTTAGAAAAGTATCACTTGGGGGGTTGGGGGGGCAAAGTGGGGAGATGGACATTGGAGATGCATAATATGATTAAGTGGTCACAGACCTTTCCAATGATATATAACATGAGGGTTGTGTGCAAAATTTTGAAAGTACCCTTTGGGGGGGGGAGGGGGGCAAAGTGGGGAGATGGACATCGGAGGTGCATAATATGATTAAGTGGTCACAGACCTTTCCAATGATATATAACATGAGGGTTGTGTGCAAAATTTAGAAAGTATCCTTTGTGGGGGAGGGGGGCAAAGTGGGGAGATGGACGTCGGAGATGCATAATATGATTAAGCAGTTACAGACCTTTGCAACAATATATGACATGAGGGGTGTCAACAAAATTTAGAAAAGAGCCCCCTTTAGGGGGGGGGGGAGTGGCGGGATGGATCCCGCAGATGCATAACATGAATAAGTGGTCAAAGACTTTTCCAGCGATATATCACATGAGGGGTGTGTGCAAAATTTTGAAAAGTGTCCCACTTGGGGGGGGGGGAGTGAGGGGATGGACCCCAGAGATGCATAACATGAAAAAGAGGTCACAGGCATTTCAACTTGCAACTATTTTCTCGAAGGCATTTGACAATAATTTTTTTTTTACTCAAGACAATTTAACGATATTCTTATATTTTATTGCGTAATTTGTCAAACGTTCATGGAAAAAATCATGAAATTCGCTAATCAATAGTTGATAAATTATAAAATTCAACAATTGATAGTAGTAAAATTGGTCAATCGATAACGGAAAAATCACGAAATTCATCAAATGGTCTCCCGTAAAAAAATTGTCCTGCACACTGATGTGATGATTAAATGGGTTTTGAAGTATAGGACAAAATTAGAACTTGCCAAACAGCGAGTAATACTGAAAATTTGGCAATGGACTTTATTGCCACCACTGGTCAAACATAATAGTCACACTCACCAATTGCGATGACTGAATGGAAAAAGATTTTTTTCTCTGCTGTCGCTCGACAAATTTCGAAACCATTTGGCGAATTTCACGATTTTTTCCCCGAAATTGACGGATTGTGATTTTTTTTCTCGAAGTCATTCGAAAACTTTTTCCTCCGAAACCAGTTGATGAACTTTGCGATTTTTCCACTGTCGATTAATGAATTTTGTTATTTTTCCGCTATCGATTGACAAATTTCGCATTTTATCGACTATCAATTAATGAATTTCACGATTTTTTCCATGAACGAACGAATTGTGCACTTTCTTTCCGCTAATGTTTGACACATTTCGCCCTTTACAATTCAGCCAATGAGTTGAACGTTGTTTCTTTCCAGAAATGTCAGGAATGAAACAATGCCCCATGGACGAATGTGTGCGATGCAGCAACGGGCGTCACAGACTTTTTAGGGCACCTGCCGACTAAAAACATCTAACCAATCTTCGTGGGGGGAAACAATCACAGATTTCGTCAAATGATTGAGGAAAAAACACTAATTTCATCAAAGGATCATGGGAAAACATGACTTTCGTTAAAAGACCACAGAAAAAACGTGAATCATGCAAAAGGATCGTGAAAGATAAGCAAATTTTGTCAAAGAATCGCAAAAAAGGAAATTTCACCAAAAAATCACGCTTTTTTACTAAATTTCGTCTAAAAATTGCGGAATAAAATGTATTTTATCAACGAATCGCTGGAAAATGTGAATTTCATTAAGGATCGCGAGAAAAATGCGAAATTCTTCAAAGGATCTCTGAAAAAACACGAATTTCGTCAAAGAATTGCTGAAAAAACATGAATCTCGCCCAATAACAGAAAAATCATGATTCATAATCATTATATCTAGTAGTATATGTAAATACAGTTTGTGATATAAGACAAAATTAACACTCACCAATCGGCAAGTAATACTGAAAATTGGTGATTGATGTTATTGCCAGTACTGGCTAAACTTAATAGTCACACTCGCCAATTGCGATGATTGAATGTAAGATGAAATTTTTTTTCCCGCTGTCACTCAAAGAAATTTGAAACCATTTGGTGAAGTTTTTCCCAAAACCATTTTGTGAATTTCCCGATTTTTTCTTCAAAATCATTTTTCAACAATATTCGACACAGTACGCATGCGTCAAAAAAATCTTCCGGTAGGACCGGCCAATGAGGTGAGGGTCTATTACTGTCTCTAGAAACGTGTTTGGATCATCTCCTGTTGTTTTTTTCTTGCACGTTGCGTTAAACCTAGGAAGGTATTTATATAGAACTCACTGTGGAGTGTTTAGAAGGCATTTATTTTATTTATTATAATTTGTATGAATACTTAGGTGTCAATTTCGGATTTGCTGTTTAAAATTGAATTTAGGCTCATTTAACATTCGCGAAATCAATCCCGATGGAAATTGTCTTTTTAGATCTCTATCATTTTGTTTATATAGTACAGAAAATAATTATTGAAACGTACGTAAAAATATCGTAGAACACGTAATACAAAATTAGACCACTTATAGTCCGTTTATTATCGGGGATGAATCTTATGGTGTTTCGATTGCTAATGAAAATGATTATGTAAATATATGGTTCTTCATATAAGTATGTGCTTCTTCACACTTCAATAGAAGCATTGTTTAAATTAATATAATTCTACAAATATGATGCAGTTTTAAAATATCGAGTAATGATTAATACTGTCAAGGAATCTACTCATATATGTAAGTTTTGGTACTTCTCTATTATCTCATCGACCACTTTTCATAACAAAAAACTATCGCCAAACTGTAACGCCAAATAAACGGGAGAACTTTGTCATTAATACACGCAAATGTTGAATTAAAAACCACTTGATGACATAACAAACACGTATAATACTTCCGACATCAAGTAAATGGGACTGCATTTTTGGCATTTAATCATACAGTTTGGCAATAGTATTTTGTTATGAAAAGTGGACGATGGGATAATAGAGAAGTACCTAAGTTTTTTATACCAAGTTTGAAAATTTATCTTTTTTTTTGTCGCATTCTTGGGCAAAGATGTATATTATCAAGATACCATTTTGATTTGTAAGCACAAAGTCAATAAAATCACCATTTTGTGACAAATTATGAGTTTAATAAGTATCGCCCAGAACAGAGATGCAATCTGGTATAAAATGAAATCGTTATCGCCCAATAATGAAAGCAATAATAAATCAAAAGATTCAAGAATTGCTTATGAAGCAAAATTAATTCAATAACAAATCTTAATGAAAATATACATTTTACACTCTACTATAACTTTAAACTGAGTTTGATGTTTCAATTAAGAAATGAAAACATTCAATAAAGTGTAAAATATATGTTTTCATAGAGATTTCTTATGAAACTGGTAGTATATGGGAAAGTGGCAAAAAAAAATTAACCGAACAACAACAACAAAAAAAAAACTAAATAACCTCTTTAAGTTTTCCTAAAATCAAAAATAGTTTTTTTTTTTGTCGCATTCTTGGGCAAAGATGTATATTATCAAGATACCATTTTGATTTGTAAGCACAAAGTCAATAAAATCACCATTTAGTGACAAATTATGAGTTTAATAAGTATCGCCCAGAACAGAGATGCAATCTAGTATAAAATGAAATCGTTATCGCCCAATAATGAAAGCAATAATAAATCAAAAGATTCAAGAATTGTTTATGAAGCAAAATTAATTCAATAACAAATCTTAATGAAAATATACATTTTACACTCTACTATAACTTTAAACTGAGTTTGATGTTTCAATTAAGAAATGAAAACATTCAATAAAGTGTAAAATATATGTTTTCATAGAGATTTCTTATGAAACTGGTAGTATATGGGAAAGTGGCAAAAAAAAATTAACCGAACAACAACAACAAAAAAAAAACTAAATAACCTCTTTAAGTTTTCCTAAAATCAAAAATAGTTTTTTTTTTTGTCGCATTCTTGGGCAAAGATGTATATTATCAAGATACCATTTTGATTTGTAAGCACAAAGTCAATAAAATCACCATTTAGTGACAAATTATGAGTTTAATAAGTATCGCCCAGAACAGAGATGCAATCTAGTATAAAATGAAATCGTTATCGCCCAATAATGAAAGCAATAATAAATCAAAAGATTCAAGAATTGTTTATGAAGCAAAATTAATTCAATAACAAATCTTAATGAAAATATACATTTTACACTCTACTATAACTTTAAACTGAGTTTGATGTTTCAATTAAGAAATGAAAACATTCAATAAAGTGTAAAATATATGTTTTCATAGAGATTTCTTATGAAACTGGTAGTATATGGGAAAGTGGCAAAAAAAAATTAACCGAACAACAACAACAAAAAAAAAACTAAATAACCTCTTTAAGTTTTCCTAAAATCAAAAATAGTTTTTTTTTTTGTCGCATTCTTGGGCAAAGATGTATATTATCAAGATACCATTTTGATTTGTAAGCACAAAGTCAATAAAATCACCATTTAGTGACAAATTATGAGTTTAATAAGTATCGCCCAGAACAGAGATGCAATCTAGTATAAAATGAAATCGTTATCGCCCAATAATGAAAGCAATAATAAATCAAAAGATTCAAGAATTGTTTATGAAGCAAAATTAATTCAATAACAAATCTTAATGAAAATATACATTTTACACTCTACTATAACTTTAAACTGAGTTTGATGTTTCAATTAAGAAATGAAAACATTCAATAAAGTGTAAAATATATGTTTTCATAGAGATTTCTTATGAAACTGGTAGTATATGGGAAAGTGGCAAAAAAAAATTAACCGAACAACAACAACAAAAAAAAAACTAAATAACCTCTTTAAGTTTTCCTAAAATCAAAAATAGTTTTTTTTTTTGTCGCATTCTTGGGCAAAGATGTATATTATCAAGATACCATTTTGATTTGTAAGCACAAAGTCAATAAAATCACCATTTAGTGACAAATTATGAGTTTAATAAGTATCGCCCAGAACAGAGATGCAATCTAGTATAAAATGAAATCGTTATCGCCCAATAATGAAAGCAATAATAAATCAAAAGATTCAAGAATTGTTTATGAAGCAAAATTAATTCAATAACAAATCTTAATGAAAATATACATTTTACACTCTACTATAACTTTAAACTGAGTTTGATGTTTCAATTAAGAAATGAAAACATTCAATAAAGTGTAAAATATATGTTTTCACAGAGATTTCTTATGAAACTGATGGTATATGGGGAAGTGGTAAAAAAGATTACAAAAAAAAAAAAAAAAAAAAAAAAAAACTAAATAACCTTTTTTATATCTCTTGAAGTCAAAAATATTTATTTTTTTTAGCTTGGATAACTATTATCAGGTATTTTTTCAGTTTGGTTTGTTGAGTTGATGAACATGTGTTCATGATTGAATCCTTTGGATGTTGTTTGTATCGTACAGAAAATCATTTACATTCTGCTGTATTTTAACTAATTCATATGGCCACTTACACACTGGCTCTGTAAATTATTTTGGAAATTAGCACATGATGTAAGCAAAAATCAATAAACAACAACAAAAACGTGGCAATCATTTTCAAACTGTTTTATATAATCAAAACTTTTCGATATTTTACTGCCGAATGTAAATATTAAAACATTCAGCTTTTCAAAGTAAAAATAAACTCCTTCAAAAAATAAATCCTAATAAAATCTCGACCATTACTTTTAGGTTTAAAAAATTTTAATTTTCAATATACATACGACATAAAAAGAAGAAAAAAATACACCAGAATGTATCTCTAATTTTGTGTTCACGAAAGCAAGAAACTCAATCATGATTATGTTTACTATGTTCATCAACTCAATAAACCAAAATAATAAAATGAAAAATTACCTGATAATAGTTATCCAAGATAAATCGTAAACCAAACTTGTCATATTTAAAGTAACTCAAGAGGAATGACCGATCTTAAAAAATCTCAAAATTAAAGTAACTCGAGAGGAATGACCGATCTTAAAAAATCTCAAGTACACTTCTAATGCAAACTGCTTTAAATATATGGATTGGCGAAACAGCAAGTTTTTAAATTTGTCCCTGCTGATGAGTTTTTTTTTTTTTTTTTTTTTTTTCGTGCAGCTGCTGGTTGATTTTTGCAATTTTTCTCCCCGCAGCAAACTGAAGAAATTCATGTAATTTTTGTGCCACCAAATTACTGAAATTACAATCTCTCCCCCCCCCCCCCTCCCGATTGAGTGGTGTTTTGGAAATTTGGATTACAATAAATATTTGGTACTTTTTCATTTTATCATTATTTATTCTGGTTTGTTGAATTCTTTGGATTCACCATATAATTATACTGGATGGAAACTATTTATAGTACGATCAGTTCTTTTTTTCTGGAAATATATTTGCAGTCTGGCTTATTTAGGAACTCTTAGAATGAAACATAATAGAAATTTGTAAGATGCTGAAACAGCCTTTTGTATATTTTAGTATTAGGTTATATTTAGCATTGGGTTATATTTAGTATTAGGCGAGTACATGCAGAGTATTTTATGCATTGATTCTCTAACATCGTCTATCAATAGACAACAACAAAAAGTGGCACCTCATTTTCAAACAGCCGAATGTTAACTATTAAAACATCTGAAATATTATATTCAAAAAATGAAATTTCTGTTTTTCCAAATGAAAATAAACCCCTTCAATAAAAAAAGAAAAAAAATACCTATAAAAACTCATAAGCAAAATAGTACTCAGTAGCAAAAAATACACCAAGCATGCAACAATTACATTACTCGCACTAAATAATTTCGCGAACAAAAAGAATTAAGAGATATCCAAAGAATTCAATCATGTACACAGAAATAGATATATATTTCTATGTTCATGAACTAAATAAAAACAAAATAAATAAAGATAAAATGAAAAAATACCTCACAATTGTAATCTAAACTTCTCGCCGACGCCATACCCACAGAAGAGTCGTACACTCGTTTTGTAAACGGTTCCTAATCTAATGTGACTCTAGAGACAGGAAATATCCCTCACCTCATTGGCGGAAGATTTTTTTGACGCATGCGTATACGGTCCAATTTCGATGGAAATTTGACAAAATTACCAAACTGCTTTAAATAGATGGATTTCATTATCTCTTTTGATTCGTCTTTGGAATATTTTGATATATATAAATATAAGATTTATAACTTAAGACAGTAACATGTCACAGTTACAGTGACTTTCAGTGAAAAAAAATCAACAATGAAAAGCATCTGTCACACAAAGCAATGTAAACTCTGATACAAGATACAAATTTAAGTGCACAAAAAATTTTAAGCGAACAAAAAGATGGAATACTTGAAGGAATAAAAGAGTTAATGTTTTTCAAGCCCTCTCATATGTTTTTCACATATTTCTTTTCAGAAAAATAAACACGTCAGACTTTTTCAACCAAGGAAAAACCAAGGTTCTGAAAGTTCTTGCTCTTATATTATTTTTTATATTTGCTTTTCATTAAAAATAAACAACGTATCAATATTTAAGGATTTTATTATCTTTCATAAAGGATTCCGAAAGATGTTTCAATCGTATTTCCTAAAGTTTAACTATTTTGGTTCTCTAAATCAGACACAAATCATTTACTACTAAACTCTGGTACAAGATACAGATTTAAATTCATAAAAAATTTTAAGCGTACAAAAAGATGGAACACTCAAAGGAATAAAGAGTTATTTCTCTACCGGTGCTCGCGCTGATGTTATTCGCACATTTCTTTTTAGAAAAATAAACATGTCAGACTTATTCAACCAAAGAAAAACCAAGGTTCTAAAAATGTTTTCTCTTATATTACTTTTTATATTTACTTTTCATTAAAAATAAACAAAGATTAATATTTAAGTATTTCATTATTTTTTATTAATCTTTCATAAAGTTTATAACTATTTTGGTTCTCTAAATCGGACACAAATAATTTACTGTACTAAACTCTGATACAAATTTAAATGGATAAAACATTTTAAGGGTACAAAAAGATGAAATACTAATAAAAAAGTTAAGACCTCCCCCCCCCCCCCCCCGCTTCATGTTATTCGCACAATCTTTTTTTTTTTAATAAACATGTCAGACTTTCTCACAAAAAAAAAAAAAAAAAAAATTAGAAATAAAATAAAATAAATAAAAGAGGTTCTGAATTTTTTTCTTTTATTTTATATAGATTTTTTATTAAAAATAAATAAAAGATCAATATTTAAGGATTTCATTATTTTTTATTAAAGATTACGAAAGTCTTTACAGCCGCATTTAGACACGTAAATTTTTAAATGTTCATGCTTTAGAAAACAAAATACTTACTCTAACATTTAATAAAGTTATAAAAGGAGAATTAAACTAATAAATTAATATTTAAATTCAAATATTCACTTTGAACATTGAATTTTTTTTAAAAGTAAACATTATTTTCATTCTTTTATGCGCCATATAAAGCACATTATACTTAATAAATAACGAATATTTAACCTTCTGTAGTACACACATATAATTCATTTAAAAAAAAAAGAAAATCAACAACATATATTTTGCATTTGATGCCGTTACATTATAAAACACCACTTTAAAAAGTGAAAAAGACATCTACTATACTTCTTCCCCTTCAAGAATTTTATCACCAAAATCGTTTTTCCCGGTTTCCCCATCCGTATTTTATTACACGAGACAAGAGAATATTTAGATCCCCTTCCCCCTTACGTATGATTACATTTGCATTTTTTGTTCAAGAAGTAACAAATCTCCGACATTGAATGAATGCAAGAATGATTAAATGAATGGAATATATCTTTTTTTAAATGCTAGTCTAAAAAAATTAATTAGCTTTTGAAAGAACTTTCGATAACTTTCTGTGCGATTTGATCCACATACATAGACTTTGTTTTTAAATGCACTATTGTGAAAGTATGTAAATCCAGTTTGTCAAAATGTAAACATTAGGCACGCCATTTAGTATTATTATTTCAAAAATGTAATATATAAATAAATTAGATATTTCAATACACCCGTATAATTTCGTTACATGCCCCAAGCACTTTTTTGCATATTCTCCATCTTAACTGAATTATCGATATAAACATTTAAAAAGCGCACCCATTACGTTAAACTAATAATAAATCTGTAGCACTAAATACATTCAATCTTTTTCAATATATTTTTTTAGAAAATTATAAGAATTAAAAGTTTAGGTATATATATTTATCTAATTCTCCTTTACCGATTTCCAAACACGTATTTTTATATACGAGACTAGGAGAAATAATATTTAGATTTGCACCATATAAATACAATTACATTTTTATTAGAGATATAGCAAATGCATGAATGAATGAAAAAATGAATATAATTTTTTTTTAAATGTTATTCTAACGAATAAATCGAAAGTAACATATCACTAACTTTCCGTTTGTTTCTATGCATAACTAGTGAATTTGCACGATTTTGAAACTATATAAATCCAGTTTGTCAAAAAATAAATACTAGGCATACCACATTATTATAATTTTTTAAAAGTTGTACCTAAATATATCAAATATTTCAATACATCAATAATTTCGTCACATATCCCAAAGCACCTTACCGCATATACATACAAGCTTTTAAAAGATTATCCACTATTTTGAATGAATAAAAAATTCGCAAAACTTAATCCATCCATTCCTTTACGTTATTTTTCACAAAATTAAAAACCTTAAATCCATATCCAAGCTTTTAAAAGATTATCCACTATTTTGAATGAATAAAAAACTCGCAAAACTTAATCCATCCATTCCTTTACGTTATTTTTCACAAAATTAAAAACCTTAAATCCATATATATTTTTTTCTCTGGCTCTCCGAGATTTTAAGCACACATCAGGACTTCGTCTCCGAGACGTTCTGAATTGCATTTCAGACCATCCAGAGCTTATATAACCGGCATCATCCGGCTGTATCTGAGAACGGCATCATCCGGATCGGAAAAGGAGACTCGGACCCCGCCCTGCCTGCTCCCTTCCTTATCCGGGAAGGAAAAGTTTCCAAGTCCGGTCCGTTTCCGTTTGGCCAGGTACGGAACCTTTGGTAGCCGCCGGCACGCGAGCGGGATTTCCCTTACAGTGACAGAGGGTGGAGAACACATATACTTGCTGCGAGAAGTACATATGGATTTCGCTGTTTCGAAAACACGTTTCAGTGTTAAGATTTACTTCGGAAATGAAGGGATAAAGTGTTTTTTTTTTGTTTTGATTTTTTTATGTTTATGACTTAACAAACAAAAGAAAGAATTGAAAGAATTTGGAAAAATATTTAAAGAAAAACAAACGGGACGAATTTCAGATCTAGTTATGTTTTTAGAAAGCGTTTTTTTTCCCCTTAGAAGTTTAATATTGCTACAACATAACTGATAAAAAATCCCATTATTATTATTATTATTATTATTATTATTATTATTATTATTATTTAATCAGCTAGAAGTACATACCGATTTCCTTATAAAGAGACGCAGTTAAAGCGTTAAAATTGAGTTCAGGGCATAAATAAATACGTGTTTTTAATTCTATTTTTGAGGAGGAACAAACAAACGGGAGAATTTAAAAAGTTTTAGAAAAATATATAAATCTACTGCAATGAATATTTTCAAATTTTCTTACATTTTTCACCGATTTCAGAAAAAGAATGCTGCACAATTGTTCGTATGGAGATGCAAGGTGTTTCGGAACACCCAGCACAAACTTTAAGGTGTGTGGGGGGGAGGGGATACACACGTTACACATCTACACACATTACACAACAATTTTTGTATTAGGAAACCAGGGTTGTAGTCCATTTATTCAGCCAAAAATACATGCTATCTCCCTCCAATACGAACTCGAATTTTTGTCCATAAATTTTAAAATAATAAAAAAAATTTAACTCAATTTCAGACAGGCTTATCTTTTCTTTTCTTTTTTTTTCGGGTGTGGGGGGGGGGGGAAGAAATGCAACGCTATCATTAAAAGTGGTAGAAAAGGTTACCACTATTGAGAGCCGAATAACTCTTAGTCAAATAATTGTTTTAAGTTAGAAAGACCAAGATAAACTTTGAAGTATATTTTAATAGACAGTGGGGAAAATTTTGGCCCCGTTTGTGATAGAAAATTTAGTTAGAAGATAAAATAGACATTTAGTAAAGAAGATAGCGGAAATATATGAATTATTAAAAAAATATATGAAAAAGTTAGTAGTGAAAAATAAGATAGAGGTGTTGATCTAAAGTTAAGATTGTGATATAGTAGAAAAAGTTAGTAATTACATTATTGCAAAGAAGAAAAAAAAAAAACGCGCCAAGTTATTTATTTTGTGATCTCTATACAAAAGAAAACACTTATAAAGCATAGATAAATTAGTTATTTCACACATTAAATGCAACATAAAAAATAACATTAAACTTAAAAACCAAATGAACATAAATACCATATGCGATCTACCATCGACGGAAAAAGTTAAATTCCAATAAAGAAAAGATACTTTTATTAATACTACTGATAAAAATATGTTTTCAATACAACTCATTTGAAATCAAAACAAGTCCTTCTGGCTCAGTTGGAAGAATAGGCTGATTTCTTGAATTTTTATTTTAAGGTACAGTTGGCCAAAAAGAAAAAAAACACCCCCATATATTTTAATCGCCAAATTTTTCAAAAAGAAAAGAAAAGAAAAAAAAAGAAAGAAAGATGAAAATGTGTAAAAAAGAGAGAAGGCGAGAGAATATACCGATAAAAGAGATAAATTTGACATGGTGATTTTATGGTGCATTATAAAATGATTTACCTTTTTTATTTTGCAAAAAAATCTGTTTATTGCTTATTTAAAAATCAAAATACTGTTGTTTAAAATGTCATTTCTATTTTTCTTTCTTTTTGAAACAGGACTCTGCTTTAATGATTTATACAATGTACGATTCCACAACTAACAGTTGTTCGTTTGGCTTGGGCCCAGTGAATGATTTGAGTACGAACAGCCGCCGCAACAACTCAACTGGTACTTCTGCCGTCCACCAACATCATCACCATTGTGGCAGTCAGTCAAACTCGTCAGTTCAAGTCAAAATCGAAGAATGCCTAACCGGATCTACTAACACTAGAACTGATGACTGGGCAACAGGCTGTGCATATCGCTTCGCAGCAGCCAGAAGATGCTATATGAGTTCTGAGGACACCGGAATTAAAAATGGAGTTTCTTGTGTGTCCGATCAAAGTTCCAATAAAGTCCTAGATCCAGGTGGTTTCAATGGTGCTTTGGCAGCCAGTTTTAGAAACAGATACCTAGGTGCAAGTGCCTTTAGCAATCTACCGACAACACCAGCTTTGTTCCCAGGATATGTGTCGAATCCAGATATGAACAAACAGACTTTGCCTACAGAAGGGTCTAATGTCTTAAGCAGCAGCAATACTCATCAACAAAACAATGGACCTCTGACAGTTGAAAGTCAGGACTTACCGAGGTCATCCCCAACAGTGAATTCAACTTCATCGTCTTCATCGTCATCGAGGAGTACACATCCTGTAGATTCAAATAATAATAAAGGGAAATCATCCGATAAAAGGGTTGTAGTGCCGGCAGGTAAGTTATTAATTTTTATATTACAGTTGATTGTTTAGGAATGACAAGGTTCTAACTTCTTCGGCCACTCTATCGAGAAAAACGAGATGAAAAAGTTTAATTTTCTCATGGCTTCAAGATTATTCGAAATACTCATTAAAATTACTCTACACTATCTCAAATCAGAACCTGACTAACACTTTTTTTGCCTAGGGCACTGTCTAGTTTTTGTGCCTCTTTAATTGGTTGGTTGGTTTGTTTGGGGGATACTACGGTCATTTTTTTTTTGCATAAAATATATTAAAACCCTACACCTCTTGATTGATTGAAAGTAGACTAATAACTAAAAAATGTTGTAGGCTTTCAACATATAGGTCTTTCCTATATTTAAAGTTTCAAGACAGAATAGTACAAATTATTAATAAAATTTCACAGTGTTCTTAAAACAATAAATATTACTTTAATATATATTTTTGCTGTTTATAAATCAGTAAAAAATATCTTTTAATAAATCATTAAAAAGTAAAATATTTGCGGCATAGTAGGCAATAACATCAACAATTTTGATATTAGAAACGAAGGTTTATAGAACACACCCAAGAACTACTAACTGTAACAACGCTACATGCGATTTTGATTAGCTCGCTTCAAATTTTCAAAGGAGCTTAAAGTCTTCTTGATTAGAAAGGTAAAATAAGTTATAAAACAGGAGTATACGAAAAAAAGATATTCACAAATAATTGGTTGCTGCAGGAAAAGTAGAAGTGCTGACATTTTTAGACTTTTCAAAATACTTCATACATTATTAATTTCAGCAATATATTAAATAACATTACAGAAAGTTTTAGTGTTCTTTGACATTCTTTTTTGCCCTGAATACATAACCCACGTGTCCGCGGGCAATATCTTAGTTTTTGGCAAGACTAAAAGCACTCAGCAGATAAAATCATCTCAATTTGAACAATTTTATCAGTTAGAATCTTGTTATTTCAAGGCAAAAAAGTTCTATTTAAAAAAGGTTTATAATTTATTCAAACAATGGAGAAAAATAAAGTGTGAATAATTAAACTATTAGATTTTTTTATGAAAATAATAAGTATTTAAAAATTACTGTTTACTCGACTATATATAAAATACGTATACAAAGACGTCTGTTCCTATTACTTCACAACTCGTTTTACTAGATTAAATGTTCACCTTTTTTACAGACTATCAGAGAGATATGGGGGGGGGGGGGGAGAGGAGAAAAGTTTTTAATAGCTTTATACATAAAATAAATTAAAAAAGAAAACAAGAAAGAAAATTCCTGCGTCAAGCATAGAATATGATACACTTTCAAAAACTCTCATAATACTGTAAAGAGTTCGAAATCTATGCCAGAGTAAGGAATTATATTCTTCTTAAGATTTTCGATGGTCTTTTTCAAAAATCTTAAATAGTGTTAAAACTCTTATAAAAATTTTTCTCTGTAATTCTACAGAAGAAAAAACATTTTTTGCGATTAATAATGCATACGAGAAAAAAATATGCATCATTCAAACATTCATAAAATGCAAAAAAAAAAAAAAAAAAAAAAAAAGAGCAACAACTATTAATACTATTTTATTGTTGTTTACAAGACGTACTTTTAACAAAGAGATAAAAAAGATACATTTAATATAGTTACATTTAGTTAATGAGTGTTAATCAAACAACACAAAATTTAAATTGAAAATAAAGGTAATAATTTTTCATATTTTCCATGTTTTTAATATTCATGCGTATGTAACTATATAACAGCGTTATTAACAGTATTAATTATCAATTTTATTTTTATTTTCTAAATTACTTTAAATTTCATTTAAAATTGTTCTTAATTAAATAGGTAAAAAAAGACACCATTGAAATATATTAGAATTTTTATTATTATGTGGCCTCTTACTAGTATACGTTCCAGTGCGTTAAAGCAGATTTTTGGTTATATGTTTTTTTTTTTATTTATTTATTTTGCGTATTTTAGAAAGGTCCCTTGAAAAACGTATAAATGAGACTCATGTAGTTAAAAAGAAATCTATTTTAGTTAAGAAAGTGATGCGCTGAACAGGGTTGATTGTGCTCCGGTATTTTGAATACCACTATTTCCACAGAGAAATTTTCGTCTTACTTAATCTCAGAATTTTGCGGTTAAATAAGGCGAAAATTGCTATAAAAATATAGTGGTACTCAAAATGCCAGAAAACAATCATCGTTGGAATTAAAAAAATAATGTAGAACATCCAGAAACGATAAAATTAATTATTTTAAAAATCAGACTTCTGCAATATAAGTCATTCTCCTATAGAAACGCACATTTTCAATGCAAAATTTTTCAAATAATAATAATAATAATAATAATAATAATAATAACTCCAATTAAGGGTATGTTGCTTTGAATCTCTAATATCGCGCCAGTATTTTCCAGATCGTGAAAAATATTTTATTAAAATTGCATTTTTATACATTGCATAACAGATGCTATATGTTCGCAACGTCCAACGGAAACGATGTCCACTGGCACGCATTTTTTCCGTAAACTATATATAACCCACTAAATATTAGATTGAATTGATGCTGCATGTTTTGTGTAATTAATATTACATGTCATTAATTTTAATTTTACTATTTTATAATCCGTACCTGTTTTTACCTTGTTCACGAAACTGATTAAATAAGGGTGAATTTCTAATATATTTCAATGAGTTACATTCATAATTTTTTCACAGTTAATTTAAAAAAATAAATAAATATTTTAGAGAGATTGCACTTGCAAAACGTATTGTTTTTTTAAAATGACTAACAAAAGCTTCTCCTTCAAAATAAAGTTATTTTTGTACGTTTTTTGAAACTGAAAATGATATTAACTTAACAAAACACTGAATTAAAAACAAATAATGTGTTAAAGAAAAAGAACTTTACAGACCCTGTAACTAGTACAAACTAGAGATGAGTTCGGGCTCTTTTTTTGGCGTCCGATCCGACCTGAGCCTGATGTGACGATTTGATATCCGAGCCCGCTCGAGTTCGATAAAAATTGTGTCATCAGAGCCCGAGCCCGATACCAAAAGTACAGAATAAAAAAAAAAAAATTATAAAATGTTTTACATTGCTTCAAGAATTATTTTCTCATTTAAAAATATACCAGTGGACACGTGCGATGATTTGCACTGCAGTCTAATATTTTTTAGTAATATCTAATATTTCTGAGATGCAGGTTTAAACTTTTAAAGAAACATTAAAGATAAAAATATCTGCAAACAACATTAGTCAAACCAGTATATCATCTAATTTTTTCCATCAAACTTACAATAAAAATTAATCGAAGATAGCAAAAGGTATGCGCGAGAAAAAATTAACAATCCTATTTTAACTGCATTAGAGGATGACGTCATCCGCTTCGGGAAAAACACAGGAGAAAGAAAAATAAAATTAATACAGGTAAAATACAATTTAATTTAATATAAAAAAGCATATCTTTTAGGCGCACGTAAAATACCATTCCTTCGATCAATTAATGGTGTATTTCTCTTCTAAATATTTTAATTTGAAATTTCCTTTTTAATCATAAATATAAAGTAAACTCGTGCGGATAAATCATATTTTACCTTTATATATATATATATATATATATATATATATATATATATATATATATATATATATATATATTTATATATATATATATATATATATATATATATATATATATATATATATATATATATATATGTATATATATATATATATATATATATATATATATATATATATATATATATATATATATATATTATAACCATTGTTGAACACGATATAATGCGGTATTTTATTTTTGTTGCAACACTGATTTGAGGAAAACCTTTCATTTAATTTATGAAAACAATGCGGATTTAAGTTTTAATTATCTTCAATTTCGAATAAAAAATGTTTTAACGAAATGTGAGTGACACTATGTCAGAAGCCGATTCAAAATCCTTTCCAATGATACGTCATTCATTGGTGTGCGTATCGTAAATGCATAGAAAAAGGGATGTTGACAACAGAAATAATCTATATGATAATTACTTTTTAGCTAATGACTTATACATTTAAAAAAGATGGGGACATCATCTGTTTCAGAAAAAAAAAGAGCATTTGAATTTAAATTTTGCTTTTTAATCATAAATATAAAATAAAACCGTGCAGCAACTATATGTCCCACTTTATCTTTAATGAAAAAAAAAATTATAATCATTGTTGCGGTATTTTATTTTTGTGGCAACATTAATTTGAGGAAAACCTTTCATTTCATTTATGAAAACAATACCGATTTAATTTTTAATGAATTGCAATTTTTAATCAAAATACGTGTCTTAATGAAATCTGAGTGTTATGTCAGAAGTTCTCTTCAAAATCCTTTCATATGGTATCTCATTTATCGTTCTGCGTTTTTTATTTTATTAGAAAAAGGGATAGTGACAACATAAATAATATTTAGGATTTTTCCATAGAGATAAGTATTAATCCTAAATACTCCCTAATGACAATTTTTCGGGATTTTCATATGACTGAAAATCGTTTAAATTAGCAAATTTGTTACTTTGCTATTTTTGACCGGTAGAAATATGCAAAAGCCACTGGAAGAAATCTGCAAAAAAAGCCACAATTCTTATTACACACAATTCTTATCTTTTCTCATACATAAATTGTAACTTTATTAATAAAAAAAACTATTAGTTTTAAAAATATAATATGCAAGATAATTAAATATTATTTCTGTCGCTAAATTTATTATTTATATGCAAAATTTTGCTAATAATAGTAGTTAGTAGAAGTGGCAAGATAAGAACTTTATTTGATTTATATTACCACATGTTTATTCGTTTTATAATCATCAGATTAAAATCACCAGAGGTATTTAACTATTTTAAAATATCAATCGTTCAACTTATGGCAGAAAGACAGTTCTGTTTTTCAGTAATTATTAAAAAGGATTTCAAAAAGAAAGCAAGGGTAGAGAAAGAATATTCCATGGCTTCTTTATGTTACTAACTTTGACCAAGCAAATGGCTTCAGAATCAGCTACAGTATTTCTCCATATATCTCATCAGGAAGAATTTAAGTAGGGAAAGGTGGCCTAAAATGATCCTAATGGGCAAAACGATCTACATATGTTTTCTTCCAGACAGGTTGCGCTATCTACAGGGTAACACATAAACTAGTTGTGATAAGTGAAGAAGAAGTAATGGCGGTATTCAGGCGATCGCAGTATTATGCGTCTGAATAGAATTCCTTGAAAAATTGGGTTTTATAACATCTGTTATAAGATAAGCACTAACTTTCATATTTATTTAGATATACAGTCTTTCATGTACAGAAATATGACTTGGTTTACTTAATGGAGTATGTTTTTAGATGTGAATTACACTTATGTATTGTCGTAATTACTTTTATAGCCTTTATTTTGCCGATAAAAAACAATTTACGATTATTTTGAAATGAAGGATCATTTTGCCCTATGGTGAGAATAAAATTATCCTTTGGATAATTTTTAAAAAATCTTTTTTTTTTCATTATTCAATTTGGGTTTAAAATATTATTAAAACATGTTTATAATGCGAAATATAGTGTAAAACATTCTAGCAAAGGGGCAAAGTTTTATTTAAACAGTTATGTTATTTTGCACAAGTTTTTCCCTTAAGGGGATCATTTTAGGCCATCCTCCCTTGCCTTTCAAACTGATTTTTAAAGAATTGTAAAACACTTTAAGAAACTTAGACTACATTCTTGTTTCTTATATAGCAAGCTTTTTTTTTTTCCCTTTTCTTCAAATTGTGAATAAATAAAAATTTCACCTTCAGCCCGAGACCGAAGACTGTTATAAAAATCGAGGCCTTAGCCAGTGTCAGGTTTGGACTCGGACTGAGCCAGTACAAACCAGGACTGTGAAAAGCCACAGCAGACAGATTTCTCAGACTGTGGACACATTATTTATATAAAAAATCATTTTTTGATTATTATTTAATTACTTGCATGTACAATTCTGTTATACCACACCACATTTCCATTATGACATTTTTTTCAGTATTACTTTTTTAATATATTTTCTGCGCCATCATTTTTAGGTGTGTTCGTAATTATATAAATACGTAGCACCTATAGCCGTCGTCTGGTCCGCCCGTCTGTCTGTTCGTCCGTCCGTCTGTCCGTATATAACAGTGCAAAAACTACCCAACCCAATGGTTTGAAATTTAAAATCTATTATCTTTGCAGAATTTTGTCGAGTCATTTCAAATTTTATGAAAATCGAATCAAAACTTTAGAAGATATTAATAAAAATATTTATTAAGAAATTTGAATAATAATAATAAAAAAAAAAACGGTGCTTTCTTGTTATAGGAGCTTCCGAGGTTTAATCGTCAAGCGACCGAGATACTTATTTTATGACAGAAATTAATCTGCAGACGATATAATTCATTTCACAGAATTAAAAATCATCAAGGTCTGAATATTTATATAACTAGCTATAGTACGAACCTTATTTGTCACGTTTGACGTACAGTTTCCAACTTGTTTAATATGTTCTCTTTTAGACGAATGGCCCTTATAGGAAAGTTTTCCAGTTTTATTATATATAGAAAAGCAAGGATTAGTCCCCCAACATCAGCATTGATCTTTAGGTTGAAGAAACAGGTGGTTTTTCCCTCCCTGCATAACCTCCTATGGTGTGCATGATAGGCATGCACCTGCGCAAAAGTAGGCAGTGCAGAGTAAACTAAAGTGATGTGTTCTGATTCATTAATAATGTCTGCCAATGAGTATTTATGAAATATTACATAATGTCAATCAGCAAAATGGCGTGATCTAACCTTTTAATTGATTTGTTGCCTTTTCGCTAAATCGTATCCACCGCTAAAAAGCAGGTGTTTTGTTTTGTAAGTTATAAGTTAATGATGTATTCGGATTGACTCGTTATTGATATTTTAGGCCGTTTGCAGTGATGTAGTGTTTGTAATACTTTATGTTTTACCAATATCCTGTATTTTTTTTTCCAATTTCTAAATGACACGTTCATTTTATATAAAAATTATAAAGGTAATGATGTATTCAGATTGACAACTAATTGTTAGTCACAGTATTTGTTACAATAGCTTAAAAAGTATTCTGTTCGCATTTAAATCTAATTGCAAGTGCAATGTTTAGGCAAAAATACAAAAAATGCATTAAATTGAAACGAGAAAAAAATATAATTTTGGCGTACGACTACTTTTACTTCTACATTTCAATGAAGTTCAAGTCATCACAAGATAACTTGAAAAAAATTGCTAGATAATTCCTAAATATTTAAAATCTCGTTAAAGAAGTGTTTCAAAAATATTATTTTATATTTATTTATGATTTTTATATAAGCCAGTTTTGCTTATTTTTTACACTTATCGCTTTTATTTGGGCATGAGGTCTGAGTACCTCGAATATAAATAATCAAATATAGAAAAAATTTAAATTAAAAAATATAATAAAAATCTAATATTAATTATATCAGCCCTTTAAAATTCATTTTTGTTATTTTCAGATTTAACTGCTAAAAAATGAATTTAATGTAAAAAATTATTGCGACATATTTTAATATGCTCTTCTTTCTTTAATGCATGAAAAATACATTATTGTAAAAGTTATTTTTAGTAATATCATTTCAAAACTTTAAATTGCATAAGTTCAAAACTTTAATAACACTTTCTCAAATTATTTCATAAAAAGTATGCAGTTTTTTTTTATTTAATCGTGATTTTTTCTTTATTTAATGACAGACATTTCGTCATTACAGAAAGTAAAAATTCTCCTTCTGAATTTCTGGTATGATATTAGAAATTCTGAAAAAAAGAGGTCAAACTGGCATCCCTGTCTCGTAGATAGTTTTTACCAAGATAGCCAAAGACACATTTATTCAATGGATGCAGTGTATGAGTTAAGTGATTTAAAAAAGTGATATAGTTATCTCATTTTTTATTGATTTAAGCATATTCTAATGCTTATATGACTTGAATGACCATAAAAAAATGGCCAGTTGGACTACTCCATTTCACAAAATTTTGGGGTAAAAACGACCTTGGAATAAAACATTAATTTAGATTTCATGCAAGCGCACTTACGTTTTAAAAGAAATGAATTAAAAAAACATATTTTCCACAAAAATTCTAAACTTAAATTAATTATTTGAGCAGATATTTCACTTTTGAGTGTTAGGAAATAAAACAGTGTTTCAAAAATTTGTACACTACTATTACAAATTGTAAGTGTTATCGCAAACAGAACTTGATTTTGTTAACAATCAATATTCTTTTAAAACATAAAACATGAAACGAGGAGTAGAAAACATATTTTTTTATTCTTATGATCTTACAAAAATTAATTGTTATTTAAGATATTAAAAATAAATAAACAACGTGAAATAGCACAAATAAAAATATATAAAATGGCAAACAGTTGTTTCGGAGCACCTAAAGCTCCATCATCAGTGCCAATTCAAAAGATTAAAACCGATTCAAAAGTTTAGGCCATGTAAATATGCTTAAATTTTTGAATCGGTTTTAGGCACTGATGATGGAGCTTCAGGGGCTCCGAAACAGCTGTTTGCCATTTTATATATTTTTATTTGTGCTATTTCACGTTGTTCATTTATTTTTAATATAACGGCACAAAGTTAAATCCACCTATTTTAAATGATATTTAAGACCTCATCCTCAGAATTACTCCCGATTGACACTAAATGGTTTATTTCTGTATACATGAGTTCAAGTATAGCATACATTACATAAATTACCCAGATTTGTTATTTTATAGATGCTCGAAGCAAAAGTACACATTTTTTTCTTTTAAATAACATTCAGAAAAATACTTCTACGGGGTGATTTAAAAATCCACGTACAAAATGTAAGCGGCGGTTAGGACATTACTACAACAAAAAAAATTTGTATCAGAAATCAAGGTCGTAATCCATTTGTTCACTCAAAAATACAATGTGTTATCGGTACTTACGTATTATCCTTGCCAGTTTTAAGCCAACTACGCCAGGCATGGAGCCAATATTACTAATTATAGTAACCCTTATATTTTGTTTTCTTGCTGCATGGTACATGCCTGGGAATAATCTATAATATTATTCTTTCTTATTTACCGTTCTATTTACCATTTATTAATTTTACTAAAATAATGTTATTTACTATTTTTAACAATGTTAGAAATTTAATAAACATATATTACATTTTATTTATTTTATATTAATTACCATTTTTAACAATGCTATTTGATAATGTTACATTACTGCATTTGAAAACACGATTGGTATTTGGCAACCATTTTTGGCGATCAATCTCCTGGCACGGATAATACGTAAGTACCGTGTTATCCTCCAATCTGAACATAACTGTTGTTCATATAACTTTAACAAAAACAAATTAGACTTACCTTGCTTATGTCAAATGCGATGACATCATGAAAAGTGATGGACTAGTGTATTTAAGTGAAACCGCATCTATTGTCAATTACATTCGGAAATATGGAGCGTCTAGTTCAGCATTATATTTAAAAGCGGATAGTGACTATTTCTTTCATTTCTTGTGATACCCTTACATTTCGCACAGAGAATGCATTTTTAGAATTTTAGTGGAAAATAATGATTTTGAATTAATTTCTTTAAATACTTAAATGTATTTGCACGGAATCGAATTAATATTGTTTTATTCCAAGGTCGCTTTTACCCCAATCTGTAAAAATATTACAGATTTTTTAAAAATATTTTCATTATTGTTAAAGTTATGAAGAAAAGTCTAATTTCTGATTGAGGCTTGATATCCTGTATTTTTGACTGAATAAATAGTTCGTGGTGTGAGAAATCTACAATATCTTACTCAAAACCCCTGTAATACTGCTCAGGAAACCAGCATAGGGATTCCTTGTTGTAAATCAGATATTATTTCGAACTATTATCATTCTAGGATCAGCCACTGAATATTTGATTTTTCGTAATTTAACTAAAGTAACTTACAAGGAGACCGCCAAACATGATGCGCACAGATTTTGATGATTTTGAAGTATGTTGTAGGGATCATACCCCTAACTATTCAAGACAAGGGTTTCCTTCAAATGGGCTTTAGTTTTCGAGAAATTTCGGGTTAAAGTTCAGCATGCATTTCAAATGCCATTACTTCGCGAACGTGGACATGGTCTCCGTGGTGTCGTGGTAGCGTTCGCGATTTGAGAGAACGCAGATGGGTGTTCTGTCCTCTCCTGTGACTTTTACCTTTTTTTAACAAATTTTATATATTTGTCGCGTTATAAGTTGTATGCAGAATTATGAATTCTGCATCTTTGAACTTTTTGATATTTTCCTAATAAATTCCATTTACATTTTCGAATATTGCGAGAAAATTTATAGTTTTTGAGCAATTTTTATTCGAATATTTCTGCTGACGAAAATCCTAACTAATTTATGTCTTGATATCTCGTCTTTTTAAAATGATTATTGTTTACATTTATGTATATTTACTTATTTATTTATTGTATTTACATTTTCTATTTAAAAAAATTTAAATGATTAAGAAAAAAATAACAAAATAATACATCCTTTTAATATTTGATTTGTTCTAAATATATTGAAATATGTTAACTGCTGAAATACTAAAATATTTATCATCACCAACATCGACATTTTTAGTTTATTAAATATGGAACTAATTGTATTATACCTATCGCAAAAATATTCTAAACAAATTTCGCATTAAAAATCGCCTTTAAATAATTGTTTTAACAATATTGGAAGAATGTATAAATTAGCATATTATATATTCTTTAAATACTTAAATTGTGATAAATATGTTTAAAAATGCATTAAATTTGAAAAAGAAATTATTTCAAACGGGGTATTTGTCTGCAAAGGAAGCGAAACGAAATTGATAAAAAGAAAATTTTATTTATTCTGATATTACCGTAAAAGTCGTTGCAGACGATTTTTTTTCAGATATTTTTTATATGTATTGTAATTTACAAACGATTTTTCATTTCTAGTTGAATTTTTCTGTATGGCATCGACTTGTTAGACTGAAAAAAAAATTAATTGTAATAAATTATTTTTTATTTATGCAAATCAAAAATGAGGGTGAGTTTGAACTTTACAGTTAAATGTATTTAAATAACATAAAAAAAAATATATATAACTGGCTAAAACTTGGATATAATCGTTATTGCTTTAATATTTTATTACTCCTTAAAAAAAAAAAAAAAAAAAAAAAAAAAAAAAACGTAAATATTTACGAAATATTCAAAAATGTAAATGGAATCTATTAGGAAAATATCAAAAAGTTCAAAGATGCAGAATTCATAATTCTGTATGCAACTTATAACGCGGCAAATATATAAAATTTGTTAAAAAAGGTAAAGTCACAGGAGAGGACAGAACACCCATCTGCGGCTCTCAAATCGCGAACGCTACCGCGGTACCACCGAGGCCTTGTCCAGGAACGCGAAGTAATGGCATTTGAAATGCATACTTAACTTTAAAACGAAATTTCTCGAAAACTAAAGCCCATTTGAAGGAAACCTTTGACTTGAATAGTTAGGGGTATGATCCCTACAACTTACTTTAAAATCATCAAAATCTGTGCGCATCATGTTTGGCGGTCTCCTTGTTAGTGATTTAATCAAGTCGTACTCTTAGTTTAGATGTACAGTTCAAAGTTTATTAGATAAGTTAATCTTCTTACCTTTTTCCATCCAGCTGCTAGCAGGTGGAGTAGATAATCCAAGTGATATCCTATATGATTTTTAGTTTTATGCATCATCATGAGTTTCCGATGATTTTATTGTTGTAGATCATAATTCACTTATTTATCCTTCTAAAGTGTGAAATAAATGTATTAGTATAAAAGTGTTTGAAAGGAGATGAGATTCATTTTGTAGAATTAAAAGGGTTTAATATTAGAAAGTGAATATAATTAAATTTTTACACATTATTATATGATAGATTAATTCCCGCTTTAGGAGCGAGTGAAAGATACGTCTTAATACAACAAAATTTTAGAGTTACACTGAAAGTAAAACGGTATACAGTCCTTATAAAGTTCTCATGTGGCGAGCCCAGAAATCTAGGCTTGAGGTTAAAAGTTCAAAAGGGGAAAAGTTCAGACTCGTGCCGTTTACGTCACGAAATGTCTACGCACAGAAGTGAATCAAAGACCAGATGGCGCCTTTGATTTACTTCTGTGCTTAGACTAGCATCTTGAATTTCTTTCTTATTCTGAAACGTGGGATTATTAACTAGGAGTATAAGTTTACAATATTCCCATGTAAAAGCTACTCTACTCTGATTTTTGCTTAAGCGCAGAAATCCGCGGCAAAATACCAAACGATCCGATTTGTATTCACAAAATTTCCAGGTTGAAGTTTCATCGACAACTACTACAATGCATGAGGTCGGGAAGTATCGCTTTCAACTCACCGAAGACCCCACAGGACCTTTGGACGAAAGTGAAACTTTCTGATGTGTCATCATGAAATATCCTCTCCTCCTACGAGAAGGAATCTCGTTCATGACACTATTTTAATGGTGACACGAATGGCTAGTGAAACAGACTTTGTTCTGTGCGACGAATACGTAGGTGAGTGCAGAGAGATTCAAAGCCGGTTTTAAATGAAATTGTGAATCGATTTTGTTTTCAGACTCAGAGCTCCTGCTCTGGGGTGGAAAGTTTGTTTATTAGGGCAACTATAAAAGATTCCCGTTGGTTTGATCGAGAAAAGTCAGCAAGGCTTAAATTTCCAGGTTGAAGTCATCTATTGACACGGGAAAGCGATACTTCCATCCCCGACTATTAGAAATGAATGAGAATTGATTTCCTGTCAAACTTCGAAAAGCGTTTTTCACTCCGAGTGGTGTGAAAAGGATCCTGCTCAAGGAGTCGCAAAGAGAACTATTTCTCTCACTCGATAAAAATTCATCGTGACTCTATTTACTTAGCTTTACCCTTATTCCAGTGGCTTATTGTTGGACTTTTTAACATTGGTTATTAGCATTGGTTATTAGCTTGCAATTTAACATTGGTTATTAGCTAAAAGAACCCAAAAACTTATTTTTGTGAACTTTATTTAACCAATAAATTATTCTGTTGTGTCTATCTTTCCCACTATTAATAAATATTTCTTTGTTTTAATGAGAACGGATCCATGAAGTTGAAGTAACTCGCTACCACTTCAAACATAACATCAGCCTCTGTCACAAAGGCCCTTAATTTACTGTACAGAATTGTTTATTGTAGTGTTCTCCACACCTCTGGAACTTCCGACTAACAAGATGAGAGCAATGGATTTTGCCCGGCAGGACCCGCCATGGCGAAGTCTGTACTGCCACGTTTAATCCCTGCGTGCCGGGGAGCTAGCCGGGGAAGACATTAAACGCTCAACGGCTGGGTTCGCCCTCAGCCGAGTGGTCTTCCTCAGGCATTAAAATATTAACCCCTTAATCGTCGCGCCCGAGACATTCACGGGCAGCATAGGTTACGCCTGTTTTATTCAGATTGTTTGATTCCCACCAGTTTTATAAAATAGTGTTACTGGCTTTATTCTCGCATTATTTTTATCTGTCTATTAAACAAGACGAACATTTCTACTTAAAAAAACTGGTGGTAATCAAGCAATCTGAATTTTAAAACAGTAGCCTACACTTAAAGGGCGCGACGATTAAGGGGTTAAAATCAATCTTTATGCATTTGCATTTCATACCGGGTGTCTTGAAATGGACTGACGGATTTTAAAATCCAATAACTTCCAAACAGTGACAGATATTTAAAAAATTCTTGCTGGAGAGTAAAATAAGATGTCAAGAGTTTTTTTTTTTTTTTACTCCGATTCCTGATTTTAGTTCGAATTAACAGCAATATATGGCACTGCGAGCGATAGGAGTGCAATCCAGGTCAAAACTAAAATCACCCAGCATTGATACAAAAGAAGGAGGTTCAGTACATGGAGTGGGTCTCATTCGCTAGTACACTTTTGTTCTTAGGGCCCGATTATGATTAAGATTTTATTGGTGAATGAGACCCACTCCATGCATTGAACTTCCTTCTTTTGCATCTATGCTGGGTGATTTTAGTTTTGCAATGGATTGCCTTCTTATCGCTCGCAGCGCCATCTATTGCTGATAATTCGAACTAAAATCAGGAATCGCAGTAAAAAAAAAACTTCTGACATCTTTTATTACTTTCCTGCAAGATTTTTTTTTAAATATCTGTCACTGTTTGGAAGTTATTGAATTTTAAAATCAGCCAGTCCATTTTAGCACACTCGGTACTTCATGTGCACAAAAATTAAAGATGATAAAAATATTTCTCCTTTTCCTTGTTTTTTATAGAGATTATGCTCTATAATTTATTTTATTTATTTATTTATATTATTAGTATCCTCGTTATAAATCAGTAGTTTATGTGTTACTTTGGCAATTCTATATATTTACATATGGGTCCACTGGACCTGACTGATAATTCTTGTACTATAATAGTCCATTTTTTTTTTCGGTAGTTGGGAGCGAGAAGTGTGTGTGTGTGTGTGGGGGGGGGGGGGGATAAAGTTTGTAACGTAAAATGTGAAAATCACCGTGCATAATCGGAAAAATTAGTTTTATGATGTAAGGTTATCTATAACTGTTGCGCAAATTTACACGAGCTGTGTTTAAAACTTTTATTTTTATGTAACTTTATGTACTGCTCTTGTGGAATTTTACTTCTAATTAAAGAGAAGTGTAATCATAATCTGCATGAAATCATTTTCAACATTGAAGCTAAATATATTATAAATAAAGAAAAACCCTTTTTTAAATAATGATTTTTTTATATATATCTTATTATCTTCGTAATTTATATCACGAACAAAAATATTTAAAACACTGAAAATACAAAATTAATTTTAAGAAAAAAAAAAAAAAAAAAAAAAAAAAAGTAAAAAATACTTATTTATCGCGAAATTTTAAATGATTTAATCATCAAGCGGTTATACATTTTTTTTTTCCATTTTTTCACGCACGCTAAATTTATTTTCAATTAAAAACCATCTTAATCGATGAAATGATTTTCAAAATACGTATTTTGAGGTCTATTAAACAGATTAAAAATAAACAAATCCAATAAATAACGGCTTATTTAATCTTTAATATTACTTCTACGTAAATATTTAACTGAAGCAATAAAACTTTGCTCAAATATTTTAATTCATATCATCAAATTTTCCATGCTCAAGTAAAAAATAAATTAATTGCAAATTGCAATTAAATAGCTAACGCTTCGTCGTCCACAATTAATAGACTGGAGCCAGAATTACTTTTTCACACGCTACCGAAAACGAATTAAAAATCGCTATATCTCATGGCTGAAAAGCACCGTTTTCTAATTAAGGAAATCGGTAATTGTCTTTAATACTCTTTAATTGTTTCTTGCTCCCTCTTTGCTCTAAGAGAGGGAAAAAAAGTCACTTGGAGCAATGAAGATAGCACGCTCGCTCCGAGTCTATTCTGAGATCAGGTCATCTGATTGGCTGTTGTTTCCCGTGATGACATTTTCTTTACATCCTGATTGGAGGAGAGATGAGGAAGGATGGATTATGCTAAACGCGCGCTAAGAGAATGAGGACTTTTCCGGATTTGGGATGGAGACATCTATGAAAAGGCTGCAAGAATATAAGAATTGAGAAAGCTTAAATGCATTTTTTTTAAATATTCGTTGAGGGATAATTAAATTGAAAATCTGAATGCGAAATTTTTATTTTCAAAATAAGAATTAATGATAAATTGGATGAAATTGATCTCAAGCATCCTAGATTCCTTTTGTAAGAATAACGTATTTTCTTCGAATTAAAGCACATTTTTAAAAATTCAATAATATCACAAATAAAGATTAGATTCTTTTTGATATTGGAGTAGATAGCAATTATATAACATTAATTACTTTCTGCGTTTCTATTTTGAAAATAAATGTGTCTTTACAATTCGATTTGAATTTATATTTTTGAATTAACTCATTTTAAAAAAATAGCAGACAATGTTGCATTCCCATTTTATCGAAAGAATTTACCTATTATATTTTCGAAAATTAAAATGTAACCGGAAATAATGTACTAGCCGTTACTTATATTTATGTATAAATTTTATATATAGGGGCATTGCAACAATAGAAGAATCTTAAAAATAAATTCCCACATAAATGAAAATCATTACTTTTTTTAGAAAATTTCTCCATAGCGAAGGAATTAAAAAATACGATAACAAAAATCAATAGAAAGTGTGCCCTGGCATCTCACAGAAAACCTTCACCCCCCCCCCCTCCCCTTCCGATCTGCATGAAAATGCGCTCTCTGATAACTGTACAATACAAATTAATCGTGTAAAATAGACATATCAATCACGATGTTTTTTAACTTAGAAAAGGGAATAATTTAGAAAGGAGGTGATAGAATTTCTGGTATTTCATATATAGAATTTGTGTATTGCCATATATATACAGCGAAACCTCCATAAGTTGGACACTTACTATTCCAGAAAAGTTGTCCAATTTAGGGAGGTGTTTAACTTATAATAATAGAGGTGCTTATAAAATTTTCAGCCTAATTAGAAGTGTATGTGCATGCTTCTTAAACGTTAATTACTTCTAAACAAAAAAAAAAAAAAAAAAAAATTAAACATTCACCTTTTTAAACACATAAAATAGCAATTTTTTATTTGAAAATATAAATAACAGCAACAAAAAAGGTAATAAATATGAAAAAAGCATACCTGCTTTTTAATTATTATTACACATCAAAAGTAAATGCAATTATTTATTTGGTATAATTTCAAATTCTAATTTTTATTTGAGTTTTTTTGTTCGTTTTTTTCCTAATATCTAAATGTCTGATAAAATACCCGTATTTCTGTTGTAAGAATATGCTTTTAGTAGGATAAGGTATTTGAAATATTAAATTGATGGTATTAAGTTTGGACAAAGTTGTGTCAATGGTTGCCGAAGCTCCCCTCTCTCTGTCATTCTGTGTCTCTTGAGTGTCCAGTTGTCATCAAATAAAGTTTCACCGTTCAAATTAGATTAGAATATCTAACCCATATAAAATCAGCGGTAGCGAATTTTGCTAATTTGCGAATTTTAGGAATTTTTCGTTGGAAATGACTTTTTGGCATTTATGAAAATAGATAAAAATATTTAGATAATCAGCTCAAGAAGATTCACCCCCCCCAATGGTCTTATGTAGTTAAAAAAAAAAAAAAAAAAAAAAAAAAAAAAAAAAAACACGTGATTTTTTTTATTTTAAACTTATAAATCCAGTCATATACATTTTTTTTTTTCAATTAGTTTTTAGGATTTTTGTAATTTGCAATGTTTTTGCAATGCCAACATGCTTCCATAACTATGACTCATATTTAGTTTCACTTTATTAATTTTTATTGATTAAGTTAGGTCTGCTAGAATTAGAAATACGTTTATTTGATATAGATATATATTTTTTAATATATAATTTATTTTCCAAAAATAGAGCTTCACTAGTGAGGTATAGCATGTTAACTCATCATAAACTACTGTTTTCACTCCTTCGTGTATTTTAAGTTTCGAGCTTGACATCCCAAATTCTCAAAATATTATTTTCGTAATTATTAATTTATTTATTTTCAAATTGTATTTGTTAATTAATATATTTGTGTAATGCCAGCTTTCCTTGATTCTCATTTAATAAACTCTTAAAAGGATTCCATTACCTGTTTTGCCTCAATGTAAAATGAAATTACCAACAATACTATTAGTTTTCATTTATAGGGTGAAACTCCCAGTTATTGACACCTAACCAGTAACTGACACTCGAGCAAAAATCTTACTCAAATAAGCATTTTGTTGTAAAATTTTGCAAAGTAATGTCATCTAATGGTAAATGAGATACTTATTTTTGATTTTGGAGTCAATTTATTCACCATTAGAGGGCCAAGAACATATTCAATGAGGAAGAAACTTTTGAGAATACAAAAAATGCCATTTTGAAGCAACCATCTTATTTCTAAAATTAAGGAAGTGTTTTTCTAATCTAGTTGTAATGCAACATGCAAGCATCCGAAACTTTTTTCCTAAAGTTATATTAGTAGAAATTAGTTTAAAGATGCATATGATATATTAGGGCCATGCTTTAGGGTTTATAGTTATTTAATTTAACTTAATGGGGGTTGCCAGTTATTGGTTCCTGGAATTTCATGCCACCAGTCTCTGACAGATGTATTAGTTATTGGTTTAGTTATATATTAAAGAAAGTTGAAATTTATTATTTGAACTGTTTAAAAATGCATAATAATAAATTAAATTTATCTTGTAGTAAACACCATTAAAATTTAAGCTGTTTTACCGGTGTCTGACACCAGATGTCAGTTACTGGTTCATAAATGTCAGTTATTGGATCAGCATTACCAATAATGCTAAATATTACTGCTATATACTCTTACTATATACTCTGCAGTACAGCTTATTAAATTCCACTTTTTATAATAAATATTAATGTATTTTGTTTAATAAAGAATAACGTTTTTTTTTTTAAAAAAAATAATAATTTTAATCTTACAATAATAAAGTGTTAGTCACTGGTTCACTTTGTGTCAGTTATTGGTGTTTTAAAATAGGGATGGTGTCAGTTACAAGAGTATTTTACCATATTTATGAATAAAATTAATTTTTAACAATAGAAAGTTTATTTTTTCAAAATTTTGCCAAAAATAATTTTTTAATATATCTCCACTATATCCTTTCAAAAGCAAAGGTAAGTATAAAATAGATTTAAGACTTTGTAATAGTGATTTGAACAAGAAAAAAAAACAATGGCACTCCGGGAGTGCCGACAGAAGTGAAAACTGGAACAATTACGTGTGTATTTTTTGAATCGTCAGGAAATGTTTTATTGTGCAGGAAGTACTTTTAAATGAAGTGTTTTTTTTTATTCATTATTATAAACTACTACTACAAAAATTATATTACAATTTTCATTTAATGCGCTATTGTACATGAAAAATAATGCATATTATTTTACATACAAAAATTGCAATCTATTGCTTAAAACGTAAATTTACAAATACATGAAATATGAAATTTATTCATTGGTATTCTTTGAAATGATTACCAATGAAACTTATGAATTTTCATCCCCAATTTCAACAACTCTTCCATCATCATTATTCTCATTATATTCTAGAACTGATACTATAGGTTTATGGTAACTAAAATAGGAAACAAACAATTGGGATTCGAATCTACTTAAATATCTTATAAAGACTGCATCAATTGTAGTTTTATACCTCGTTGTGCTAAGATAGCGATCATTTGTCATCGTTAAATGAAATTCTCTATGTAAAAATTCAATTAGTGGTAGATTTTTATCGTCCGCAAAGTTGATGTTGAAATCCCTACTCAAAATCATTGGCAATATAATCGGGAATATATATATATATATATATATATATATATATATATATATATATATATATATATGTATATATATATATATTATAATATATATACTAAAATACAATTATAAATTTAGACTAACCACACTATATAGCCAAAAACAAATAACATTATATCAACTGAACACTAAAATATAACCAATTAAAACTATAATACGAATATAACCAAACACAAAATACTAACGAAAAATCACTTATATAGAATCATTATATAATATAATATAATATAATATAATATAATATAATATAATATAATATAATACTGCTGTTTAATTTACATAAAAATAGTATATAAATATATATTAAATATAATATATAAATAATTTTCATAAAAAACAATGGCGCACAGGCAAGCATGGGGCGCGCGACGCGCCCGCCCCGTCCTACCTCATACCGAACTATACTCAATACATGTACATACTTATATACAGAGGTGCCGATTACAGTAACAGTGTCGCGAGTTCAATGTTTTTTTTTCCCATCTCAAAAAATGCCCAATGCGCCTAAAGAAGTTTTCACTTCAAATATAAAGAGGTGTCGGTAACAGTGTCGCGAGTTCAATGGTTTTTTCCCATCTCAAAAAATGTCCAACGCGCTTAAAGAAGTTTTCACTTCAAATATACAAAGGTGTCGGTAACAGTGTCGCGAGTTCAATGTTTTTTTCCCATCTCAAAAAATGCCCAACGCGCCTAAAGAAGTTTTCACTTAAAAAATCTTTAAAGTGTCAGTTACTGGGGGTTTCACCCTGCATGTATACATATTTTCAATGAGTTGGGAAGAGCAATTTCAGAAAGGGAACCCAAATATTTTGTGGCATTCCATATTGTCCAGGTCGCAATTTATCCATTTCTGCTTTAAACATCTATAGCTCTTATAGAAAGAATACCCACTACTATATTTTTTTATAGTTTATTTTTATTATTCTTTTTAAGAGAATGCTGGAAGCTTATAGACAATAATGAACACATCTGATTTGTCGTCTAAAGCTGAAATTTCATTTGTTATTTTTTATTTATTTTATTTGTTTATTTTACAACATACATTTCAAATGAAGTGACCAGCTATCAATGATCAAAGCTCGGGGCGGAAAGTTTAAATGTTGACTTCACCCCCCCCCCCCTACACGGCCGCAGGTATAGAACCTTTCTATCCCCACCCTCACTCTCCTCCCCATGAAAAAAAAAAAAACCGTCTCTCTCCTTTTTTAAAAACTGTTTTGGAATTTTGAAGCAAATTTGGAATTTACATTAATGATTTCGAAAAATACTTTTTCTAAATGTTCTGCTTATTCATTCTTAAAATCTTTAAATAAATATAAGGTAACGTACTACGACAAACAGTTGCTATTAAATTTTACACTTTCACTTATTTGTATTTTTACCCAACGATCTCATTTTTTTTTTTTTTTTTTTTTTTTTTAATGGATGGAATTTTGAAATAGTTTATCGATAGAAAAATAGGATTCCTAATAGTTCCCGGAAAATCCGGGACGTCTGGTCACCTCAATTTCAAGAGTCACTCAGTCATATTTTTTTCTGTTATTGTTCGTTATAGATGATGATAATTCTTATTAACTCAAAGAATTTCAATGATGTTTTCCACTCAATAAAGTTCGCAGCATATAATATGAGTAAAAAATGTATTAGATTTTTTTTTTTTCGCTCTATGAATTTTTTGTACACCTCAAGTGTACAATCCTCTTCATTATTCTCGTGAATGAAAAAGACTGAGTGAGCACACTCAGCCGCAAAATGAGCAACAACTAGGCATACGTCATACTTCAGACACGTGGACGCCATGATTTTTATCTAGTGATGCGGATCTTGGGGGAAATTGAGCCGAATCACAATTAGGGTGGATCATTCTGCGCCTGAGCCCGGATACAATGAGGCCACCCCTCCTTCCAATTCTTCTGCCCCATCGGACATTAAACTGGAACCCTGCACTTTTTTCTTACTTGCGCAGCTCTTTTATTTTCTTTCCCTGCTGCTTTCCTCACCGGTAGATGGCGTTTGACTTTTGTCTGTAAGCGGAAGTGACGGCACTTGTCACGTGTCTCTGACTTCCTGCAACTTTAGAAAGAGTTCGTCTATTGTTTGGGTTCTAGATTGAAAATCAAGCGTACAAAATTGTTTCTGTCTATTGCTCATGTGGTGGTGGTCTAAATATAACAACGTAACTTTAGAAGCATTTTAGGAAGTGAATTAATTTTGTTAGAAGCAGAATTTGTAAGCAAAGTAAATTTCACCCTCTTGAAGCTTGAATTATCATCCTCAAATATTCAATAAAAGGATGGATGATATTTATCTGTAGGTTATGTTTATTTTGAAAACTAATACATTACGGTTATCGATATTATAAACCTTACAAGTTAAGAACACAGTTTAATAATAATATTCTCTAAATAAACAAAGGCATTGCCAATTGCTAAAATTGCATGAATGTGATTTTTCTTATTCAAAGTCGCATACTTAAAACAAATTTAACTCGATGACTAATAGATCCCTTTCTCATTGAGAAATAATTTTTATGAACGAACAATTATTGCATTTAAATAAATAATTTGTCAAAAGGAAGTTTTAGCGTAGAAATTTTTTGAATAAATATTTGGAGAGAAGCTGGCTTGAGCTCAATTTATTATATAGGGCGAATATCCCATAAAATAAATCTATCATAAAATCTACCCACCCCTTAGAATAAAAGTCCTTATCCGATATGCTACGTCAACCATCTGATAGACCCACACTGCTTGGCGATTCTCACTATGCCATAAACGATGGGGTAGAAGAAATGTTAACTGTAGTTGTGGATACGCATCTACCCGTAGAGAAGCTAATGCATTATGCACATAACTCTGTGAGAGAATTTCTTGATGGACGAAAATAGTTGTTCAGTGTGTGTATACATAAAAAACACACATACATGCAAATATATTAATTTATTTATTTACATATATATCTGTTTGACTGATGACTTAAATATGAAATAATCTCTTCTCTCCACTATACTGCACAAATATTTTGATGTTTGATATAAAATACAGTAAACTCTTATCTAATATTAAAAGTATTAGTATATAATGCTAAACAAAAATTACTGACGATTAGAAATTGAAATATTTTTCAGAAATATCGACCTTAAAGAGCATAGTACTTACGATTGCGCAATGTTTGGCTAAAAGATAGCTATAAATAATTAATTATTGTGATTAATAGCATTAATTCACAACATTTTTCATATTGTTTTTTTTTTGTCTATTTAAATCTAATTTTTATTTACTTATTACTTATTTTTATTTATTTAATTAATTTTTACTTTTTTTTTTTAATTTACAGGCGGAATTTGAATAGAGTGAAATCTGTATTTGAAGTGAAAAAGTTACTGTAATTATTTTCAATACCACGTATTTTTATTTATTTATGTTTTTAATGTTAATATTCCTGAGTATTTTATTTTCTATTTAAAACACCCTCACTATTATGCCTTTTATGCCTGTCATCACACAACTATACCTCTAGTACACACACGTCATGCCGAACATTTTCTTCGAAACTTTTGATATCTCAAATTTGATTCCTTTGATCAAAGTAATCTACGAGTCAGTTATGCTTTTCTACCAATGGTGTATATTGTTTTGCTTTAATTTTTATGAAATTTAATTTATTTTTTGGAAGTTCTTGCAATATGCGGTACTTTAAAAGATGGTGAAATTGTAGCAGATATAAAATCCTCACCAAATAATGATGATGAAAGAGAATTATTTCAATTGAGAAAGAAATTATAAGCGGAGAAAGGTGCAGAAAATAACAAAAACAACCTTTTTACCATTTTTGGTATAGTGCACAACATAAAAATTCATATAGAATTTAAAGCAACACAATACTTTTGAAAATCCGTACTTGAAATAATTCACATTATTAAAAATTGTACTTTCGTGGTTCTCAATTCGGAACATTGGCTTGTAAATGCAATATTAACTTGCAGTGAGGAAAAAAAAAAATATTTTCACTCACTGCAAGTAAACTTACAAAAATTCAACTTACATGTACTTAAACTTATCATGAAACTTTCAAAATCTCTCATTACTTTGCTTATCATTCTTTACTCATCGCTTAATCCATTTTGTAATTCAATGTACAGAGAAAAGTCAAAATTATTTCCAATAGGCTCACAATAAAAATCATGCCGTAACTTGGGATTACTTGGACCCTGGGGGAAGAAGGGGATGCTACTTAGGCCTAAAACAATAAACATGTCTTAAAAAATAAGTTCTGGATCTACTGTCTTGAGGTTATTGATATCATTCACTCTAATACGTAACAGCAGTACACTCTAAAAAATACAAATGTTTTTTTGATCTATGAAAATATAATATAAACCACGAACAAAAATTTACAACAACATCTTCCCAGTTACCCACGATTCCGTACAGTGTTCTTTATCTTTAGAAACCCCAGAAATCAATATATTTTTGAGATTTAAAGAAGCATTTATAAAAGCAAGGTTTTTTTGTTTGTTTTTTTTTGCTGCCACTGATTTCCGCAAAAATTTCGAGTTAGTTTTTATAATATAGTATCCGAATATATAGTAATCGAGTAGTTTTTTTTTTTTTTTATAAATGTGTATTAATCAGTTTTCTCAAACCGGCATATCGGTTTTAGGATGCTATCAATTTTTAATTAAACATTTTCAGCTGGGCAATTTTGAATTTATATATTATGCAAGAGTAACAAAATAATATTAATTTTAATATCGATGTTAAGGCTGTTAATTTTTCATGTTTGTCTGTAAAACATGTTTGTTGAACATGAAAATGCTAATTTGAAAATTAATAGCATCCGAAAAACCTATATTCCGGGTTGAGAAAACTGATTGATACACTATAAAAACTACTCGAAAACGTTTCCGAAAATCAGTGGCAGCAAAATAAACTGTTTTCATAAATGTTTCTTGAGTAATTCAGAAGTGGTTAGTGTATTTTCTCGTGATTGTGTTATATTTTCCTATAGATTAAGAAGCATCTGTCTTTTTTTTTACAGTGTAGCTTCAAATATAGTAGATCCAGAACTGATTTGAAACATTTTATGTTTTGGCCCATGTAGCCCTCAACTCGGTCCAAGTAACCGCAAGTTATGCTACATAAAGAAATATTCCCTCCATTTTAATGATCTTCCAAGTACACTCTAAAAAAAATCCGTGAAAATACAAGAGATTTTCCGTTAAATTTTACGGAGAAGTTTCATTTTTCCAAAACAACAGTACAATTTCCGTAAATGACATTAGTTCCGCAAAGAAGATTTCAAATCCGTAAATATGCAGAAAGTTTTCCGTAAATTTAATGGATTTTTCCGTATTTCTTACAAAACTGTACAATGTCCGTATTTCTTTCAAAACAATGCCATTTCCATAAATGTCGTTCAGAGGTTTGCGTACAGAAATCGCCTTGTTTGAAATACGAATTAAGATTGTTGTATTTACTAGAGTTCTTCTAGGATCCAGGTCTGAACCAGTCCTACCCGTGGGCCTATTTTTTTGTCATTAGACTCGGGCCAATCCTGGAACTCATTCTAACTGGGATTGTGTCTGGGCGGTAATTTTTTGTGAAAATAGTGATATTTTTATTTTTTAGTGAAATCTTTAGAAATCAATTTTATTTCCATAAATTACAGAAAAATATTTTTTTTAATCTACTTTTTTTTTCTTTATATTTCTTTAAATTGTGAATTTTTTCACAAAAGTTTTAAAATTTTATTTTAACTTTATTAACGTGAGGCAATATTAGGTTATTAAAGGTTTCATAAAATATTATCTTTGCAAATTATCGATATGTATATTGTATTGAACAAAACTGATTTGTCTTATAAATTTGTGAATTAAACTAAAATTTATTATTTTATAAATTATAATTTTTTACAAAGTTTATATTTTTTTTCTTTAAATTTATAAAATTAATTAATATTTTTTTCTTTATTTTCATAAAAATGGAGTTTATGATTTTATAAAGTTTATAATTTATTTCGTTAGTTTATAATTTTATAAATTAAACTAAATTAATAAGTCCAAATTTAAACTTACCTATCCCAAGGTCATTAATTTCAAAATTTTCTCTAAAAATCTATTTTTTTATTTTAATATTTTTAAGGTTTCATAAAATAATATCTTTGCAAATTATCGGTATGTGGGTATTAAACTAAACTGATTTGTGTTATATTCTTGTGAATTAAGCTAAAATTTATTATTTTATAAATTATAATTTTTTACAAAGTTTATATTTTTTTCTTTAAATTTATAAAAGTAATTAATATTTTTTTCTTCACTTTCATAAAAATGAAGTTTACGATTTTATAAAGTTTATAATTTATTTCGTTAGTTTATCATTTTATAAATTAAACTAAATTAATAAGTCCAAATTTAAACTTACCTATCGCAAGGTCATTAATTTAAAAAATTTCTCTAAAAATCTGTTTTTTTATTTTAATATTTTTAAGGTTTCATAAAATAATATCTTTGCAAATTATCGGTATGTGGGTATTAAACTAAACTGATTTGTGCTATATTCTTGTGAATTAAACTAAAATTTATTATTTTATAAATTATAATTTTACAAAATTCATAATTTTCTCTTTAAATTTATAAAAAATAATTAATAACTTTTTGTTTACTTTATAAAATTATAAACTTCATTTTTATAAAATTTTATAATTTATTTTGTTAGTTTATAATTTTTATAAATTAAACTAAATTAATTTAAACTAAATTATTAAGTCTAAATTTAAACTTACCTATCCTAAAGTTATTAATTTCAAAATTTTCTCTAAAAATCTATTTTTTCGTTTTGATATTTAAAAAATTATTCATTTTAACAGAACCATACACAAAAGCTCGCAGCAAAGCTTAAATATAATAATTTAATTTATTATAAATTTGTTTATTCACATAAGTTTTTAAACTAAGAGATAAAGAAAATTTACTTTAATAGCATGTAATAAATACGTCTGCTTAAGAAAATTATTGTTTTTACTGAAATTGATAAATAAATCAACACACAAATTATTTTAAAAAGTATATGTACTATTGCAAAAAGAAACAATCATTACTGTTATTGCAATATTTTACGCATATAATACATAAAAAATTTAAATTTATCTGTTATAAAGCATCAAATAATAAAAAGCAAAACATAGAACAATTTTGAAAAGAAAATATTAAAAACATTGGATCTCTGAAAATATCCATCTAACTACGAGAACTTCAAGGTATTGCAACATTAAAAGTGTCTCATATAAGTAGCAACATATGAGTAAGTGATATGTCCAACCGTAGTGTAGTGGTCTGACGCGTTCGTTTCGTATACGTAGGGTCTTGGGTTCGATACTCATCGAGGGAAGTGGTGGTTGTTTATTGAAAACTCGCTCAGAAAAAAAAAAAAAAAGAAGCATACCTATCTCTTATAAGATGTTCCTTGAGAGATAAGTTTTTATTTTGGTCCTATAAAATTTATTTTAACGACATAAAAATTTCTAAAAAATACGGAAGATATCTGTTATAAAACGGAAATTTAAAAACGGATATTTCAGAAATCACGGAAAATTTCCTGGAATTTACGGATTTTTTTTTCTGTTAAAATACGGAAATAGTACTGGCGTCTCGATTGCCAGTACAATTTCCGTTATTTTCAGGAAATTTTTTTTACAGTGTAAGAAACAAATACATTTAAAATAACATACCAAGTACATTCCTGATCATGCTTAGAGTATAGTAAAATTTAATTGTCGAAATCATAACAGCAGTAAAAAATAATTAAACTATAGTAAAATTCACTTAAAAAAAAAAAAATCTAATGCAGAACTACAAAATCCGATAGAACGAATATATGTGAGGTTGGATTTATTATGTGATTTTTTTCTCCATTTTATTACTATCCATTTTTGTTATTCTATTTCATTATTATGCATTTATATTAGAACCAGAAGGACCCGTGCGAAGCTTTCCTACTACAATCTTTGAGATTATTTCCTGCTACGTTTTAGCCCTAATTTTTAACTAACTGTTTTTTTTAAATCAAACAACGCGTTTTAACAAAATGTGGGTGTACTATCTCAGAAACTTGTTCAAAACTTTTTCGAATGATACCTCATTCATCGTTGTATATTTTGAATGTGCCTAGAAAAAAAGATGTTGAAAACAGAAATAATATATATGATGATTGTTTACGTCTAAAAAATGGGAATAGATTGCCAGAAAAGTTTTTGCCAAATTTTCTTCTCTCGCCAAGGTCATTTCTCTAGGTTGCCAAGACTCCTATGCTGAAAAAAAAAAAGCGAATTATAAAAAAATTGAAACACTGAATCTGACGTTTAGGGAATTCATATGAAAGCATTTCCTCACATTTTGCAAAACTGTTCCAGAAATGTCTTAAATACATAAAACAATATTTGGTACACCAATTATTTGCAACCCTATGGGAACTTAAACATGGGATGTTCAAACTTTGTGGTTCAACAGCCATTTAAGTGACGTCAGACTTCTCTGGCGTATTAACAGCTTAATGAAATATTAAAAAATAAATACTTACAATTTTTGTGAATCCTAATGAGCTGTATATCTAAAAAGAAGATAATCCTTAAATTACGCAATCCACTGGTGCTCCGATACAGTACGCATATACACAGCCAAGATTAAAAAAGGAAAACAAATAAAAATAGCTGACTCACGCGTAAAAATTAAATAAAATCCCAATTAAAAGCTCCATATTTTTCAAAAAGTACGCGCAAGAAATAAATTAACAATCGTATTTCAATTGCATTATAGGATGACATCATCTGATAATGCAGTATTTTATTTTGGTGGCAACACTGATTTCAGAAAACCTTTCATTTCATTTATGAAAACAATACCGATTTAATTTTTAATTAACTGCAATTTATAATCAAAAACATGTTTTAACGAAATGTTGAGTGTACTAAATGTCAGAAGCTGTTCAAAATCCTTTCATATGCTATCTCATTGGTCGTTCTGCGTTTCGTATTTTCTTAGAAAAAGGGATGTTGACAACAGAAATAATATATAGGATAGTTTTGGTTGTTTCCAATTTTTAAAATTGATAGTTTTAATTTTTTCATCACATAAACACACAAATACACATAAAAAATATATCAGAGCGAGCACCTTTTTGGAGAGAGAGAGAATTTTTTGTTTACACAAACGTTAAAATATAATTATAATTGGAATTGTCGAAGTCTATTTTGTATAATTCTTTTGTTCGAATTCTATCAAATTCAGAAAACCTGTATTTCTCTATTTCCATAGTTTAAGAAAATCCGAATTTCTTGTTTGAGACCATATATAGCCTTTTTTAATTTATAGATTTTGTCTGTATTTTTTTCATCATGAAAGCCTTCTGGTTGATGCCTGTATATAGCTCATCATTTAGTTGCATATAGAAAGGCTGGTTTTACATCTACTTGAAATAAATTGACTTTATCATAATCTGCCCAAGTCACAAAAGCTCTGATAAGACAGAAGAGGAAGTTTCATCATAATGAGTCCTTAGTTTTTGAGTAAAATCTTTGGCAACTAATCGTGCTTCGCATTTTATTTCTTTGCACTTTGTTTTGTAAATCCATTTACAGCCAATTGCATGCTTACCTTTGGGTAAATCAACAAGCTCATATACTTCGTTTTCTTTTAAAGAGTTAATTTCTTCATTCATAGCTTGAAACCATTTTTGTTATTCTTTTACTGTGAATTTTAAAACATCTTTAAATGTTTCATGATCTTGGTTTTTGGAATGACTGTCTTCAGCTTTGTAAGAAAATCTGTCTGGTGGAATTCCTTTCGTTTCTCCGTTTGAAATTCTTCTCTGAGAATTATCTTCACTTTCTTTTATTGTTGAGCTATCTACTGAATTTTCACCAGTTTTTATTTCTTCTGCAGTATCTTCATCTATTGGGATAGCTTCACAATAATTTTCAAGATTTTCTTCTGAAAAATTGAAATGCATTAAATCTGATTCACTGGTTCTTTCTTCAAGATTTTCTTGAAAAACATTCTCACAGCTCATATTTTCAAAAAATTGTACTGTTTTGCTTATTGGTATTTTTCTTCCATCTGTTTACACAGTATTCGGTATCCCTTGTTTCTTAAATCGTAACCAACAAAGATTCTTTCAGTGGCTTTTTCGTCGAATTTTTGTCTTTTCTGTTTATGAACATACACATATGCTTTGCATCCAAATACTTTAAGGTTGAATAGTCGAATTTGGCTTATGCCCATTCCACAATTCATATGGTGTCTTTTAAGCTGCTTTTGTTGGTAATCTATTTTGTAAGTAGGCTGCTGTAGCTATGGCTGCTGCCCAGAATGTTTTTGGAAATTTGGCATTTCTAAGCATGGCTTTACACATTTCAATAAGCGAGCGTGCTTTTTTTCTGCGACTCCATTTTGTGAAAGCGAATATGGCGTCGTCATTTCATGATTTATTCCTAAGTTCTTAAGGTAGTCTTTCACAGACTATTCTTCCCCATTGTCACGCACAAGGATTTAATCTTCAATCTAAATTTGTTGATGTTGATGCAACAAAATCTTTTAATTTATCAAATACTTCCCCTTTCCAGGAAATAAAGTATACTTGTGTATATCGAGAGTAATCATCAGTAAATGTAACGAAATATCTTTTTGATCTCATACTTTTTGTTTCAGCAGGGCCAAATACGTCACTGTATATAAAATCAAGTGGTTTCTACTTGGAAATGATTTTTCTGTTAACTTTTATGCAACTCGAACATTCAGTATTATGAGAACAGTTATTCACAGTAATACCTAAAGCTAAATCATTTTTTAAATTTCCTGATGGATTCTACATTTTTATTACACAGCCTTTGGTGCCATTTTAGAATGCAGTTGACATTAAAACAAATGGGTAATATTTCGAAGCAATATATACCTTTTAATTTGTGGGTATTATCAAGGCAACACTAGATACCGGGCTTGCTCATTCACTCTCAAAACGTCACAAATGGTGGCTGACCGCGACCAGCGATTGGTCCAAAGCAACGCGCCCATCGTTTTGTGCCAATCGCTGTATGTCTTTCCTCCTAGTCAGCCACCTTTTGTGACGCCATCATAATGAATGAGCAAGCCCGGTATATAGTGTAGCCCTGGTATTATTTTTAATCTGTATAATCCCCATCAACTTTTGCATCTGCAACTAAGATGTTGCCCTTTTTAATGAAATACATATCATCTTTGAACGTTACAACAAAACCTTTCTCAATACAAGATTGGACAGATAGTAAATTACTGTCCTTTTCAGAGACATAAAGTACATGATCTAATCTAACTCTATTTGTTTCATCATTAAGAGTTTCAATATTAAATGTACATTTACCCTTTCCCTTTGCAGTTAATTTAGTTCCATTAGCAACTGTAATTGTATCTTTACTTCAATTCTTTAATTCTGAGACCATTTTCAAAGAATTTGCTAAATGAACAGACGCACCTAAATCAATAATAAAAGTCAAATTTTTGTTTTTATTTCCCTTTTGTTGAGATTTCATAACAAAATTTGAAGAATTTGATTCTTCTATTATTTCATCATAGTTTTGATAATATTCTGTTAAATTTTCATTTTGACTAGCAGTAGAAGTAGAGAAATTGTTTGGTTTCTTAAATTGTTGACGTTATCTAATCTTGAGTAAAATATGGTTTTGGTTTGTTAGTATTATGACCCTTTAAGTGAAAGCAATCTTCATGGTTGTGATTATTCTTTTCGTAATGAGAACAACATTTTTGTTTATTCAAATTCTTTGGTTTATCCCTATTACCCTTTAAAGCAATAGATTCAAATTTTGTTGAAATTTGTTTTTTTCAACTCGCCTAAGATACTCATCAATTAATTTTTTTAAACCAATTTTAATGATAAATCTGTTTCATATTTACTGTCAATAACAGTTATAAAGACACTATAAGAATTTGGTAAGGAACAGAGAAAAATAGGTATCAAATTATCATCTTGTATTACTTCACCTATACTTCTAAAATTTTTTGCCATTTCTAAGACAGAATTTATATGTTCCGGCATTTTTATACTTTCATTATATTGAATGGAATACAGTTTCCTAAGCAGATAAAGTTTATTTATTAAATTTACCCTTTCATGGACAGATTCCAATTGTTCATACGTTTTTTAGCCTTTTCAGCATGTCTGGCATGAATAATTTGAGAATATGAGATATTTAAACAAATTCATGCACTAGCATTTCTAGAATTTTTTACCCAATTCGCACCATTTCCTTTTTAGGTTAAAAAACAACACCATACAGACCTTCTTTGATTAACAATTGTTCTATTTTGAACTTCCATACTGAATAATTATCATCAGTTAACTTATCTATTTAATGAGATTCTTTACAACTAGACATTATGATATAATAATATTTGCTTATTTCACAGAAAATAAAACTGTTTATCTTATAAATATATCAGAACAGAAATTATAAACCTAAATATAATGCTAATGATGAAAAAATAACAAAATAAAATTCTTGAGAACAACTTTTGAAGTGACTTTTGATTTCAGAAAAAACTCTTCTTAAATATTCAAATTATTTATTTAAAAGCATAAATCTGAGTTTTCAACTTGCATAATAAAATTTCCATAAAATCTATAAAAATAGAATTAAAAAAATAGTTTCTTTTCATATCAAAACATAATACTTTCGATTTCAAAACAATAACAATTCTTTGAATTTTCTTTTATATCATTTACTTGCAAAAAATACAACATTAAGAAAATAACTATTTATATTTTCTTCTTTGACATTATAACATTTAAAATTTAGACAGCTTCAGTTTCATAATCAAATAGGTTGTAATGTTATTCCATGTAAAGGCATGAATAAGAGAATCCTCAAAAGTAAATAATAAAAACAGTTAAAAGTTTTACCTTTATGTTTTTTGAGTTATTTATTAGAAATAGATTCTTCTTAAGATGAACAAACGCATTTATTAGATGATTAAATACACATAAAATATAATACTTGGATAGAATGCTTGCATATACTACATTCACAATAACAAAACAAAATGGAAATTCTTGGAATTATTTACAACCAACAAATATGAAACAATTTAAAAATCATTGTTTGATGCTGCCATCTGGTGGCATTTTCTTGAAATAAAAAAACATTTTTCTAGCAACTTTCCCATTGCAAAGCACAAAAATTTTAAATGTTACTTGACTACAGTTTTGTCGATTTAACGAATTTTTTAAATTCGGAAATTCCGAATTCATACCAGAAATTACGAATAGTAATTTTTGATTGATTTAATGACATACATTCTGTGATTAATTAAAGCAACAATCACTATTAAGAATTTCTGAATAAAAGAATTAATCCGCTATATTGGCAACATTGGTTGACTAAAAGAGCAAATCTAAGCGAAATCTATATTCATGAGATTTTTTAATGTATACTAATCGTGATATTTTAGAAAGCTTCTTAATTTGAGTAATCAATATTTATTCAACATTTAACCTGTTTTCAGATGCATGCCTTTTCTATCCAAATTCATTTAATCCTCAATAGTACAATATTAGCATAAATCTGGATGTATGTCCATTTAAATGCAAATGCTTATTGAGAAACGTCAGCATAATCAATTAAACTTTAACTGGTATTCTTCTGACTGCAGCATAATGGATAAATCAATATGAATTTGTATAATGAGGTAAATAAGTAAAGTTAATAGACATGATTGCTTGGTTCTCTATTCCTATTTTTGCACTTTGTTTATTATTAGGAATCATCATCGTTATTCATTCAAATGTAAGTAATCCTAATTACTTGATTAGCGATTTTGGGAATGTTTTATTACTGTAAGTGAGTGTTTCAGCAAAACTAATAGTCGTGTTAAACAAGAGTGTACATGCAGACTAAAATTAAAGGTAAAGTAAAGGCGGATTTAAAGAGAAAAAATATTGGGCCGCATATAAAATGTAATACTTCTGAGGACAGTTATTAAGAAAAACTTTTAGTAAATATTGCACAATATATGGGGGCAGTCAAATGAAAACCGAACACACGCTAACAAGTGAGTATGAAAAATTTTTATTCAAAAATATTTTCCAAGAATTGTTAAGACATTTATTCCACGGGGAGATGAGGCAATAAATTCCACTCTTGTAGAAAAATTTAGGTTGCTGACGGATTCACAACCTCACCCACTCTTGCAATTCCTCGTCCGAATCAAACCGACGTTCACCACGAATGTTTTTCTCTAAGGGGCCAAAAATGTGAAAACCACAAGACCATCAATCTGCGCAATCACATAAAGAGAAATGGCTCGATGGGCCTGTCCTGGCCGGGGATCGTCTTGCACTGATGTACGTCCTTCTCGGAATCTCTTATGCCACTCATACACACTTGTCACGTCAGTGACATTCAGTGTTCGCCATAGATAGCAGCCATGCAACGATGAATTCTGTGTGCTCCATCACCTTCAGCCACCAAAAAACGAACCACATCTCTCTGCGCTTCTTTGGCATACATTTCTAATGGTGTACGAACACACTTTTCACTACGCTCACCTACAAAGAAAAAACAAAAACTGTGTGCAACAACCTGTGAGCTGTCATTATGCATTTCTACCAAACCTCGAGATGGAGTATCGATATGTTACAACAATGTTGCCAACATTGACGTGGAATGTGTTTTATGGCGGGTGCTCTGTTATGGAGGGTGCTCTGTCATTTGACTGCCCCTCATATAATGATATGACATTTGAGAAACGATTAAAATGTCATAGAAAATATTCTTTCATTTCCTTTCACGCAGAACTAAATTTAAAATTCCTGAAAAAGAAAAAAAATCAAGATTATTAATTACTAAAATAAAAGATATTTACATCCGCGAAATGTATGGAATGCATTGTTATTCAACAATAAGTGCATGTAATGTAATAAAGTTATTTTGTATCACTTGTTTAACAAACGGACAACAATTTCGCATGGATTTATAAAAAGTAACTATATATATGGGCCCGGATATAAAACATGGTTGCTGACATTTTAGGTACCGGGTGTCCCAAAAATGACTGATGGATTTTAAAAGTCAATAACTTGCAAACGGTGACAGATATTACAAAAAATTCTTGCAGGAGGGTGTGGCGATGATAAAATTATTTAGGTGCCGTTATAGTGAACTTTTAAATATTATTGCAGTTGTGATTTAAATAAGCAAATAACCCTGCACGATTTTGTGCATGTGTTCTTTTGGTCGAAATTCTTTGAAGAGAGAATCAAAGCAATAAAATAAATAAAACATTCTTACTTGTTTTTTGTTGAAAAATAAGAGACTCATACTCATAAAGAAAATGCTCCTATAGGATTGGATCCAACATTTTTTTATTATCTTCTCATGGAAAAGGAAGGATGAGGATGATAGCTGCACATCAAGTCTTTAAAAAGTACTGGCTCCAACATCGTAATATTAACGAAATTCCTTAAATATTCTTCTGGCGAAATTCATTAAAAGTTGTAGAAATTAATGCAGAAATAATTAAATTACCAGTTGATTTTTACTTTTAAAATATTGAATTTAAAACAGCATTTTTATAAAATAATTAAAAACTTTGAAAACGGGAAGCTGATCTCCAAAGAATCCGCGCAGCGAAGTTTCTCGGACATGAGAGCCGGCACAGGCCTGGCCTCAGATCAGACGACGTTTTGCATAAATTTACAGCATCATTTTTATTAAAATTCTGTTTGAAAAATGCGCAACATTAGTATTTATACCCATAAAAGGGGTACACAAATGTGACAGCAAGATTAATTTAAACTAATTTGTTGATTAGGAATTACGCGAAAAATCAAAAGAGCAAATTAGAAACTCATTAACATTTAACAATTAAAGAAGCCTTCTAATTTGTATTTGAAAGACACGCCCCTTTCGCCTGCAGCACCGAAATATGAAATACATCCAAAGTCCGGAGAACACATCGAACAAGAGCGACGCATGCGTAAAACGCAGGAGCGGGATAACCGCCGAATGCGATGACGTCACAGCTCAAAATCAGCGCCGATTGAAATGAACGCAGGGCGCGAAGTAGGGAGAATCAGCCTTGCCAAAAAAGCAACGTACAAGGCGCGCGATCGCTGGTAAAAAGGCGTTTTAAAAGAACAGCAATTAAACTGGAAGGGCTATAAAATACAGAAATACGTTGAGCGAAAATACACTGCTCAAAACAATTAAAGGATATTGCAGTTTTAGGTGGATTTTGTATCTGGGAAACTTTTTAGCTGATTGATACATGGTCGACAGACATAGTAGGTTATATGAGAATAAATTACACATGTTTGGCAGAAAAAAATGCATTTTATTGCGCATTTGTGTACAAAAGGAAAAAAACACAATTTGTGCATATGAGAAAAAAAGAATAAGAAAAGGTGTTTTCTTCAAAGAAAATCATTTTCAGTGGGGGGTATGGTTTCCACGGGCGGCCAGCAACGTTGAACACCTTTGAGGCATGGACTCAATGAGGCTATTAATGACGAGTTGGGGTATTCTGCCCCACTCTTCCAGAAGAGCTCTTTCCAGTTCTTGGAGAGTTTGTGGGGGTTGTTGGCGGGCAGAAACTCGTCTTCCTAGAGCGTCCCAAACGTGCTCGATTGGATTCATGTCTGGAGAACACGCTGGCCATTCCATTCGAACGATTCCTTCCTCGAAAAGGAAATCCTCCACCAGGTTTGCACGATGTGGCCTGCAGTTATCGTCCATTAAAATGAAGTTATCTACGATTGCTGCAGCGTAAGGGACTACAATAGGTCTGAGGATCTCATCCCTATATCGGCGACCAGTCAGAGCTCCATCTCGAATGATGTAGAGGTCAGTGCGCCCGTCAATGGAGATGCCACCATACACCAACACTCCTCCACCGCCAAATCTGACACTTTCGTGCACGAACGCAGGATTATTCCTACTGCCACGGTCCCTCCAGATGAAAATACGACTATTATCCGGATGCACAAAAAAACGGGACTCGTCAGAAAACAGAATATTGCTCCATTCATTTCTCCTCCAGTTGACATGCTCGGTTGCCCACTCCCTGCGGTCGCGACGATGCCTTGATGTTAATCTAACACATACCATCGGTCGGCGAGCATACAGACCTACAGCATGGAGCCGGTTTCGGACAGTCTGAGTTGAAATCGTGGTGCCTGTAGCCGAGCGAAGGTGTTGTTGGAGAAGAGTAGCGTTCATGTTTCGGTGTCTCCGAGCTGTTAACGCTAAATACCGATCTTCATTGGGCGTTGTTGCCCGTCTACGACCTTGCCCTGATCTTCGGCCTGCACATCCACTCTCCAAAAAACGGTTCCAGATCCTGGAAATGACACTTTGTGACACTCCAATGGCTTGCGCTACTTCGGCTTGAGTTTGGCCTCCTTCTAACCTACCAACAATTCTCCAAGCTTCTGAATCTGTCAAATGACTTCGCTGAGACATCGTACTCATCGAAACAAAGCAATCACTGAATGCCGATCATCCTTGTCTTCATTCTCTTTTATCCAGTTGAAAGTCAAATTTCATTCGCTGCCGCTTAAGCGACGTTTTTGACGTCGAACTCAAAATTTGCATACTCCATAGTTTGAAAACCAGAAAAATTTGCATTTGTGATTCTCTTCTTCTATTTTCGGCAAAAAAAATTTCGTTTATATCTTTATTTTATATAAAACTTCAAATATCCTTTAATTGTTTTGAGCAGTGTATAAAATAATTAAAAAAGATAAAACTGTGATATATCTTTATCACAGAGGGATATGTATGATGTCAGGAGTTTTTGTACTATGATTCTTGATTTCAGTTTGAATTTCAAACAATAGATGGCGCTGACAGCGATTGCCGTTCAGTCGAAGCCGAAAGTGACGCCACTTAGCATTGATGCACCGTTTCCTGAATAGTAGATGTCGGCTGTCGCAGGCGGATTTTTTTCACGTTTGAACAGTCCCTCGAACTTCAACACCAATAATATCTAAAATTTTTCTTCGCCTAGTTTTTCTGAGATCAAATAAGTCAAAGAAAAGTTTGAGATATTATTGGGGTTGAAGTTCGGAATCTAAAAAGAAAAAAATCCGCCGGCGGCAGCCGCCATCTAGTATTCATGGGACGGTGCATCAATGCTGAAAATCGCTGTCAGCGCCCTCTATTGTCTGAAATTCAAACTAAAATCAAGAATCACAGTACAAAAACTCCTGACATCATATATAACACTTCTGCAAGAATTTTATTAATATTTGTCACCGTTTGCAAGTTATTGAATTTTAAAATCTATCAGTCATTTTTGGGACACCCGATAGCTTTCATTCCAAAAGCTACCTATTTCAGCCGTTCGGAGAGAAGCAATTCCAAAAAAATTTTGGTATATTTTCACTGATCATGACCTCCAGTCCCCAAAACATACCTCCATTCAAATGTTGATTTATATATTCATATATATATATATATATATATATGTGTGTGTGTGTGTGTGTGTATATATATATTGTTATGAATTTTGTATATATCTGTAAATATTCCATTTGTTTAAATTTATTTTATTTCATTATTGTGAAAATTGCAGTATTATTAATGTATTTTCTATTGAGCATCATGTAACTCAATGCTAAAGGCCTCAGATGGTTTGCAAGAAAAACAACCTTACACCCTCATCTTTATAATGGAAGTCTATGGAGAAATCGCCAAGGAATGGGTTTATCGCCAAGTTGGCGATGGTTTTGGCGACTTATTTTTGTCGCCAAATTTGGCGATATATCGCCAAATGTCGCCAAGTTGGCGACGGATTTGGCGACTTTTTGTGCAACCCCCCTTATACCTGTACATTGGGATCCTTTCTCGCTTAGGTTCTCTATCGAAAGTTAAAGCACTTTCTGGTAATTTCTAGCATCTGAAGGCCCTGGAATAATCTGGAAAGATCTCTGAAGTATTTATAAGGGACCTCCACCAGTTCAGTGAGTTAGTTGTCTGTCAACTGCGATTGAATTCATACGAGAGGCTTTGCATTGAGAACTGTGTTTCTCGGATCGATTTTGTCGTTGATACGTCGTATTGAACACACTGTTTCTGTGTGAAATTTTGCTGCGCTTTTATTGGATTTGAAGATTACTGAATATCTTGTAATTTTCAGAAGATATTTGTGATCGTATTGCACTGTTTATAGTGAATAAAGCCTTTTTATTGTTCTTATATATTGGCATCAGTCCTTTCGAACCCCGAGCTCACAACATTTGGTGTCAGAAGTGGGATTGAATGCCGATTACCAGAGCAATGGAAGCGCAACTGACTAAATTATTGGAGAAATTAGGAGAGATGGATGAGAAAATGACTGCCAACCTTGGCGAGTTAAAAGATGAAATGAAGAAGGAAATGTCAGCGATGGATGAGAAAATGACTGCAAATCTTGGCGAGATGGATGAGAAAATGACTGCCAACCTTGGCGACTTAAAAGATGAAATGAAGAAGGATATGTCAACCAACCTTGGAGAGTTGAAAGACTTAATAGAGGATAAAATAACATCTTTAAATGACAGAATTGACGGCGTGGAAAACAAAGTTGAAGGAAGATTTCAACAAATAGAAGGAAAAGTAGAAGAAATTCAAAGGACAGCCAATACCGTAGAAGAAAGAGTAGAAGAAAAAGTTCAAAAGATCGCCGAGACCGTTGAAGAAAGAGTAGAAGAAAAAGTTCAAAAGATCGCCAAGACCGTCGAAGAAAGGATTGAGAGTGTAGAAAAGGAGTTGGAAAATGTGAAGAAACAAAAGATAACTGCCGAAAACTATCCCGAAGATGTCAAGTATCAAGCTATGCTTCCTCGGGCCTCTATTAAACTCTCGACCTATGACGGAAAATCCTCATGGCCAGTTTTTAAGACACAATTTGGGATCGTAGCGGACGCCAATGGATGGGATTCCCAGACAAAGGCTTGCCAGTTAGCTGCTTCTCTACGAGCTGATGCTGCCGACGTCCTACAGACTTTGCCTGCAAATGAACCGCTGGATTTTGAAACGCTCGTCAGTGCCTTAGAATTGCGCTCTGGCGAGAAATGCATGAAGGAATATAGCAGACTCCAGCTAAAATCTCGACAGCAGAAATCCACTGAATCCCTGCAAGAGCTTGCTACGGATGTCGAAAGACTTTCACATCTTGCTTATCCTGGCTGTCCGACTGAAACTAGAGAAAGTTTAGCTCTGCAACATTTTATCGATAGTGTGCGTGACCCTGAGATCCAGACAGCACTCCGGATTGCAGATCTCAAAGATCTAAATGGGGCTTTAGTTTATGCCCTGAAATTCGAGGCAGCCCAGCAAGCTACAAGGAAAGATCGGCACTTTGTGCGAGCAGCCAACCTGCCTGAGACGTCGGATAGAGCTGTGGAGCGCTTACAGCAGCAGATGAATGACATAATGAGAAAGATGAACTCCTTAATGGCCAACAAACCTTACATGAAGATCAAGTGCTGGAAATGCAGTGGAGAAGGCCATATCCAAATCGACTGCCCAAGACGACCCAGCACCGAAGGTAATATCTCTCCCGCTAAAGGAGGAGCAGGAAAATTGATTAATGGCCATCTTGCGGGGCGGAGATTGCCAGATATTGAGAAGCCCCATTTTCAAATATGTGAAATTTCTGCAAGAAGTTGCGGCGAGAACGGAGTTTTTCTAGTCGGAAGTGGGAATGATTTGCCCTGTAATATGATCATCGATACAGGAGCCAATGTGACCATCATTCGGAAAGATCTAGCTCAGCGGCTGAAAGAAAAACTCTTCTGCACCCCGCCGCGTGTTATTCTTCAAACTGTGACCGGAGATAAGATCGATATACACGGAAGAATGACACTGAAAATAAAGTTTGGGAACGCCGCTTACCACCATACAGTCTATGATGCCGATATTTCAGACCCTTTTATACTCGGACTGGACTTTTTAAAAGAGCATGGATTTACACTGGATTTTATGAATAATGAGTTACGCTCTGCTCAAGAAGATGTCACTATTTTCAAACTTGGAAATGAGTCCGGGTCTATTCAACGGATCACAGCCAAGGCAGATGTTATCATCCCTCCTCGGACCGAAATGATGATACCTGGATTAACTGGAAACGAAAGAATTTTCCAGTATGGCTTGACTGGATATCCTGGGAAGAGCCCAAAGGGAGTGCTAATAGCATCAGCGCTGGTAGATCTGTCGAGAGATGCGATACCTGTGAGGATTGCGAACGTAAGTGAAAAGTCTAGAATTATCCAGAAAGGTGAAGTGCTTGCAACCTGTGCTCCAGTCACCTGTGTTTGCAAAGACCCGAGCTTGACGTTATCGGAGCCGCCTACAAGTTTAACACCTGTAATTGGACGAAATGAAAATTTATCTCCTGAACAGAGACATGCCGCAGAAAGACTGTTCCAAGAATTTAAGGATGTGTTTTCACAAAACGAGAGTGATATAGGGCGCACTTCACTGACACGTCATAGAATTGATACTGCCAACCATCCACCGATTAAACAGCATCCAAGACGCTTGCCGTTCGCAAAACAAGAAGAGGTTTCTAAGCTCTTACGAGAGATGCAGGATAGTGACATCATCGAACCGTCATCAAGTCCGTGGGCATCTCCCATCGTGTTGGTCCGAAAGAAAGATGGCTCCACAAGATTTTGTGTGGATTATCGTAAACTTAACGATATCACGAAGAAGGACAGCTATCCTCTACCAAGAATAGACGACACGCTAGATACTCTTTCAGGACATAAATGGTTTTCCACGCTGGATTTGAAGAGTGGATATTGGCAAGTAGAGATCCATCCTGATGACAAAGAAAAGACCGCATTTACTACTGGACAAGGACTTTGGCAATTAAAAGTTATGCCGTTCGGGCTCTGCAATGCTCCAGCAACGTTCGAGCGCCTCATGGAGACAGTGTTAAAAGGTCTGACTTTTGAAGCTTGTCTCATCTACCTAGATGACGTCATCATTGGTGGCCGCACGTTTGAAGAACATCTAGAGAATATTCGAAAAGTGTTAACGAAACTAAGAGCGGCGAATTTAAAGCTGAACCCTCTGAAATGCAAGTTCTTCCAACGAGAAGTAAACTATTTAGGACACATCATCTCAGCTGAAGGTGTTCGAACAGATCCTGAAAAAGTGTCTGCAGTAAAGCACTGGAAACGTCCGGAAAATGTCCATCAGTTGCGAAGCTTTCTGGGACTATGCACTTATTACAGAAAGTTTGTACAGGGTTTCTCCAACATCGCAAGACCCTTGCATAGGCTCACTGAAAGCAAACAGAAGTTTCTATGGACACAAGAATGCGACAATTCATTCCAGCGGCTGAAAGAAGCTCTCACATCCTCTCCAGTCCTTACCTATCCAGACCCTGACAAACAATTCATTGTGGACACGGATGCCAGTCAGGAAAGTGTCGGCGCTGTACTTTCCCAAGAAATAGATGGCCAAGAACGAGTCGTAGCATACTGGAGCAAATGTTTATCGAAACCAGAGCGGAATTATTGCGTCACTCGTAAGGAGTTATTAGCTATAGTGAAAGCCATAGAACACTTCCATCACTATCTCTATGGCAGGAAATTTCTCCTTCGTACTGACCACGCATCCCTAACATGGCTGATGAATTTTAAGAACCCAGAGGGCCAAGTAGCCAGATGGATACAACGACTCCAGGAATACGACTTTGACATCAGGCATCGCAAAGGCTCATCGCATGGAAACGCCGATGCCCTATCAAGAAGACCGTGTCCCGAGAGCTGTCGCTATTGTTCCAGAGCGGAGAGCAAGTATAATCCCGAATATGTCATACGCCAGACGAAGACTTCACTATTGACGCCACCAGATCCCTGGAGTGATGAGAAGATTCGAGAAGATCAAATGGCAGACTCTGAGATCAAACCAATCTTGGAGTTATTAGAATCTTCTAGCACGAAGCCCAGTTGGAAAGACATCTCGACTTACAGTCCTACGACGAAGCAAATTTGGCTCTTTGGAACTCTCTCCACGTCAGGAATGGTGTCATGTTCCGAAAATTCGAATCGGAAGATGGGAAGACATCTCGGTGGCAGTTGGTACTTCCTCGATCCCGAATTCCAGAGGTCCTCAAGGAATTACATGACAGTCCCACTGGTGGCCATATTGGAGTCATGAAAACATTACACAGAGTCCGAGAGCGCTTCTTCTGAGGAAAAGCGAGAGCTGACGTCGAACAATGGTGCAAATCTTGCGATGCATGTGCAGCTCGGAAAGGACCAAAGAAACGTAGCCGAGGAAGACTACATCTCTACAATGTAGGAGCACCTTTTGAACGCATCGCCCTTGACATCCTAGGTCCTCTGCCAAGAAGTGCTGATGGCAACAAATACCTCCTTGTTGTCATGGACTATTTCACAAAATGGCCTGAAGTTTATGCCATCCCTGATCAAGAAGCTTCTACGGTTGCGGATGCCTTGGTACACCAGTGGATATCAAGGTATGGAGTCCCTCTTCAAATGCATTCTGACCAGGGGAGAAATTTCATCTCTGCTGTGATTGAGGGTCTCTGTCAACTTCTCGGAATGGACAAAACTAGGACGACGCCTTTACATCCGCAGTCGGATGGCATGGTTGAGAGATTTAATCGTACCATCCTCAACAATCTCTCACTTCTAGTCTCAAGAAACCAGCAAGACTGGGACCAAAAACTTCCCTTGTTTCTTCTCGCCTATCGCAGCGCCGTCCATGAAACAACCGGCTATTCCCCGTCTCAGATGCTTTTCGGTCGTGATCTTCGTTTACCTTGTGATCTGCTGTTTGGTCGCCCTCCAGATGCGCCTTCATCGCCAGAGGGATACGTGCAGAATCTCCAGGCACGATTTGAAGACGTCCACAACTTGGCTCGAGAGCGGATCAATATGCAGACGGAGAAGATGAAGACCAGGTACGACACGAAAGCCACAGGACATCAATTCAAAGAAGGTGACAAGGTTTGGTTTTATAATCCGACTCGACACAAAGGACTTTCTCCCAAACTGCAATCACACTGGGACGGTCCTTATACAGTCCTAAACAGACTGAACGATGTCGTAATTCGGATCCGAAAGTCACCAAGTTCGAAGCCTAGAGTCGTTCATTACGACAGGCTGGCTCCATACTATGGCCATAGTACTTAGTTCATTGATTGTAAATAGTGTAATGTAAATAATGTAAATTAGTATGACCATGGTCTTGTATATAAATTAATGTAATTATTTATTTTGCTTAGCATTATCATTATTATTGTTATTATTATTTAAATACTTGTATGTAATAATGTCTATGCTTTAATTTTATTTTATTTTTAAATAAGTGTATATTTTGTATAATTCAGCATTATGAATGTGTTTGGAATAGTATACAATTTGTTGGTAACGGGTTTGCTTTCCGATCAAAGGTTGAACTGCCCGGGACGTGCAGTCCTTGAGAGGGGGGCAATGTTATGAATTTTGTATATATCTGTAAATATTCCATTTGTTTAAATTTATTTTATTTCATTATTGTGAAAATTGCAGTATTATTAATGTATTTTCTATTGAGCATCATGTAACTCAATGCTAAAGGCCTCAGATGGTTTGCAAGAAAAACAACCTTACACCCTCATCTTTATAATGGAAGTCTATGGAGAAATCGCCAAGGAATGGGTTTATCGCCAAGTTGGCGATGGTTTTGGCGACTTATTTTTGTCGCCAAATTTGGCGATATATCGCCAAATGTCGCCAAGTTGGCGACGGATTTGGCGACTTTTTGTGCAACCCCCCTTATACCTGTACATTGGGATCCTTTCTCGCTTAGGTTCTCTATCGAAAGTTAAAGCACTTTCTGGTAATTTCTAGCATCTGAAGGCCCTGGAATAATCTGGAAAGATCTCTGAAGTATTTATAAGGGACCTCCACCAGTTCAGTGAGTTAGTTGTCTGTCAACTGCGATTGAATTCATACGAGAGGCTTTGCATTGAGAACTGTGTTTCTCGGATCGATTTTGTCGTTGATACGTCGTATTGAACACACTGTTTCTGTGTGAAATTTTGCTGCGCTTTTATTGGATTTGAAGATTACTGAATATCTTGTAATTTTCAGAAGATATTTGTGATCGTATTGCACTGTTTATAGTGAATAAAGCCTTTTTATTGTTCTTATATATTGGCATCAGTCCTTTCGAACCCCGAGCTCACAACAATATATATATATATATATATGTATGGATAGCTGACATTTTTTATGCCGTAACTCTCTTATTTATGAACCGATTTCGATGTGACTGAGTATGTGTATAGGACATACCAATGTCTCGACCGAGTTCGTTGGCCAGCTTCATCCGCCATCTTGTTCCAAAATGGCAGCCAGTTAAAAATAATTTTATTTTTAAAAATTCCAAAAAAGGTGTACAAAAACATTATAAATTGAAAAAAAATTGTTTACGTTAAGTATTAAAACATGATACAAGGATTCTGGAACATTTTTTGTTTTGGCTATATCTTAAAAAATAGCTGAGATAGAGCAGTTTAAAATTCTAGAGTGGCTGAGATTTTCAAACAATCTGATATTTGTTATGCTGTAACTCTCGTATTTACTATGAACCAATATGAATGTGACTGATATGAATGTACAGAACATATCGAGGTTTCGACCGAGTTTGTTAGCCATATTGTTTCAAAATGGCGGACAGTTAAATTTTTTTAATTATTAAAAATTCAAAAATACGTATAAAAAATTATAAATTGAAAAAGTTCCTTCAGTTAAGTGTTAGATCGGGATAAAAGGATTCCGGAAATTTTTTTGTTTTGACTTTATCTTAAAAAATGGCTGAGATACGACAGTTTGGAATTCTAGGGTGGCGGAATTTTGACATAATCTGATATTTGTCATGCTGTAACTCTCATGCTGAAATTCGCATTCAAATTCAGTATTAACTAAAACCGCGATTGAATCTTCTATAATCGTGTTGCAAGCATTTTAGCTTCGGCTTTGAGTAAAATGAGTTGAATTTTTAAAAAACATGGACTATAAAAGCTACCTTTTCCTTCCTCTACAAGCCAGAAGGACTTTTTTTTATTTTTTTCTGATTTTTATGTGAAATTATTTAAGGTGGTTCTAAAAAAAAAAAATCTCTCCCCCCCACCCCCGCTCAACAACGTGAAACTTTCTGACATATATTCTGACTCATTATAAAACTCAAAAGCATGACGCTTGCAGTCATGATTATTAAAGTGATTTGTAATCAAACAGGGTTTTTCATTTTCGATAAATGAATCGCATCTTGAGTTAAAAGTAATTATTGTCTTACAACATGAGTTTTTTTTCCTTGCTCGCGCTGTCACGTCCGAAAATTTAGTTAAAAACGCCAACTTTGACAGCATTTTCTGAAAGATCTTCTGCCTTTACCTAAAAATGGGAAAAACAATTCGATTACAAAGTTTCTGAATAAGACCATCTGCCAATTTCATAATTTGCGAATAAAAAATGAATTAAAAAATGTATCAGGAAGTAGTCGGTTTGAATCTGATAACAGCTTTAACAGAAATGTTCTGGAGATTCAACAGATTACAATTTATGAGATACATTTAATGTTTAACGTCACTAGTCGGGGATTTTCTCTTTTGTATCATGGAACAAGAGACCATGCGACAGGTTTGAACTATAGTAATGGGCATTATTTAATGCAACAGAACAAATATAATTAATATTAACTTAAAGCTGTTTATTCAGTAATAGATTAACAAAAAGCCCCTGTTAATTTTGGAACGCCTCATACGCGAAGCATTAAAAAATAAAAAATAAATAAATAAAGCTGAAAAATATTTTAGGAATACATGTTCACATAGTAAAGTAATGAAAATAAATTACCAAAAATTGTTTTTGAACTTGTAAATCTCATCTGAATAAGTAAGACAAAGAAATTTCTAAGACAAAGAAATTTCTAAGACAAAGAAATTTTACTGCCACAATTTTTTTTTTCAAAGGCGTTAAAAACGCTCTTGAAAGATTTTTTAAAAAAAAAAGAGAACGCACTATTAGCAAGCAAAACCCACAAAACTACTGGACTTTTACTTTTCTCAATCACCCATTGACAGATTTGCCTCTTTGTCTTTCTCTCTTTATCATTTCCATGCCCAAAATGCCGATATATCAAGAGATCACATGATAAAATCCGGGCAAAGCGATTTTTTTTTTTTTTTTTTTTTTTTTTTGTGAAATCGTTTGACGGAACTACAATTCACACATATGTTCATATTAGGAGAAATAACCTTCATTGATATCTTGAATTTTTCAGTTGAATCTCGTTTCCATGACATCTTAAGTTAAAAGTAATTATTGTTTTACGACATCAGTGTTTTTCTTTGCCCGCGCTCTCATGTCCGAAAATTTAGTTCAATACGTCAACTTTCACATGTCAAAATGCTAGCATTTTCTGAAAGATCTTCTGTGTTTACCTAAAAATGGGAAAAACAATTCGATTACAAAGTTTCTGAATAAGACCACCTGCCAATCTCATAATTTGGGAACAAAAAATGAATTAAAAAATGTGTCAGGAAGTAGTCAGTTTGAATTTGAGAGTAGCTTTAACAGAAATGTTAATCAAAGGTTGTCGAGAAATTAAAGGAAGGTTAATCAAGAAAGATTAATTAAGAAATGTTAATCAAAGGTTATTTCGTCTGTCCAACATTTTGTAACGTTCACACATACATAAATTTAAAACCTTAAGAATTGGTTGTGTAAGAGGATCAAAACGTATTTATTCATATCAATGCATGTGAGTTGGAATCGAGAAAATATCTTTTTAGTTGCGTTCGTAATTATATAAATACGTAGCACCTATATAGTCGTCATCTGGTCCGTCTGCCCTCATATAACAACGCAAAAACTATCCAACCGGATGGTTTGAAATTTAATATACATATAATCGTTGCCGATCTTTGTCGAGTCATTTAAAATTTTACGAAAATCGAATCAAAACTTAAAAAGATATTAATAAAAATATTTATTAAGCAATTTGAATTTTAAAAAAATCCATACTTCCTTGTTATAGCAGCTTCCGAGGATTAATCGTCAAGCGACCGAGATGTATCGTCAAGTTACATGTATAACGTTATAGTCATATATGACGTATATGACATTTTATAACCTCTACGTCCAAGTTATAGTCACATTCTTCATTCTATTAAATCCTATCATACGCAATTAATTCAATGGTACCCCATGATAGATAATGATTCTAGGTTGCCATGGTGTTTACATCATATTTAATATGGAGTCATATTATTTCCGTATTACTGAATTTAAAAACCGAATTTGTATACTAAAATTGTTTAATTATAGCAATCCTATAATCTACCGACAGTTTTTTGGATAGTGTTTCCGGAGAAATAGATATTAAATGGAGAAGAGTCTAAATATTTACTTCAAGTTCTGAAATTTTCAAAACGAAGCTTAAGTTTCCCATTGGAATTTTCAGTAAATGTCAACAAACGATAAGATGTTGCCAACTTAAAATGTACTTATTTTATTACGAAAATAATTCATATCATAATAAGAGACGTATAATTCATTTTACTGAAATAATAACGATGATTTTCTTCCATTGTCTTGTATTGGATATTTGCGCATAGTATAGTTTTAACTTAACATAATTGTAATTAATTATTTGTAAAAGCGTATTGAAACTTAATTTCATAAAATAAAATTAATATCTATAACATGAAAATCTACACATAAAATACATTTTGTATTCATGCATTTTTGCATAAGAATGCAACAGCTATTGCACCAAGATCTGAATATTTATAAAACTAGTTATACTACGAACGCACCTCATTTGTCACATTTGACGTACAATTTCCAACTTGTTTATATATGATATGGATGTAAGTTTGTAACAGTTTATAGTAAAGTTTTTTTTTAAATGTGAAAAAGGAAAATATTCTCTATATACAAATGTTGCTTCAGGAAGTAATAGAGAAAGGGGGGTTCAACGGCAGCAGGCGCAATCCGCAATTAGCAACCGAGCAACCGGTAGTGCAATGTTCAGAATCAATCCTCTTTTTCTCACAATAATCTTTTCATCTCATTTTGTTGGTACATCTGATATTTTGTTAGAAAGGTTTGTGTGTAAGAGTATGTTTTAAAAAGCATATATGTCTTATAGTTATTATAAATAGTTCTATGTGTGTATGTGTGTGTGTATGTGTGTATGTATGTGTGTGTGTGACAAATAGTTCTCTTTGTGTGTGTATATGTGTGTGTGTGTGTGTGTGTCTGTGACAAATAGTTCTCTTTGTGTGTGTATGTGTGTGTGTGTGTGTGTGTGTGTGTGTGTGTGACAAATAGTTCTCTTTGTGTGTATATATATGTGTGTGTGTGTGTGTGTGTGTATATATGTGTGTGTGTGTATATGTATGTGTGTGTGACAAATAGTTCTCTTTGTGTGTGTATGTGTGTGTGTGTATGTGTGTGTGTGTGTGTGTGTGTGTGTGTGTGTGACAAATAGTTCTCTTTGTGTGTATATATATGTGTGTGTGTGTGTGTATATATATATGTGTGTGTGTGTATATGTATGTGTGTGTGACAAATAGTTCTCTTTGTGTATTTTGAATGTGTTAGACAAAACGGGAGTGTGTGACTATCTGATTATTTATAACAGTTTTACAAATATTTTTCATGTTTTTATTAAAAAAAAATATGCGGTAGTTAAAAAGTTTCACAAAAACTAATAAAAAAATTCTTATAGAAAAAGTTTCATATTACTTAAAAAATTTAAAAAAGTACTCAATAAAAAAATCAACAATTTTTATTGTAACAAAATAATTTACAGAAAGATATTTACAGATCAAAATATACATCACGATTTTGCGTTAGCAATACAAATCAACATTTTCTTCTTTATTACAAACGGTATTAATGTCATAATGGCCATATGCTAAGCTGCTTATTCCATCATCCAATAAGTAACACTTGTCGTCAAAGGGACTTAAGCTAATTTTATTTTGAGTTAATGTATATAGACGATGATCATCTTGGGCAATCCTTATCTGTTTCTCCATACTTGTTTTTTGTTGTTGGAGGCACTCCAAGTAGTCTTCACGTTTAATTTTCTGCCGAACAATCTGCGTAGACACGCCTTTTGCACGCTTCTTTTCGTCTTTAACAGATTTTAGAGAGTACATTTTTGATTTCAGTCCGACAAACTCAAGGGCTAATTCGCCATTAAGTTCATCCTTAAACTTTCCGAGCGTCTTCTTATTATCTTCAGAGTATAGACGATGAGATTTCGGGTATTCTGAAAAGTAAAAAAAATCACGATGCTGCTCCAGATCCTTATAAATATTATTGGTTTGAATATGATACGTTTGGGAATCTGTATCCATGAAGAGTAAAACTGCACGATCTTTGTACGTTTTCTTTATAAAATTGTAATGGAAATCATACATACAAAGTTTAGATAGTTCGAGTATAGAAAATCCAACATAGATGGGTCGGTTCATATGTATGCTAGTTTTTAATCTCTCCACAACAGTCAAGCCTTCATCATAAGTTTTAAACGATTTAAAAGTAGGCGATGCTACTAATTTTTTGGCTATTTTTTCACCATTACAAAGCAGAATATTTCTTCTTTTTCGTAGATTTTCCATGGTTTTACCAAAAACAGAATTGTTCATTAACTTAAAATAAAATTAGCTTAAGTCTCTTTGACGACTTATTGGATGATGGAATAAGCAGCTTAGCATATGGCCATTATGACGTTAATACCGTTTGTAATAAAGAAGAAAATGTTGATTTGTATTGCTAATGCAAAATCGTGATGTATATTTTGATCTGTAAATATTTTTCTGAAAATTATTTTGTTATAATAAAAATTGTTGATTTTATTATTGAGTACTTTTTTTAATTTTTTAAGTAATGTGAAACTTTTTCTATAAGATTTTTTTTTTTTGTTTAATTTGTGAAACTTTTTAACTACCGCATATTTTTTTTCTTTATAAAAACATGAAAAATATTTGTAAAACTTTTGTAAATAATCAGATAGTCACACACTCCCGTTTTGTCTAACACATTCAAAATACACAAAGAGAACTATTTGTCACACACACATACATATATACACACACACATATATATATATATACACACACACACGTATACACACACAAAGAGAACTATTTGTCACACACACAGACATATACACACACAAAGAGAACTATTTGTCACACACACACACATACATACACACATATATATACACACACACACATAGAACTATTTATAACTATAAGACATATATGCTTTTTAAAACATACTCTTACACACCAACCTTTCTAACAAAATATCAGATGTACCAACAAAATGAGATGAAAAGATTATTGTGAGAAAAAGAGGGTTGATTCTGAACATTGCACTACCAGTTGCTCGGTTGCTCATTGCGGATTGCGCCTGCTGTCGTTGAACCCCCCCTTTCTCTACTACTTCAGGAATTTTTTTTCTGATACAATTTTGATTAATTCTTATTCCATTTATTTTCATTTTTTTCATTTTATTATATATTTATCATTATTTTTATTTTATTTTATTTTATTTTATTTTTTGAAAAATGAGAGTTAGAAACCTTTTTTTCCTCCTGTGATAATATTTTATGCAAAAAAAAAAAAAAAAAAAAAAAAAAAAAAAAAAAAAAGTTTCCCATGATTTGTGGCCACAATTATCAAATTTTAAAACTGTAAATAATTAAAAAATATATGTACAGAGATATCATGCTATAGTAATTTTGATATTAATTACAAATGATAAAAATGAAAGCGACGATTTTTTGTAACTGTTTGTTCACCCAATTTCCAAAAGAGAATATTTTAATTCATAAATTATTTTCCATTCCATTAAAATACACAGTTGATCATCTATCTCGTCAGTCAAGAAATTATTAAGCCTAGGAATTTATGTTAGCCGTCAATTTACTTTAGTATATGAATTTTCTGTTAGAAATAATCGAAATTTATAGCGTGAAACTATAAACCATCGGATTCTTTTATGTGTCGGGGGCGCGCAATTTTCCCTTCTGCTCAAAAATATAGTTTTATACACTTGGTAAATAAATAGAGGTAATGAATTTTTTCACTTACCTCGGAGATGTCCAGGCGTCCAGATTGGTAATCCGCTATATCCATATTTGGTAAATTAATCCAGGAGCACAAAACACGTAAATATCCGAGAGCACTTGGTATGGAGAACTCTGCTTTTATTTGGAAATAATAATAATTAGTTTTAGGTTAAATAATTATATCCATTTCTCTATGATTTAGATTAAATTTGCTTATTATATTTAATATTACAGCATTTGAGGAGTCTTACCAACTGCTCCTCTTAATTTTAATATTACATTATAATACGACCTTCTTGATTGGGCGAAATTTAGAGTCTAAGAAAAGTTTTTACTGCACGTTTAATGAATAAGTTATTTCGTTCTTGGGGGAAAAGTTCATTCATTGGAAATTACGTTTTACGTCATAAAGATGATGCAAAAATCGCTTGCACTTTCACTTCATAAGTTCAAGGACTTATTATTACATCTCTGGGTTATCCACGATCATTAACATTAAATTAACGTATTTCCGAGCATTCTGTTTCTCTTAATTGGGAGATAACGGATGTGGTTTTCCAATATTCCCACTTAATCTCCCAATGGAGGAAAGTCTTGTAATTTTAGTTTTAATATGTTCCTCAAGAAATCAGGTTTGGATGCGGGCTTGGTTAGAATGTCCGCAATGGTCGCTTATGGGGCAGATGATTCCTGATTTTTTCAAGTGTTTTATCACGTGATACTTCATGTCAATATGTTCGGATCTGTTTGAATGTTTTTCAGATTCTACCATTTTGATGCAGGATAAATTATCCTCATGTAGTGTAATTGGAAGTTTCTGTGGTAGGTTCAGGTCTTCAAGGAGTTTTATGATCTATATGATTTATTGAGTAGCGCTTGCTGCTGCTACGTACTCTGCTTATGCTGACGAATGCGCTACACATGATTGGCGTTTAGAATTCCCCTGTATTGGATTTTTGCCCTACTGGGAACAAATTTCCGGTGGTAGATTTCCTAGCTTTCGTGCCGCCTGCCCAATCCGAATCTGAATATATTTCGAGGATTGGGGCTGTCGGTGCTTAGTATTAGATTTAAATTTTTCGTTGAATTTATGTATCGTATAACGCGCTTTACGGCTTTCCAGTCTCTATCCGTTGGTTTTTTCATTTTTTCGACTTAGTATGTTAGTTGTAATTGTTATATCGGGTCTTGTGATTGTTTCTACGTAAAGCAGGCCACCTATCGCTTGTCTGTATCGCTTGGCTGTTGTTTTTCGTCGCTTTTTAGACGTAGATACCCTGTAATACATAGGAGTACTGTAGGGTTGTGATAATTCTAGATCGAATTTTTTCACAATTTCATCTACTTTAGATTTTTGTTTTTGGGTAAGTGCGATTTGAGTTTTGTTTATTTTTATTCCTAGATAATTATTTACTTGACCTAAATCGTTTAATGTATACTGAGATTTTACGTTAAGAATTATTTCTTTAATTCACTTTTCTTTTCAGGCTATCAAAATATCATGTACGTATAGGGGAGACCGGGGCAAAATTTCCAACTTTTTATATTTTTATTTTTGTATTTTTTATTTTTATCTATTTTGAGGTCAACATAATACCATTGTATTCCCTTGACCTTTATCTACAAACTATCACAATTATTTTTGAAAAAAACTAACTAAAGTTTTTGACAGAAAATGGTTAAGTCTTATCATGTTGCGTTGGAAAATGTGCCCCGTATGCGAGAAAAGTTTTCCAGCCTACTAAAAATGGACAGGGGCAAATTTTACAACTACAGGGTGTTTCACTACCAGACCGACAAACTTGCAGGAGGTGTAGAGGGCATAGAGACGACTCGGAATCACATAGCAACGCAGGGTCGAAAATGCCGTTAGTTGCGAGCTGTGGTTCAAAGAAGCAAAGAAAAAGAACAGAAACAGCAACACATTAATGGGACAGAAATCATTTTATTGAAAGTTTGTACTAGAGAAGGTGTTCGATATTATGACCAGAAGTCGACAGGCAGGCTTGACAGCGGCGCTTGCACTTTCGTGGTAGATGCCTCTTCTAATATCTGTAACTGCCGGGAGGATAGCGACGCGTCAAGAATCTTCCAGAACGTAAGGGAATCCATGCGACGCCGCTGTCAAACCTATACCTGACGACTTCTGGTCGTAATTTCGAACACCTTCTGTAGTACAAACTTTCAATAAAATATTTTCTGTCCCATTAATGTGTTGCTGTTTCTGTTCTTTTTCTCTGTTTCTTTGAACCATAGCTTGCAACTACGGCATTTTCGACCCGGCATTTCTATGTGATTCCGAGTCGTCTCTGTGCCCCCTACAACTCCTGCAAGTTTATCGGTCTGGTAGTGAAACACCCTGTATACTTTAAATGGTAAAACACAGGTAATAAATCTTGCTTGTTAATTAATATGTATTTTTTATTGTAAATTAAAAAGGCATAATAATAGTACCTAGAGAAACTAATTGAATACAAAACAAATTCCACTTAATGATTAAAAAAAAATTGTCAGTTAACAATTTTATAAAGACAGATTTAAAAATAATAATAAAAGTCGCCATCATTGTCTGAATCACAATGAATGCATTATGCATACAAAAAATGAAACATCTCCTTTAGTGCAGTCTTCATACACCCATTTCTTGCATTTCGTGCACCGCACCCACTTTTCCTTTGCCTTAGATTTGGAGTAAATTTCAAAGCAATAAATCCAAAGACAATCTTCATATTCTTCATCACTTATATGTAAGCTTTTTATACCTTTTTTAGGCTTTGATGTTTTAGTGCATTTTACATTTGAGGGAGTTAGAATGACAGTGGAGTAAGTCAATATTTAGTAATTTGAGAAATGAAGGGTTTTGTGAAAATTATCGTATTGTCGTTGCATTAAGTGGTCCAACTTGTTTTGCCTTCTAGCGACTCCCTAAGTGAACTGTGACTTATTTTACTGTCACACTGAACAGAAAATAATATACGTTCAGTGAAAATGTGGTTATCTAGATTTTTCAAATTTTTGACTTACACCACTGTCATTCTAACTCCCTCTTTTGAAGACGAAGGTCCAAACAGCTTCCTGGTCGGGATTGCATTTTTTTCCTCGCCCCTTTTATCTGATTCCTTTTGCAGTTTCCTTTTTTGAAATAAATCTTTTCCATTTTCAGCTGATATTTAACGGGAGAATCAGTCGGTATAGCTGACTTCCTTTTTTTCTTTCCACGCCGTGTTTGATTCCTAGGTACCTCTTTCTCAAAAGGCCTAACTCTTTCTGGTGTACGGAAAGTTTGTTTGGGTGTAAAAGTACCTTCTTGATAAGCAGTAGGGAAAGTTTGTGCGGAATTCTAAGGAACAACTTCTTCAGAAGTGCTAGGCTGCGTTGGTGTAGAAGGATTTGATGTTTTCGGTGAGTTTGAATTAAGGCAATGAACAGTCGATTGTTCGGGCAAGTTTGAAGTCTGTTCAGGATTTTGGTGCTTTAAGATTTGGTACAGCAGGAGCTGGCCTGTCAGAAAAGTAGGATGGCATAAAATTCGAGTCTGTAAATATTTCAGGATTCAGTGGGAAAATTCCCGAAACTTTAAAACTCGCCATAATATTGACTGGTGTTAACGCCAGTGGAGAAGCTCTAGCCAAAATAGACGGGATGTCGTAAATTGTCAAAGGCATTTTATTTGTGCATACCCAGTCATCACAAGCAGTTTTAATTTGCTTTTTGAGGGCCCATACACACTACAATCTAAGGGTTGTAGCTTATGAATACAGAGAGGAAGGAATGACAACAAAGTAACACCATTAGCCCTGAAGTATTCTAATGCTTCTGCTGAGAGATGGGAATAATGGTTGTCGAGAAGAAGCAGACTTGGTCGATTTTCTGAGCAACGTGCATAACTTACAAAGTGCTTGGCGAACTTAAGAAAATTTTGTTCTATCATCCAACCTGATGGGTTCGCATCACCGTCACATCCTGTGGGGACATCTCGTAGAAAATGTTGGTAAAATTTGATCCTAGGAAAAATTAGAAATAGTGAGATGGCGTTTCCTGCAGCATTTACAACGAGTGCTGCCGTCATAAAAGTTCCTCTTTCTGCTGAGGTTAATTCACCTATTTGTTTAAAGCCACGACGTCCAACTGTTCTATCTGGCTTTTGGACCGTAGTTACCCTAGTTTCGTCTATATTCCATAGGTCGTTAGGCCTAAAGTGTGATCTCTTTAACAGAGTTGTCAAATTATTAAAACACATATCAATGTCTGTCCTATTAAAGCTAGTTGCTCGAGAAATGCTGGTAGCTTGTGGAATTCTGATTCAAATTTTACGGTTTCCTTTTAAAACAGAACTGAACCAGTCGGGTCCTACCATTTTATTTGCTGTCCAACTTTTCGGCATTTTTCTATTACATGCACAGTTATACGTGTAGATAAATCGCCTAACTTCTTTGGGAGTAAGCCGAAAATAAAAATCAGAAGCCTTAATGAGATATTGAACCAGCATTTGTTCTTGCTCAGGAGTAAAAACCTGTACAAAAAACACAAAAACTATTAGAATTTTAACATTTAATAGGGAAATTATAACTTACAAATGTAAAAAAAAATATATATAGTAGGTATACTTAATCACCATGTTTTTGCGTATCCCATTGGCATCATTTTTGGAAGAGGTTTTGCAAGCGGTTGTACTTCTGGCGGTGGTACTCTTGTGAATGTTCCTTCTGTTTGAGGCAAGTCTGCGTCGGTTCGACAAGCGGAACAGGCGTTTCTAGTAGAAGTTCAGCCAGTGGAGGCATTTACGGTTCAGACACTACAGTCTGAGGGAATCACATCTGATGTGGCACTGGTTGTGGGGGATTGTTTAAGGAACGAAATTTTGACCAGTAATTGTTCAGAATCCTACGGGGGATATTGAAGTCCATGGATGCTTTTCTAACACTGTGAACCCTCCCCTCCCCCTCCCTTACTGTTACTACAGCAGCATTTATCATTTCAGGGGTGTACAAGCCTCTGTCGGTCTTATTTTTAACTGAAACGGAAAGTTCTTTCCATTTGGAAAAGTTGGTTCGTACCGGAAAATTCTATCATTTAATTATTAAACATTAATTCCGGTATCTAATGTCTAATTATTGACCGGCAGAATTTTCCGGTACGAACTGGTTTTCCCAAACGGAAGGAACTTTCCGAACAACACAATATAATTGCGGACCATTTTAAATCTGTAACAACAAATATTAATTGTTTTATTTATTATTTAAACCATATTTAATTCGTGTTTCCTAGAAATTAATAAAAAATGTTATTTTACTAAAGTGGCTGCTAAACCTTTTATAGTAAAATATTATTTGCATAATTGATTATAGGCATAATTAACATAAAACGGATTCATTAAATGAACCCATTTTAGAAAATAGCTAAGATTTTTTTATATATTTGAATTTACCTTAGTTTTTATATTGGTAGTTTTACTTAAATGACTAAATAATCAAACGGGTTCGTTTCATATATGGTTATTTGGCCGATTTCATTACTCAATAAATACATTTTTGGTACAATAAGACTAGCTGATTTAGGACGGGACATGTTTTCCAACGAGACACGTGTTGGAACACATGCTGTTGGAAAATCTGCCCCGTCCATAATGGAACTTTTACAGTACCTCGACGAGTAACGGTGTAAGTTATTTGCAAACAAAGGCATAGTTACGTGAGGAAATAAACCTCTTTATAGTACATGCAATGTCAAAACAGTAAGTTTAACGCTATAGCGTTAACTTACCGTACTATAGTACGTACATATAGTACTTAAACCGTACTATAGTACGGTTATTTTACGTTTTAATAAAGACCTGAAATTTTACTCACCGTTGAAAAAAGGAAGAAAACAGCTCTCTTGACGAAGTGACAGCAGCTTCTAAACCAGTGGTTCCCAACCTTTTTTTGGCCGTGCCCCACCAAAGCATCTCTAAAATGATGATGCCCCCCCCTCCCCCTAAAAAATATAATTCTTATAAAAAATTAAATGAATGAACTGATAGAGTAAAAAACATTTAACATTGATCCTGAAACATACCGAACGTAATGGATGAATCAAGTATTTTTTATAATCATCTGATACTGCTCGTAGTTTAAAGAATCGTTGGCATATAAAGGGTCACTTTTAATATCTTCGCAACGGTCGCAACTTATGCGTGATGTATAGAGTGCTCAGAATCCTTGATAGACCAATCAATAATTTTGAATAAAACATTTTTGTCTTATTTAATCACACACAGAATTTCTGCGATTAAATTACACAACAATTTCTAATCAGAATAAAACGTGATAAAAGATTCTGTAAAGGAAGGTCGTCAAGTAATTGTTAAATATGCACTTGAATAGTTTCATGTGTAAAATTGATTTCCATGTGACATACTGCAGTGCGACTCATTCAATAAATAATCGAAAAAGTTGTTTAAAATTCTAAAATACTTAGAAATCAGAAAAATTATAAAGAAATTTTTAAATATATAAAAGTATCTAAATATCTTAAATAATTTTTTCTACAATTATTCTGGTAGAATTGTATTTAAAAATTTTGAATGGAGACTTTTTAAAAAGTGAACAAAAAACTTGTTTTTTTTTCATTTTTTTTTTTTTTTTTTATTTGAATGTGTAACTTTTGTTTTCAGTCTACAGCATTACTATTACAAAAATAATTCAGAAATTATGAGTTCACAAAAATCTGGAATTGCCCCCCCCTGAAAAGTCAAATTGCCCCCCTGTGGGGCGTACGCCCCCCGTTGGGAACCACTGTTCTAAACTAAAACTTTCGTATAATAGTGTGTGCAGTGTTCGGCCCCTTCAGCCAGTTCACCCGCTGTCGTCATATATTAGCGGCTCATTTAAAAACTAAAGCGAGTTAGAAAATTTGCCCCTATAGAAAATGTGCCCCGGTCTCCCCTACAATTATATAGATTGTGCCTTCATTTTTTCCACGCGTGAATAAATAAGTATCTGCAGTGCTTTGCACAAAGTTTAACTTTTTTGAGTGTTTTGCTTATTTTTGTATGCCAGGCTCTTGCTGCCTGTTTGAGCCCGTAGATTGCTTTGGTCAACTTGCATACTTTATTTTGTTCGTTAGGAATAACGCAACATTCGGGTTTACAAAATCCCTCCACCCAGGTATGCTTTCATGTGCTTTCTACTAAAAGTGCTTTATTTTCGTTTTCATTTTCTTCATGTATTTCAACATTGTGTGATTCAATAAGCATGAGATATTAAGTTTTTCTGCGATTCGTCTTTCGCGAATAAGCATAGTGATGTGAAGTGGTTTTTGTTTTTATCACTTTTTTATGCTGTGTAAATGTGTTGGGATTTTTTCCTTTTTGAAACTAACATTGTGAGTTTGAATGGTTTCGCATTTTACAGTGCGAGCAGAATTCAATTTATTTTTTATTAACTGCGTTTCCATACTTCCTTTGAGTTTTGAAATATTTTCTGCATTTTCTGTATTTTCTATCCTACGTGTATACTCATCAGTTAATTTACTTCGGATAAAAACATGTGTTAATTCATCTTCGGGTCTCGCCTCTAGGACGATTATTAATGTGTCATACGAATGGGTTAGTGAGTACAAAAGTAGTGCAGAAATGTGGGAGTTACTTATGTTTCCCCTATGGCTGGTTTATTCACTAATTCTAAAATTTTAGTTATGTGGGCTATCATATTGCCATGTTCATTTAGTTTATTGCTTTAAAGCTTCCTAAGCAAAAATAGTTTACTCAAAAAATTTAATCTTTCATGAATTTCTTTAAGAGTGTCCCAGGTTTGTTTTGCGGTATTTAAGTGCTTTATGTGCACTATTTGATCGTCCTCAATGCTGAGGTTTATTAAAGCTCTCGCCTTTTTATCCTTTTTTGTCCAATTAATTTTGAGTTGTTTCGGTGGGTTTTCTGTTGTGACTTCAATTAGATCTTCTTTAACTAGCATCATTTCAATTTTAAATCTCAAGTTGGAGTAGTTTTGAGAATTTAATTTCTTTATGAATTGACTTTCTTTGTATGATGCCATTTTCGAAACTTTCACCTTTATTCAAATTAAGGATTTTTATTTTTATTTTGGATTAATAGTTTATGGATTGCCTTTTATTTTATTGTTAAGATCTGATAAATTGAACAACTCGGTCTCATAATCTTATTTGTTAGAAATAATTGAAATTTGTAGCGTGAAACTATAAACCATCGGATTGTATTCATGTGTCGGTGGCGAGCAATTTTCTCTTACTGAAAAATATAGTTTTATGCACTTCGTAAACAAATAGAGGTAAGGAATTTTTCCACTTTACCTTATTCTTATTCGGAGATGTCCAGGTGGGTAATACGATATATCCATAATCGGTAAATTAATATAGGGGCACAAAACACGTAAATATCCGGGAGCACTGGTGTGGAGAACTGTGCTTTTATTTGGAAATAATAATAATTAGTTATAGGTTAAATAATTATATTCATTTCTCAATGATTTAGATTGAATTTGCTTATTATATTTAATGTTAGAGCATTTGAGGAGTCTTACCAACTGCTCCTCTTAATTTTAAGGATTACATTACAATACGACCTTCTTGGTATTGCGAAATTTGAGAGTCTAAGAAAAGTTTTTATTGCACGTGTAATGAATACTTTCACTTCATGAGTTCAAGTACTTGGTATTATATCTCTTGGTTATCCACGATCATTAACATTAAATTAACGTATTTTCGGAGCGTTCTTTTTCTTTTAATTGGGAGATTACAGATGTGGTTTTCCATTATTTTCGCCCTAGAAAGTTAAGACTGGTTTTACAGACAACTGTGACATTTGAAGTGACATATTGAATCAAAGTTTCGAATGTGAGAAACATTAAACGAGAACTTTTGTCCCCTTTCCTTATCAAGATGTTTTCTGATGTTAGTTATGGTTTGTGGATATGTTTCTTAATTTTTCTGGTGAGCGAGCAAAGGAAAGGAAGTATGTGTGCGTGTGTGTTAGAGGAGGGGGAGGGAGGAGAGGTATAAGAAGAGAAGAATGTTGACTCGAGAATGTGGAATTTATATACTTTAGTAAAGAGATAATACAATGCAATGTTGCTTTACGCACTGCGCTTTAAAAATATACTTTTAAGAAGCTATAAATGCAGCAACGAATAATTATTTTCGAAAGTTTATTTTGATCATTCGTAAATTTTAACTCTACGTTTTCAATCTGAGCTCATAATTTTTATAAATTAATATTTCAAAAAAGGATTAAATGTGCAAAACGCTATCCAAAAGTCTAAAAATGTCCTTCAAATATAAAAAAATTACTTACAATTTATAAAAGCGCCCTACATTTGGAAAAAATCTTAAAAAACAAAACAACAACAACAACAACAACAGCAACAACAACAACAACAATAAAGCCTAAAAATGAAGAAAAATTCAAAATTTCAACAACTTTTTAGAGGTTTTGTTAATGAGCTACAAAATTAATAGGTTATTGTATTGTAACCTATGTAACTAAGCTGATGGTGCTGCAACGATGCACCAGCCTGATTAGTAGGCTTTTTATTTGTATCTTGGAATGCTCGGAAACCGATAGAACTACCTTTATTAAAATGTTTTCGATCTAAAAATAAGTTTTCCTAATATAGTATCACTTTTTTAATTTAATGTACTCAAAAAGCATCACCCCTGCAATAAAATTAAAGTCTTACTAGCATTAAAAAATTTTTGTTTTTCACATTTAAAAAATTATATATACAATTCTGAATCGAACAAAATAATGGCAATATTCAAATCCGAACCGGGTAAATTTAAAATTGCTATATGTACTTTAACACAGACGCCATTTTATATATTAACTGTGTTACTATTTGATTTACTGTGTTTTTGCTACTTGCGCGCACTGTAACGAAATAAAGAAAAAATCGTTCGTTTCCAGACAGACAACTTCTTTTGAACAGATGTATGTATAAAACGACCATACCTACAATTTCCACTTATTGTTTTGTCAATTAAACAACGAAAATATTATTTGTTGCTACAATAATATGCTACAAATAAAATTAAAATGAATGAATTCTCACAATCCTGTCAAAATGAAAACAAATATTCAGATACTGGTTATATAAATTATTGTAAACATGAACACATTTTAATTACTTTGAGATTCAGCTCAATTAGATTCGACTGTATAATCGTTTCATTGCCGAAATAGTATGTGGCGATTTAGGTGATCATTCTATACAAACCTGGTGCAAAAGAAATTAGCTGTCTACAAACGATTTTATTAATTAATTTAATAATAATAATAATATAAATTCACTTTTTTTTTATAGTGCGTGCAAGCAGAAAAAAGACACTTTTCAGAAAAACGCATGCAAAGTTTAAAAATAAAATTGAAGTCTGCGTTAAAGTACACATATTAATTTCACATAGATTTGGTTCGAATTTGAATATTTGCATGCGGTTTGTTTTGTTCGATTCAGAATTGCATATTTTTTTTTAAAATATGAAAAACATAAAATTGACTTTTCGAAGATTTAAAATCGATAACTTCCCTCATGAGATTCTATTTGTGAATTTATTAAAATGTGAAAAAAGAAAAATATCTGCTGTTGTGAGTGTTGTTTCAATTTTTTTTTCAAAAATATTTTTGTCAAACTTGACAATTTGACATTGAGATTAATAACATATACACATTTTAAATACCTCCACTTCCCTGAACTGCATACCGTGACATTCGTATATCAAAGTTAGCTGTATTTTAAAAAATCATTCAATCATTCATTAAATAAATAAATAAATAAATAAATAAATAAAATCATTTCACTTGAATAGTGATATTATTAAGAAGACTTTTGTCACATTTCATTGCAATTTGTTTCACAAATTGATTATTCAGAAATTTCAAATAGTAATCCATTTTATAATAAAACGTTTTTACCGAGTTTTAAATTCTCTTATGTCAATATACTATGGAAACTTGAAACAAACTTTGACCTCAGGTCATTCGCAAAGCTAAGTTCCAAAACAGAGAAAGAGGATAAAGATGGATGAAGATGGATAGAAGAAAAAGGAGGAAAAAGACTGAAATACACAAAAGAGAAATTTTTTCAAAAGAAGAACCAGTTTAACAATTATAAAGTTTAACTGGTGCAGATAAACTCTTACTCTTTCAGTTCAAATAAAATAAATATCACTTTAAGACATTAGAAGCTTTTTGATTAATCGATATGTAAGCGCAAAACGAAAGCCTTCAGAACCTAGGAACTCACACAGGTGGTATCCAACAGCAAAATTTTAAACTATGAAGCTACAAGTCACAGTCATGATTATTGCTGGTGAGTATTAAAGCAATCGGAACCTAATATACCATAAAATAGGTGGTAATGTCGTTGACCATCACCATTGTGATGACGGTTGAAGCTTAAGGCAATTTTAAAAAAAATTGAAAAATACTATTACTTTGATTTGAAGATCTTTGTATGCATTTTAGTTTTGTATGGAAACTTTGAATCTATAGAAATTCATTTTATTTAAAAGTATAAAAAAAAGAAAAAAATATTGATTGTGCATTTAATAAGAAATCAAATTAAACCATCATTTTAAGTCTTATCAAAAAATTATAAACAAATTATCTCTTCCTTAGTAATTTGTACTATCATTTTTTCAATCGAAACCATCGAAAAATTGTTGAGTAAAAGACATTTCCTTTCATTTTGTCTGCAGATCCAGTGCTATGGAGCCCAGAGCATGTCCGGCAATGGCTGGACTGGGCCGTCAAGGAATACAATCTTCACGAAGTGGATGCCGGACGCTTCAATGTGATTGGCCGGGAACTCTGCCAGCTGACCCGTGAGGACTTTGGCCGGCTGACCAATCCTTACAACGGGGAAGTCCTCTACGCGCACCTTAATTTCCTCAGGCAGAGTGAGTAAGGATCGATATTTTGCTTATGGTCAGTGGTGTGTATAGTCTTGCTTTCTCCTGCGTAAAATCAATATCGCCATCGCAAATTGTTAGAGATTAAGAGGACCTACGAGATACTATAGGCATTAAATTAGTTTCTTCACTGAGTTATGCAGTGGGCAACATCTAACTGTAAAATAAACAGAACACAGTGCCCGATCAAGCTAAAGAGAGACTCAGGACCTGGTATTCATTCGAAAGCCACTTTTCACATTGTGTCACTAAAAATTAAACATTTTTGATGCCTCAGAATATATATATGAATATATAAATACATGGCACAGACGCCCTTTTATATATTTGCCATGTTACTATTAGATTTGTTGTGTTTTTGCTACAGGTGTGCATACTGTAAAGAATGATAAAAATCGTTTGCAGACAATTTCTTTATTTAAACAAATATATATTTATTTTAAATCTTATTCTAGTCCAAAAGTACAAAACGTTGATTATAAAAGCACGAAAATGATTTAAAATATCACCTTTATGAACATTGAATACAAAATTTGCCCCTCCCCCCCCCCCTTAAAAAAAATCAAAGGATTAAGGCTACAGCCAAGTTGGCTCATGTTTTAATTAGGCCCTGACCATGGCCACTGAATTTTCCAAATTTGTATAAACCCAGATTCTTTGTAAAATATAATAATTTTTTGAAACTCCCTCCCATAGAAGATGTATTGATGATATAGCATACTCGCATTATCAAATCGAGAGGAACTCCGCGATGGAAAAAAATCATGAACCTCAAGGAGGGAGGTCGTTATACACGGAGCTTCCTATGAATCTGATAAAACATCGACGTTTTCGCATTTAACAGTCCCAGTAAATATAATATTGAATCAAAGAAGATCCATATAGTACTTTAAACGATCTGACGATTTTATTATCAAAAGAAGCACTTCTTCTTGATGTGGTTTAAGATTTCAAAAATATCAAAGTCAAGATATTAAAATTAAGATTCGAGGAAAAATTACACAGGAGTGTCAAAATCATTGGAACAATACTCAGAAGGAATCACAACAAGGTTTTTCTTTCCTTCATTTAGAAATGGAATAAATTGAAAGATTTATCATACGAGGGAATTTTAATTTTGTCAGGTCATGTGAGGATAAACACGCATTTATCAAATTACAAGTTTTAATCTGTAGAGAGATGCTCATGTGAAATACTGAAACTTAAACAATACAACATGCAGTAGATTAATTTTAACACAATTATTCAAATTGGTAAAGAAACCATATGAGTTGTAATTTCCCAACTGGACGAAAAATGTCCTGGCCAGGATTCGAACCTGGGATCTCTTGGTTGAAGCTGCAAGTGCTCTACCAACTGAGCCATTCCGGTAGAATCTGGAAGACCTAATTCCTCCAGTAAATTTGAATAATTGTATTAAAATTAATCTAGTGTAATCACGTATTGAAATTCCAAATTACTTGCGATTTATTCTGTTGAGCTGATTCAGATATCAGACCAGATTTATCAATAAGGTTAACTGGATGAATTATGCCCTCCAGATTCGACCGGGATGGCTCAGTTGGTAGAGCACTGGCAGCTTCAATCAAGATATTCCAGGTTCGAATCCTGGCAAGGACATCTCCAGTTAGAAAATTACAACTCAATAGAACATATACTTTATTGTCATCACTTTTGAAACCTTATAAACTTCCGCATTCTAGAACAATTATTTTTAATTGACGTACAATAGCTATCTAGCTTTCGTATTCTTTTAACAATATTTTGATATTTTTTGTCGTCTTATTTTAAGGATTCTATTTTTGTAACATATTTTTTTTCATCTAAGAAACGCACTTTTATTCTGTTAGGTACATTGTCTATACATACATGCTCCATGTATAGTGTCATGGAGCATGATGAATAAATTCTATTTGAAAACAAGTGGGTAAATGTGATCGAAGATCGCACAAAGGGTTGCGTTTAATATTTCTTTCGGAACACTTTATCCTTTAATTAATAAATCCAAATCATTATTTTATAATTATCCTTATCATTTATCAATGCATTTTATCAATAAGAACATGTATGGTAGCACCAATAAATTTAATAATAAAATGATAACAAGAGGAAGCTATTTTTTAAATCAAATTAAAATGTTCAAGAACTGCTTTTCAGACAACTGTAGCAGCATATGTTTGTATGTCTGAAAAGCATATTTAATTACATTAATTAATTTTAGCTGAAAAAAAAGTTCTTTTAATTATATCCATTGGATAATGAAATGTAAAACCCGAAAATTTTAACCTTCCGTCGTCGAGGATCTGCCCCGGAACCTTTGGGTTAGGAGGGAAACACACTACCACTGAACCATCTAGCATATGCGAGAAAGACTGAAATTAAGATTCTACTTTAAAATCTAAGAAAATCGCATAAAGGGTCGGGTGTAATTAAATTAATTCATTTAATTAAATTAATATAAGGCTTTTTCAAAATTTTATGATTTGTCGTGTGACAGGAGATATTAAGCTATAAGTTTGCAGAATTTCAAGTCTCTAACTTATACAGTTTCCGAGTACGAGATCTGTGACAGACAGACAGAGGAGTGAGACAAATAGGGTTTCGTCAGACGAACGAAACCCTAAAAAGGTCCCAGTCATCCTCATATGGTTGTTCTCAAGTTGAAACTGAGAATGCCCTAATTTATCGCGATTACCACAAATTCAGCTTAAAAATAAAGAAAAGGTTTAATTATTTAACCCCTTCGGGACCAACCGCGTATATGAGTCTTCAAAAGGGATTTTGATACTAGTTGTTTTGGTACCAGTATTTTTGAAAAGATTAATTTTCTTTATTCAATCACAGGATTTCCATGATTGTATAAGTAAAGATTATTATTAACTATAAACAGTGGTGCCAACCGATTAAAATTCGTGTATGGGATGCTAGTCCTAAAAAAATTGTAGGAAAATACCAAATTCGCTCTTTTTTTTTTTTTTTTTAATCAGAAAAGTGTTGGAAAAAAAAAAAAAAACCTTAGAGTATAAACTAAATTTTATCTGTACCCTTATTTATTTATTTTTAAAATGAGTAAACAGCAAATTTGGTGTAAAAAATTTTTGGAAATCATTAATGTAAATTCCAAACGTCTTTCTGCATTCAGTATATATATATATATATATATCTGTTTTCAGTATTTTTCTTTTTGTGAGCGAGACGGAGGGGCAACGTTTTCACTTTGCATCAACATTTTTGCGGGTTACGTTGCCCTCATCCCTTCCTCGTTCTCTTTTGAGCAAGTTATGTTCGGAAGTCATCTCTCGAACAATTTTCTGTTTACAGTGTTTCTTTGAAACAGTTTATAAAATAATGCATACTTACTACTTGTGTGGATATATATATATATATTTTATCCCTTTCGGATCTTGGTGTCTTATATTAGTAGCACATGTCTTCACATTAACTTTTAATTTGTCTTTGCAATTATTGCTTTAATTTTTATTTGCACATCACTGTAAAACATTTGTGTAAGTTTACCATGGTTTATCTGTGTAACATTACACAAATTCTGGAGTAACCCCTTCTGATTATTTAAAAACACACATCGCCGGTGAAACGTTTCACAGTGCTGTGTGAAGATACCGTTCTCCGGAATAACGGATGACGTAAATTCCAAACGCATGCGCAATGATAAATATTCTCACACGTGACAGGCGGGAAATGAAGAAACGAGGCAGAAACAAATGCGATAACGTGAAGGAAAGGACGCTGTTGCAAGTTACTAGTCGCCATTTCAGGAAGAAACTTAAATATTAAGTAAGTTGTCATTTTCTTAATATTTTTTATGCAAAATATAGAGTATTTTAAGGGCCTGATTAATGCACGGGCCTCGGCCCTGGGCCCACAAATTATGTGGCTGATTATTTTTTTTCCTTAATCAAATACTTTTCAAATAATATTGTTTATAATATATATATTGTTTTCAAATAATTTGTTATATCTCCCCCCCCCCCCCCTGTGTGACGTCGGGCTTCCCCTATATGTAAGTCCTAAGCGGGCGGGCCCTTGATTACCAGACTTTTAGGGAAAACACAATTTTTATGATTTTGGATAAGGCGAGTTTTGAAAAAGACGTCTTTATTTATTCTGCAACATAAACTGTGGATCATAGATGTTTGTGAATTATACAAATGCTTATTTGAGAAAGTGGACGGTAATTCATTTTCTTGATTATTCTTGTAGGTTAATTTTTTTTTTGTAAACTTGAAACTTTCACCCAAACAACTTTGTCAACTCATCAAATAAACCTACTTTTTTTTTTTTTTAAAGTGTCGCCGGGAATGGGGAGGTAGGGGGGGATGTTCCGAAGTTCCACTGTTTTTCAGGGAAAATCTTAATGAACATGCTAAGAGCTAGCTTCACTTAATAAATTTATATATTCTATATTTTCTTTCAAAATTTGGATGTGTTTGTTTTGGTAACTGAATTTTATATACTCACGGCCATTTACAAAATTTATTTTTAAAGTTTTAAGACCAATGTACATTATTATTATAAATAAAAATTTAATTGTAAATAACAGAAAAAATATGAATCGAACTTTAATTGTAAATAACAGAAAAATATCAAAATTCCAGTAATTGACACCCCACAAAAAAGAAAATAAATATAATTGTTTTTATGACTGTATTTAGTACCAGAATTTAATGAAAACATTCTAATAAAAAAAATAGTTATATTAAAGTAAATTTACCAATTATGATATCAATGATTATCACAATATCAGTATTTTAATTATTTTAGATAGATGTTTTAAAATACTAAATATCAGGGAATTACAGTTGTCAAATTGAGAGAGAGTGGGGGGGGGGGGGGGGGTGATAACAAAAAAAATCTGAACAAAAAAAGTTTTGGAATAGTTTTACATAGATTCGTATAATTCCCACTATTTTTAACAGTTAAATTCCCCGAAACTACTTGATATATTATTTGTTGTAATTAGTATTACAAATATAAAAGAAATTTTTCTGCGGATTGAATTTTTTAAATAATAAGTAAAATAATTTTTAAAAAAATTGTAGAATTAACGTTCGAGGCCACTGATCTGCAGATTTACTAGTTTCATTGCTACTATAAATTTAATTAAAATTATTATTATTATTATTATTATTATTATTTTTTTTTTTTTTTTTTGGTCGGAGGTGAATAAGCAAACATTTAAGACCTGTCCTGGCCACAGATTGTCATTATTTCTTATGGTCAGTGGTTGAGAAAAACTATTTTTTGTAGCAAACTATCACTACACATACCTTTCAGGTTAAGAGCTCTGAATCTTTCGCACTTCTGCAGATGTCTGTTTTTTTTTTTTTTTTTTTTTTAAGAAAATCTACCCCCTCCCCTCCCCCCCCCCTTCAGCAGCACACAAAATTTAAATTTTTTATTGTAATAATCAGTCATCTAAAATCAGTGGTCGCCAACCTTTGGAATCTCACAGACCAGTAAATTTATAATTTTTAGTTCTGCGGATCACCATGATGATATTTTGTGGAACATAAAATAGTACTTGTGTACTATAACGGTCAGAGAACTGCCATTTTTTTAAGAAATAAAATGTATCTGTTTAATATCTAACAAAATTCTTATTTAATCGCAACATAAATCTTTAAAGGTTATTTAATTGTAATAAAATTTGTTTACTTGTTACAATTTAATTGAAGCTTATCTAAGTATTGCATATTTAGTGTAGGGGAGACCGGTACACACTAGACCTATGGACACAGTGGACTACCCCCTAATTATTTATTTATTAAAAAAAAATTTAAGCTTCTCTTCTATCCTAATAGACAACAGCACTGCACTGATTATTTATGGCCTTCAGAAAATATGTTTAGCTCAGATTGAAATATTTTATCCTGATGGGTTGTTCTGAGCTTCTAAAAATAAAATTTTTCATTATCATATTTTATTTTTTTAGTAATTAAAGGTTGTAGATAAATAAGGTAAAACAGCCTTTTTGCAAAGCTCAGATACTTCTTTTTTATTTAACTTTAAAGTTAATATGTTTAAAAGAAAGCTATAAACAAATATTAATATGATTATTTATTGAACTTCAATATGAGGCACAATGTACCACCCACTCCTGGGGCATAGTGGTCCACAATCCACTCTGCTCCTGTAATGCAGAATGTTCAAAATATTTAATAATTGCTTATTTTCTATTAAGAAATATTGTTTTAAAGTAGTATTTAACTGTAAAATAAAGTAAACAAATAAAAATAACAATTTATTTAACATAGTAAGAAATATTTTGTTTTGTATTTACTGTAAATATAACTGTAGTCTAATTGGTGATAATTATATTCAAGTAAAATTCAATGCAAATGAGATGCAAATTGAATGGAAATCAGTTTATTTTCCCCGAAACTGTAGATGAATCTGCTGTTGATGTCAAGGATATTATAATGTTGCTCCCTCACCCAAAAGTATTTCAGGAAAATTCCATGCTCAATCTTACTCATAATCATAAGTATTTTGGAATTTCATTTGCAAATTTTAATGTGTGCTGATTTTTTTTGTACTTAAGTAATAACTTCAACTAAATTGCAATTGTTCCTGTATTAATCTGTTATTATTTTCAAAATATAATTATTCTTGTTTTTGTTTCAAAATGTTACTTGTAAATTTATATTATTATTATGTTATTTTGCGGGCAAAGGGGAAATAAAAAAGAATTAGATTAATGAAAAATAGATTTATATTGTATTTCAGATAATACCTAACAGCGGTCCACTGTGCCCCGGTGGGTGGGCGGTCCGCTTTATGGGTGCATATAAAAAAAAAAATTAAAAATGTATTGAAAACTACGTTTTGAGAAAATTATGCTGAATGTATAAAGGTTTAAAGAATATTCAAAAATATTTTCATGCAGATCAGTTTACCTGTTACAGAGAAGAAAAAAAATTAACTGAAAAAGTGGTCCACTGTGTACCAGTCTCCCCTAATATTTGCAGAGTTTCCCCCAGGTTTAAAAAAAGGCAGGGTGCTGCTGGTGAGAAAAGGGCACTATTTTATTCTTAAGGGCACTTTTTGGATTCTTAAAGGCACTTTTTTTTAATTGTTAAAAGGTATTATTTTGAACTAAAATAACTTCTTTAAAAACACCATAATTTTTTTTTTTTTTTTTTTTTTTTTTTTTTTTTTAAAATGCGCTAGGCCTTTCGAAAGATCTAGTTCTTTCCAAGGAGGGTGCTAATTATTTTATGAGGGGCAAGAAGGGTGCTATTTTGTAAAGAAAAGGGCAGGCAGGGTGCAGCACCCTTCTGAAACTGTCTGGGAGAAACTCTGATATTTGCTCTAGTTTGTTTTCAAATAATCTGATTGGTTTTGGCTCGAATTATGTTGCTGAAAAACAGAAAGTGGTCAAGTTACTATTTTATTTGCTGTGACAAATAAAAAGTCTTGTTGCACAAATGTGTTTTTGAAAACTAAATTAAAATGTTCATTGCTTTTTTTCAGCAATGGGTGCTCATTTTTTATTTAGCATAATAAGAAACAAATAATATTTGGTAAACGTAATTATTATAGCCTGTTATTATTTAAAATTTCAAAACTAAACATATCTTAAGATTCATAAATATAAGAATTTCTTGGAATAATATATTTGTTTTAATATAATTAAAATAAAAAATCAAATATATATTCAAATGTAAACAATAAAATTGAAAGTAAAGATATTGAAACAAAAAAGGCAGCAAGAAACTTTTTTTAAACCATTTTTTACAGAAAGTTACTGCTATTTCTTTAAACATTAATTCAATGAAAATTTCAGTTTAATCCTTGCTTCTCCTGGAACCATAAATTAAACGATAATTAAATCAACAGTTTAAAAATATATATAGTACAGTAGATTCCCTCAAATCTGCATAACTTGAAACCAAAGATTGTGCAGATTTTAGAATTTTGCGGATTTCTGGTCACTGTTTTGTTTACATTTTTTAAACAGTCATTTGAATGTAATAATGCACTGTAAATTATAATGAATGCTTACAATAAAGTAAAATATTAAAATAATTAAGTAAAGTAAGAAAATTTAAAACATGATTAAAATTTTAAAGGTAAAGGTCAAGTACACAATAATACATAACTAAAAATAGGCATAATAACGATGAGATTTTTTTTCTTTTAATTATTCAATGAAACTTGCCTGATAAAGTTACACTAATAATTTACATAAAAATCATAAAATAAAAGTTTTATTTCATGCTTAGGCAAACTTAATATCCAAAAGTTCTCGATTAATACATTAATTTATTTGGTAAAAAGATCACAATCACCACTGAGAACAGCACTGTCTTGAATTTTTTTTTTCAGAAATAAAGTTATACTTCCTTGATGAGAAAGCATGTTCAGCCAATTAATAAGAATTACATATTAAAATGTACATGGAATGATATAATCATTTAAAAAATCCTGAATTTTTTCCCTACATCTCAACTGTAAGTTTCATTGTTTTCATTTGTAATGATGTGCAGATTTTAGGGAGTCTACTGTATTCAATTTTATCGAAGCAGTCTTTCATTTCTGAACAAGGAATGTCATATTTTTCATTACTTGCTAGATACAATTTCCAAACAGAAATCTAAATTACTGAAATATACAACTAATACATCAATGTTTCATAAAATAAAAACTAATCATTGGTCAATGTGTATTTTGATTTGTGTATTTAAATGTAACACATATGCAAAAGAGAAATAATAACAAATAATTAACAATAATCTTCAAAATTGTATAATTTACATGACTTTTAATCCCAAACTTTGGAGATTAGAGGGAATGGAATTGATTTATATAAATAGACCCTTTCTAACTACTATTAAATACTTTAATTTTTAAAAATGAAAGTACATTGTGAAAATATTTGCATAATTTATTGTATAAAATTACCCTATATAAATAATATTCAGATTTTTATATTGTTTTAATGTTAGTCTCATTCTAAGTCTTTTTTTCTATGGAACAACATGTTGTAGCAAAACACTAGTTTGGATGCTTTCTGTTCTTCAAGTTTGTTTTGCAATTAGGAGTGGATAAATCCAAAATTGGAAAATATCGCACAATTGATGCTGAACTGCATGGACTGGAAACTGGAATGCAACTCCATGAGCTGTATAAATTAACTTGTTATATTGGTTTTTTAAGCTTTCCCATCTACCATTGCAGGTACAGCTTAATAGAATCCAAACAAAGAAAAAATGGTACTTTTCGGTTAGCCGGGTGCCAATGATTTATGTACATATATAAATAAATAAATATATATGTAAGTATATATATAATATATTTTCATACATATAAGTGTATATATATATATATATAAATAAATAAATATGTAAGTATATATATAATATATTTTCATACATATAAGTGTGTATATATATATATATATATATATATATATATATATATATATATATATATGTGTGTGTGTGTATATACATATATTTTCGGTTAGCCGGGTGCCAATGATTTATGTACATATATAAATAAATAAATATATATGTAAGTATATATATAATATATTTTCATACATATAAGTGTATATATATATATATATATATAAATAAATAAATATGTAAGTATATATATAATATATTTTCATACATATAAGTGTGTATATATATATATATATATATGTGTGTGTATATATACATGTATATGTATGACTGGTGCCCGGCTAACCGAAAAGTACCGAAAAAAGGCTACCTGTTCTTTGCTTGCAAATGCACATTCTACAAACTAAGGATTAAGGCTAGGCTTACAGCTACAAACGTGAAATAACATGCTCAAAAAAGAAGGGGTGCAGGGACTTTTTTATAATTTATAAAAATAAAATTTAACATAAACATTGTTCTAAATGATTGAACTGAATTTAACATAATAAAATTGAAGATATTAGATATGTAAATATTGAAAATAACAAACCATCTTCTTTTAAGTTATTGATTTAAAGAATGTTTAATTATATTGGTTTCATATTATAATTCATTTAATTACTCAGAGAACATTTGTGTTGCATATGTACAAAAACAAACATTTAGAAATTAAAAATCTAGGTAACTTATGATCAGTCATTGAATAATGGCCACTTTAGCTTTACACAACCTCTTTTTTTTTTTATAAACATAAATTAGATAAGGGATTAGATTTTAACATAAATTAGATTGCGTTTTTTTCTGTGGCTTTATAGCTCAGCATGTGTCTTTACTATTTTAAAAACTAATGATAAATTATTTAATCTTTTTCAGCTGGATATAAGTTGCTTCATTCATGGAGAAGGAAATTCAAGAGGGACTGCATATTTAATTCTTTGCATAATCAAGAAACTGATGCAGCCAGAAAGAGCTACATGAAGTGCAATAACAATGGTATTTTTAAATTGATTTGCATATGTCTGTGTTAAATATTTGTTTAGCATTGTTATATGTGACATATTACATGTTGCTACATTGCATGACACTACCTTCATAATTCTAATTAGGCACTATAAATTACATAGACTGTGATTTAAATATATATATATATGCATATATATATATATATATATATATATATGCATATATAAATAAATGTTTGAAGTGTGTTTTGATTTTTATAGTGCGAAATAATCTTACAAATTCAGATTTTCTTTCATATGTACTTTTGTCTGGCAAAATCAAAATAAGAATATTGTTTTTCTGATATTCCTCGCTATCATGATTGCTTAGCTTATACATTTTTTTTTTAAAACCGTATCTTGCCCAACTTTATCTTCTGACTGACTGTACATGATTTAAGATTTAATTAATATTCAAGTTTTGTTGTACATGTATTTATATTAAATAAATTACTTTACACTTTAAATTCCTGAGTTTTTTTTTTTTTTTAAACCCATTTAAACACTATTGTTTTTATGCGTTTGTTTTACAATTGTGGCCACTGGATTTTTTGGGTTTAGAAGCCAGTGACTCCTTCCAAATTTTGGAAACCCAAATTTGGGATGCACCTATAATGCCCAGCCAGTAGTGCTGCAATCGACAGAATATTTTCCAACTTCTCTTTTGTCCACTCAAAAATTCGAAATAGGTTGACAATAAGTAATGTTTCCGAACTTGTTTTTTGGTATGGAATGCTGAAAAAATAATTATTTTGTAATGATGATGATGGTGATGAAAGTGCCGCTTAATGTTGAATGTGTAATTTCTTATGTTATTAAAATATTTAATTTTTTAAAAGAAATTTAAGATTTCACTTATTTGAACACAATATATTAATACATGTACTCACTACTATTGCTTATATTTTGCATCTCTGAATTATTGCATTATGCTGATTGATAGGTTGATACATCTTATTTTAAAACTAGAAGTGTTTATAATTTCTGTAGATTTTGCAATATTGTTAATTTATTGCAGCATAAAAATCAGACTAACAATAGCTTTTTTTCAATTAATTTTTTTTTTTTTTTTTTTATGGTGAAATTAATAATTTCTCAGTTATTTAGAGTATATTAAGTTACCATCATAATGCATTGTACTACTATTCTGTGATTGTTAATTTAAGATAAGTAAAAGAAATAAAACATGCATTTATAATTTTTTTAATTTATGATTTTTTGCCAGGACGGTTTTTACCGCAGTTTTTTCCACCTGCAGCACAAACTTACCAACCCTGAACTAAATAATAAATAAAAAAAATTAAGTTTAAAGTAATCAAATTGTATTACAATAGCTTATAAATTATCAAATTTATAAAGATTAAATTAATGGTAAATAAAGTAACATACATAACCTAAAGAAAAACCTAGTATTGCAAAATTAAAATTGACTTTTCAACGTTTCTCGATTGTTACTTATTAAATTAGCTCACATGTTTATGTTAATGGAAGTTCATGGAAATTGGATACTTTTCTTAAAGGTTCAAATCAAGCTGTAATATGTATTTTCTAACAATAATACATCAAAAACAATATCAATACATTATTATATATTATTATTTTTAATAGTGGTGTACCGAGTAGTGCTTTGGCCGCGTACCGAGTGAATACCGAGTAATTGTGTTTCAGAAAGAATCACTGATTCGAACATGAAGTGTGCTTAGTGGTAACACTTCTATGTGTGTGTGTGTGTGTTTATATATATATACCTATTTATAAACATGCATCTTGAGCATATAATTTAATCATATTTTATAAAATTAACTTCAATTTTTGAAATTTTATTTATTGTGGACCTTTTAAAGACAATTTTTGTATATTCAAAAATTTTAAAACAGTAACATTATTTAAAATTTATATATATAAAAAGAATTGATATATAAAAAGTTCAATTAACCAATATGAAATTAAAACTGATTATTCAACACAACTTTACCCATTTGTCATTTTGATACCTGAAATCTGTCTATCAAAAATGGTTTTTGCTTGCTGTAACAATACCTTTGAATAATGCAAAAGTTTCATATTTTTTAAAAGTAGCTTATTTTCTTTTGATTAAAAAAATTGGGTACTTTTGTGTAATAGCAGCCCCTGAGGATGAATCGCCAAGCGACCAAGATTTATCGCCAAATTATAAAGCATGTATGACATAATATGATATATTTTTACGTTAAATCATTACTTTTGTGATGTATATGGCCAAGTTATTAGTCATATATAACACATATATGATGTATACATATAACATGTGCATAAGTTGTATAGGATGTATATATATGGCATATAAAACGTAAATAATATGTATGTAATGACGTATAATGGGTGTTTGGAATAATATGTGTATATATGATGCATATATAAGCTTTTCGATGATCTTGGCGAAATCAGAGCTGAAACCTTGGCATAATTGTAATTGTGGAGGCCGCTATAACACGAAAACATCAAAAAAGGGGGCGGGGCTTTACAGTTTCTTTTCTTTTCTCTTTTGTGTGTGTTTGTAATGTACAGCTAAAATGCTATTTTATAAGTGCTCGCAGTGAACCCATTTTTTCTGAAGCACACTGCAAAAAAAAATTGTTGTTTTACAGTATAAAACTGGCATCCCAGCTAAGCAGTAATACGCTGCCGTGCAAGCAGTAATACACTATCGTGCATGCGCGGTAACGTATTACTACTTGCACGGCAGCGTATTACTGCTTATTTTACTGTTTAATACTGTTAATTTTATGGTATAATACTGGCAGCTGGGGTGCCAGTTTTAATACTGTAAAATCAACAATTATTTTTTGCAGTGCAGGCCAAATTTACATCAATAAAAGAAATGCCCTATCTCCTGAAAATGTAGAAAGATTGTAGTGTTTTTGTACCATAATTTGTCATACAGCAAATTTAATTACCGTATATACTCATGTATAAGTCGAAGAATTTTAGACAAAATTTGGGAGCTGAAAATGGCGGGTCGACTTATACACGAGTAAGTAGAAAAAAAAAAAAAATAGCGGAGTGAAATACCGGAGTCATATGTTTTTCGCAGATAGTTGGTGAATGTGCAAGTCTTTTAATTAATCACATATGGGTCTAGGTTGGAGAGACAGATAAAAGCAGACAATGGTGATTGATAAAAAAAAAAGCTCAACAATAATGCTTCTGTAATTGTTCTGCACTCATTTTCTCTTGGGATAGAATTCCCTTCAATACAGGGGCATTCCTTTCAACATTTTAATCACCTTTTCAAAAAGAGTTCAACTTGAGAATGCTACTAGATTTCTCTCCTAAAAGTCCTACAATACAAAGAAGTACTATATTTTAGCAGTTTAAGAAGTTGTTTACCTTGTAAATAAGGCTTGAATAGATTAAGAAGAAAAAAAAAGTAAGTAATCATTAAATTGATGTGAATAGCTTTCAAAATAGTTTAAGCTTCTTTAGTTATACATAATTATACAATTTTAAAATGTTGAATTAAAAAAAAAAAAAAAAAAAAAAAAAAGTCTGATTAGAAACGTAAAAAAAAAAAAAAAAAAATACTAATACTAATTTAATGAATGGTTTTTCTTTAAATCCTGGATTACAAATCATTTTTGAACATACTGCCAGAAATGTGATTCGACTTTTACACGAAAATTCAATTTTTTCCAAAATTTTGCGTAAGAATTGGGGGGGGGGGGGGGTCGACTTATACACGAGTATATACGGTATTATTTTTTTTAATTGCATTTATTGTATTTTCTGTTTCTGCACACTGCTTCTTTATCCAAAATCAGTCTTTTCCTACAGTTTTAAAAATGACTTTTTTCTTTTTTTTAAATATAAACTAAACTTTAATTTACATTAATTTTGCAGGGGGGGGGGGGGGTTCTTACCTTTTGCTATGTTTTATAGATAAATTTTTATGTACCGAGTAAATAGTTTTATGAATTAGGGCATATATTATACATTTATATTCAAATACCTTTTTATAGATCACATATAAATTAATTTGTCTTCAAATATGCTTAAAAAATGAAATTCTTGCAACTACTCGGAATTGGCCGAGTACAGAGTATATACAGAGTACTCGGTACGGCTCTAATTTTTAACTCAAACTGATTGATAAAAATATTATATGAATTGACATTTTTCCAACTGAGTGAAAATACGTCCAGGCCGAGAGTCGAAATCAAGACCTTTGGATAAATTGTCTGTGTTGAGCTACCTGGGCCGATAGCCAGCAGACACATTTCACTTAGATAACCTGATTGGCGATTATGTTAGCATCCATTTTTAATTAAGTTCCATTACCTGTAGTTTATTCTGTTGAATTCAGAACAGATGTTATTGCCAACAGTTGTCTGTCCAGGTAGCTCAATAGGCAGAGCGTTGTCAATTTAAGTGAAAGGTTTCAAGTTTGACTCTCAACCTGAACACATTTTAGTCAGGAATTTACTCTAGTAATAGAATTTTTTTAAAAACAGGTATTAGAATTTGTGTGAATTTGTAGATATGATCAAGTATTAAATATTAATTATTTTCTTATAAATTTCTCCCTAGGGTGAATATACTACTTCTCAACAGAAGAGACCTGTTCCAAGTTTTTTGAAATGGCCGTCTGTTTTGACCAATTGTATATAATTTTTAATTAGACTGTGCAACTATTTTATTAGATTTTATATTGCATTTAAAATTTTATTGCATCTACAGTAAATTTAATAAATTATATTTTATTTATATGTCTTATATTTTTATTTTCCCATCTATTGTGTTTTATTTCTTTTAAAGTATTTAAGCTCTTAGGCATCAGTAAGGACAATAATTTTTATGTTCTCTCTTTTGATATAATTTTTGAAGGATAAAAGAAAACATGGGACAAAATGGTAAAATAAACATTAAATGCTGGGAGTATATATATATATATATATATATAAACTATTTGACATCCAGCACAAATTTATTAAATGTGACCACTGATACACCAATTCACTGTTATGTTTTATATCCACCCCCCCCCACCCTTTTTTTTTAGATTAAATCAACCACAAATCATTTTTAATATGTTGATGAATTATTTTTATGCTTCTTAGCTTTAAAAATTATGTATAAAATAAACAAATCAAAACTTTGTAAGTTATCATTTGACGACGGGAGAAATAGTATTAAATACTGTAACCTTCTCTTCTGTCTAATGTGAAATTAATTAGGACTAAGAACATTTTCCGTCATATTATTTTACCTTCAGCAAAGTTTACTCTACGTCTATAAATTCACTGGGACTTGAAAATCTTTCTGCGGTAGACAGAGTTTACTGTAAATGTATAATTATAAAATGTATTTATTTACACGCCATATAATGAATATTTCCAACTGAAAGAGAGAGAGAGAGTTAATAAAATGAGGTATGAAAATTATTTAATTTAAGTAGATGGTTGATATAAAGGGATTTTTTATGATAGAAGAGTAAAAATAAGATGTTAAGATATAACCTCTTAAACTTATTTTTTGATTAAATCTTAAACTGGAAAACATTAATTTGTAATCTAAAAGAAAAAAAAGTTTTATAAATGTAAAGTTGTGAAAATAAATGTATATCATAAGATTTTTTACTTTTGTTATTTATATGTCTAATTTCTTTTATTCAAGCTGTTCCTCTTATTGTTATCCCATACCAAGTTCTTAAGCAGCTTTAAAAGTATATTTCTAATTGCAAAAATGTTTCAAAATGTTCTTTATCATATTAAAAACTTTACTTTTATTAAATACTTCTTTTTTTTTTTTTTAAACATTAAAAATTTAAATTTTTTGTGTGCTCCTTGCATTCTAGAGTTATATGTAGAAAATTTTCCTTCATTTCTTTACAAGTAAAAACAAAATTCTTTCCTTTACGGCAAAATCCTACTGACTTTTTCTATTCTTTTAATTTTCAGTATTTTTCTATACAAGAGTCTTTGTTTTTAGAACCTGTAAACACTGAATATTCATAAAATTCAAAGTATCCTAATTCTGTTAGTTTTGTCATAAAAGAAAAAAAAAATAATTAAGAGGGACACCCTGTATAAGTATTAATTTATTGACTTGGGTTATATTGGAAATGAGATGTACAATAAAAACATGTACCACCATCTTTAGAGGCACAGAATATATTTTTACATAAGAAGCACTATCATATAAATTGAAAGGCACAATGTGCCTCTTAATCTCAAAGGCAAATGTGTCTCTGAATATTCAGGGGCGCAAACATTCCAAATGTACCTTTTATATCAGAGACACAGTTTTAAGAGTATAATTTAGCTGTTAACAGCATTCCTACATTTGTGTGGCATAAAGCAAATTATGAGCACCATATTTGCTTTTATGCTTTTTGTTTTGAATATTGTCTGTACTGCGCCAAGAACTACAAGTCAAGAATATTAAGCAAGTGTTAATATTTTTTTTTTATCAAATTTCAAATCATCATGTAGTTTTTAAACCTTATGTGTTAATTGTATTATGTACTGTGGAGTTTAGCAGTTATTTACGATTTCATATTACTTTTTTTCATTGCCATTATCAAGTTAAATTTTTCTCCACTCCCTTTAAATAATTAAATATCAAATACAACATTTTATATTTATAAGTAACAGTTATAAAGCTGTGTTAATATTTGTTTGTCTTGAAAAATGTCTGATTAAGTGGCCCCAAATTTAATATTGTATGACCATTAAAACTTCCTAAGTTTAATTTAAGCATGATCACAAGTAAATTTAACAAAGTGGTGATCCATGGCAATCATATATATTATTTCTGTTGTCAACATCCCTTTTTCTATGAATTTACGAAGCGCAGAACAATGAATGAAGTATCATTCAAAAGGTTTTAAAAGCAGCTTCTGACATATACACTTACATTTTCCTAAAACATCTTTCTTGATTAAAAATTGCTGTTAATTAAAAATTAAATTGGCATTGTTTTCATAAATGAAACGATAGGTTTTCTTCAAATTGTCTTGCCACAAAAATTAAATTCCGGAGTATATCACACTCACAATGATTATCTTTTTTATACTATTTATATTTTTATAAAGTGTGACATCTCTGCACATGTTTATTTTATATTTATGATAAAAAAGCAAAATTCGAATTTCAATGTTTAGGAGAAAAAAATACCATAGATTGTCCATGTTGTACCTTTTTTAAGCGAATGATGTCATCTAATGCAGTTTACGATTATTTTGTTTTTCTCGCGCATGCTTTTTTGTAAGTTTGATGGAATGAGTTGATATTCTGGCTTGACTAATCTTATGGAATAGATATCGCAGACGCTCCAGGGTTGCTTAAAAATTTTTTGTGGTGCTATTTTGGGAAGAAAATCTCATTTTCGAATAATTGTTAGACGGCCTATAAAATTGCATTATAATTTTATTTTAAAACACGCACATTTAATTTTATTATTACACAGTTTTATTTAAAACACATTATTTTTAATACACGTGTATTTAATTTTATTTAGTAATTATTTTAAATTTATTTACATACACATTTCATTTTGTTATAAAATACCATGTTGTCATATGATGCAAAAGTCACCAGGTTACCACACCAAGCAAAAAATCACCATTTTGGTGCCAAAAAGAAACCCCGGTGCATCCGTGACATCTGTACCACTATGGTTTTGTTTCATTAGAAGTTTAAATCTATAAATAAAAAGTTTAGATTGCAGTGCAAAATTCTTGCATGAGTTCACTTTTTTTTTTTTTTTTTTTTTTTTTTTTAAGCTATGCTAAATACACAATAGCTGAATATAAATGTTTAGACAATAAAATTTCCTAATGTACCTAATATATTTTACTGTATTTTTTTCATATTTTTTAAGAATAATTATTAAATTATTAAAATCTGTTTAAACAAAGATTTGAAGATTAAATGTAATAGTCAGCAAGAATAAAATATAATTACTTGAAAATAATATTTGAGTAAACGTGGGGTACTATAGTCTTTAAAAGATATAGTCTTTATCAACTCTATTCCATTTAAATGTGGGTTTATAAGCATTTTAAGCATCGACACAAGGCCTGAATATTATATTCATATATAAAATATCACAAAACTATGTACGTGATAAATAACAATTATGATTTCCCTATTCGACATAGTAGTCAAAGTAACCCCAATTGATCTTTCTAATGTTAAAAGCAAATCTATTGCTTGTGGTAAGAATAATATTCTATCAATATTCTAAGAAATTTAAAAAATGAGAGACAAAAATTAGTACAAATCTGTATCTTAATTTTCTTTTAATATGACAAATGAAAGAAATCATAAAAGCTGGTGTCATAACACATTTAATTTGGTAGTTTATCTCATAAGAAAGTCATAATTTTGTTTCAAATCAAGATCCCGAGAAGAAGGATTCTAAATATTGAGAAAATTCCAGAAGTTGCTGAGAAAATTATTCAGCTATTTATTATTGGAATCTCATCGAAATTGAGCTAATTGTCTTATATTTCAAATATGAATAATTTTTGGAGGTACGATTTTAACTTTAAAATTTTACTGTAATGTTTTAATAAAAGCAATAAGTTATGAAGCTGTACACTAATAAACATTTAAAATAAATTCATAAATACTGTATCCAGCATTTTGGATGATTGTGCAATGTTAAAAATAATAGGCACTAAATGTGTCAAGAAAGGTATTTAAATTTATCAAAATTGGATGTTGAATTCATCCTAAAACAGGTATTTAAAGGCGCCCAAATTGAGTATTCATGTGTTCTAAAATAGATATTTAAGATTGTGCAAAATAGGTGTTAGCATGGCCAAAATGGGTACTTAGTGGTATTCATATTGGGTGTATAACCAAATTGGATATTAAATACTGCCTAAAATGGATTCTCAGTATTCACTGAAACATTTGGTGTAACGTTACTCCATAAAACTGGAGGCAGCATTGCTGCCTCCAATCTTACGGTGGTATTTAACTGATATAACTGGTGTAACATTACACAGCTCTTGTGTAAGTTTACACCATAATATTGTGAAACATATCACAATTTCTGTGTAACGTTACACCACAATTGCGTGTAAGCTTTCACAGTAATTGTGTGTAAGGTTACACCACAATTGTGTGTAAGCTTTCACAGTAATTGTGTGTAAGGTTACACCACAATTACTGTGAAAGCATACACGCAATTGTGATGTAACCTTACACACAATTGTGGTGTAACCTTACACACAATTACTGTGAAAGCTTACACGCAATTGTGGTGTAACCTTACACACAATTACTGTGGAAGCTTACACGCAATTGTGGTGTAACCTTACACACAATTACTGTGAAAGCTTACACGCAATTATGGTGTAACCTTACGCGCAATTGTGGTGTAACCTTACACAGAAATTGTGATATGTTCCACAATATTATGGTGTAAACTTACACAATAGCTGTGTAATGTTACACCAGTTATATCAGTTAAATACCACCGTAAAACTGGAGGCAGCAATGCTGCCTCCAGTTTTATGGAGTAACGTTACACCAAATGTTTTACAGTGTAGTACTGGTAGTGTATGTCTTTACATTTAATATTATCATCGTTTATATTTCCGCATTTACTACTACTACTACTACTACTACTACTACTTACTACTAATAATAATAACAATAAAAGTTTACTAAAATCTCTATATACATCGCTGTTGGGGTTTATTTCGAATATATGTTTTATTCTTTAAATTTATAGGATTAAAAAGGGAAAAAATACTAGAATGACATCATATCTATTTAATCCTGTTGTAATACATTTTACAAATGTCTTCAAAAATTCTTCCTTAGACTATTGTCATATTATCCTACCTTCCGAAGGGGTTATTTGATTTTCGATTGTTATTATTTTCCTTTATTATTCTTTACATTTAATATTATCATCGTTTATATTTCAGCATTTACTACTACTACTACTACTATTACTACTTTACTACTACTAATAATAACAATAAAAGTTTACTTAGATCTCTATATACATCGCTGTTGGGGTTTATTTCGAATATATGTTTTATTCTTTAAATTTCTAGGATTAAAAAAAGGAAAAAATACTAGAATGACATCATATCTATTTAATCCTATTGTAATACATTTTACAAATGTCTTCAAAAATTCTTCCTTAGACTATTGTCATACACTGCTCAAAACAATTAAAGGATATTGCAGTTTTAGGTGGATTTTGTATCTGGGAAACTTTTTAGCTGATTGATACATGGTCGACAGACATAGTAGGTTATATGAGAATAAATTACACATGTTTGGCAGAAAAAAATGCATTTTATTGCGCATTTGTGTACAAAAGGAAAAAAACACAATTTGTGCATATGAGAAAAAAAGAATAAGAAAAGGTGTTTTCTTCAAAGAAAATCATTTTCAGTAGGGGGTAGGGTTTCCACGGGCGGCCAGCAACGTTGAACACCTTTGAGGCATGGACTCAATGAGGCTATTAATGACGAGTTGGGGTATTCTGCCCCACTCTTCCAGAAGAGCTCTTTCCAGTTCTTGGAGAGTTTGTGGGGGTTGTTGGCGGCCAGAAACTCGTCTTCCTAGAGCGTCCCAAACGTGCTCGATTGGATTCATGTCTGGAGAACACGCTGGCCATTCCATTCGAACGATTCCTTCCTCGAAAAGGAAATCCTCCACCAGGTTTGCACGATGTGGCTTGCAGTTATCGTCCATTAAAATGAAGTTATCTCCGATTGCTGCAGCGTAAGGGACTACAATAGGTCTGAGGATCTCATCCCTATATCGGCGACCAGTCAGAGCTCCATCTCGAATGATGTAGAGGTCAGTGCGCCCGTCAATGGAGATGCCACCATACACCAACACTCCTCCACCGCCAAATCTGACACTTTCGTGCATGAACGCAGGATTATTCCTACTGCCACGGTCCCTCCAGATGAAAATACGCCTATTATCCGGATGCACTTTAAAACGGGACTCGTCAGAAAACAGAATATTGCTCCATTCATTTCTCCTCCAGTTGACATGCTCGGTTGCCCACTCCCTGCGGTCGCGACGATGCCTTGATGTTAATCTAACACATACCATCGGTCGGCGAGCATACAGACCTACAGCATGGAGCCGGTTTCGGACAGTCTGAGTTGAAATCGTGGTGCCTGTAGCCGAGCGAAGGTGTTGTTGGAGAAGAGTAGCGTTCATGTTTCGGTGTCTCCGAGCTGTTAACGCTAAATACCGATCTTCATTGGGCGTTGTTGCATGTCTACGACCTTGCCCTGGTCTTCGGCCTGCACATCCACTCTCCAAAAAACGGTTCTAGATCCTGGAAATGACACTTTGTGACACTCCAATGGCTTGCGCTACTTCGGCTTGAGTTTGGCCCCCTTCTAACCTACCAACAATTCTTCAAGCTTCTGAATCTGTCAAATGACTTCGCTGAGACATCGTACTCATCGAAACAAAGCAATCACTGAATGCCGATCATCCTTGTCTTCATTCTCTTTTATCCAGTTGAAAGTCAAATTTCATTCGCTGCCGCTGAAGCGACGTTTTTGACGTCGAACTCAAAATTTGCATACTCCACAGTTTGAAAACCAGAAAAATTTGCATTTGTGATTCTCTTCTTCTATTTTCGGCAAAAAAAATTTCGTTTATATCTTTATTTTATATAAAACTTCAAATATCCTTTAATTGTTTTGAGCAGTGTATTATCCGACCTTCCGAATGGGTTATTTGATTTTCGATTGTTATTATTTTCCTTTATTATTCTTTACATTTAATATTATCATCGTTTATATTTCAGCATTTACTACTACTACTACTACTACTACTACTACTACTACTACTACTACTACTACTACTACTACTACTTTACTACTAATAATAATAACAATAAAAGTTTACTTAGATCTCTATATACATCGCTGTTGGGGTTTATTTCGAATATAGGTTTTATTCTTTAAATTTCTAGGATTAAAAAAAGGAAAAAATACTAGAATGACATCATATCTATTTAATCCAATTGTAATACATTTTACAAATGTCTTCAAAAATTCTTCCTTAGACTATTGTCATATTATCCGACCTTCCGAATGGGTTATTTGATTTTTGATTGTTATTATTTTCCTTTATTATTCTTTACATTTAATATTATCATCGTTTATATTTCAGCATTTACTACTACTACTACTACTACTACTACTACTACTACTACTACTACTTACTACTACTAATAATAACAATAAAAGTTTACTTAAATCTCTATATACATCGCTGTTGGGGTTTATTTCGAATATAGGTTTTATTCTTTAAATTTCTAGGATTAAAAAAAGGAAAAAATACTAGAATGACATCATATCTATTTAATCCTATTGTAATACATTTTACAAATGTCTTCAAAAATTCTTCCTTAGACTATTGTCATATTATCCGACCTTCCGAATGGGTTATTTGATTTTCGATTGTTATTATTTTCCTTTATTATTCTTTACATTTAATATTATCATCGTTTATATTTCAGCATTTACTACTACTACTACTACTACTACTACTACTACTACTACTACTACTACTTTACTACTACTAATAATAACAATAAAAGTTTAATTAGATCTCTATATACATCGCTGTTGGGGTTTATTTCGAATATAGGTTTTATTCTTTAAATTTCTAGGATTAAAAAAAGGAAAAAATACTAGAATGACCTCATATCTATTTAATCCAATTGTAATACATTTTACAAATGTCTTCAAAAATTCTTCCTTAGACTATTGTCATATTATCCGACCTTCCGAATGGGTTATCTGATTTTCATTTGTTATTATTTTCCTTTATTATTCATCTGGCTGAAAACAAGCCTACAGCCAAGAGAATCATAAGTTATGTGTTGAATTTTCTTTGGGATCGAGAGAGAGAGAGAAATTTTCATAGACTGTAAATCAAACGTGACTTTATGAATTATTCAGTTAAAAATCTTTTAATATGAAAATGTGCTACAATTAACACTACTTTATATTTTCTGTTAAAACGCAGCATTATCATATTTTTATTTAACTCTTTCTAAATAATTATATAGAATTGTATTTTATCTAAGGACATCATAAATATAGCAATTTGCGCCGAACACACCCATACTTAATTTATCTTAGAGGTGGTTTGTTCGAATGCTTTTCTAATGATGATCGAGCATTTATGGCAGTCGTTTTTATAGTCTGTGGCAAATTCAAATAACCCAGAAAACCTCGTGAATTTTCATGACATAATTCCCAAAGACGTATAAACCTGTACGAGAAGAAATATTGCGTGAGGGATTGTTCTAGAAATGTACCTCCGTATGGAAGAATATACCGTGACATTTGTAGAACAGTATTCAGAACGTTAGAAATACACGATATCGACATAATGTAACTGCCGGTACTTCAACACATTAGAATGCAGAGCACATCTGTAAAGAAAGATATAATCGTCATCTCTAAGCGGAAGGGGATTTCGTGAGGTGAAATTCGATGGAAAGATTTCTGAATTTCATTTACTCATAAAAAATAACAGAATTTCATGTAGAAAATTGAATATTACACTAAAATCATTATATATATTATTTATGTTGTCAACATCCCCTTTTCTATAAATTTACGAAACGAAAAACAACGAATGAGGTATCATTCTAAAGGTTTTGAAGCGACTTCTGACATAGTACGCTCACATTTCGTTAAAACATGTTTTTTGATTAAAAATTGTTGTTAACTAAAAATTAAATCGGCATTGTTTTTATAAAGGAAATGAAAGGTTTTCCTCAAATTAGTGTTGCCAAAAAGTAAATAAATAAAATAAAATACCGCATTATATGATGCTCAACAATGATTATTTAAAAAAATAAATAGTACAAAAAAGATAAAGTATGATTTCTCCGCGCGGGTTCATTTTATATTTATTAAAGGTATGCTTTGTTATATTAGAGTAAATTGTACTTAAATGAATGCAATTTAATTTTCTTTGTTACATCTCTTTCAAGAAGCGGATGAAATCATTTTCTAATGTAGTTAAAATACAATTGTTAATTTTTTTTTTCTCACAAGTGCCTTTTGCTATCCTCAATCACTTTTTTCTGTAACTTTGATGGAATATATGAGACGATATTCTGGCTTGACTAATGTTGTTTGTAGATATTTTTCCTTAATTTTTCTTTAGAAGTTTAAACATACATCTAAAAATATTAGATATTGCTAAAAATTATTAAACTACAGTAAAAAAAAAAAAAAAAAGTTAAACACTCACTGGTTAAATGCATAAAAATAATTAACTTTTTGATCTAAAGCTCTTAAAGAAACAGTATCAAATAGATATAAAAAAGACATACCTGTTTATTAATTACTACTACACATTATTAACATATAATATTATGATCAATGCTAACTATTATGATATATTAACAATTATGATCAATTAACTATTATATAATCAATCTGTATTATGATCAATTTTAACTCAATATTTGTCACTATTGTTTATAATATAAAGGCCAAACGTGTCCGTGCGTAACGCATACGTCATTTTGCGAATGGCGACAGCTGACGATGAAATTTCGGTTTTGTGATTTTTGATATTGCAATTTTTTTAACTTCTAAACATAGCACATTTTCAATTTTTACACCGTTATAGAGGAAAAAAAATTTACTTTCAAATGCAATTTGTTTGAAAACTATATCTTAATTGCCTGATATATTATGGCTTATAAAATAATTTTTAAGCATGAATTTTGAAACGCCCAATAAACAAATGGAAGAATGCTGCCATTATAAATTTTTAAATAGTTACAGGTAGTAAAATTAATGAATTTTGAAATAAAAACGTCACAAGAATAGGGTGCCTTTATATGAGAGTAGCGTTATACCAGATACAAAATTTGATTAGTTCAGACGATTTTGGAGAAAAGGAAGCTTTGTAATAATTTAAAAATTTAAAAGAAAATTATTTGTTTACACCATAAACAAACATCGGATATTTTAACAGATAATATAAACAGAAGATATTTTTTTAGATATTGCATTTTTATGAATAAAATATAAAAAAAAACATATTTCACAAATTTAATAAAAATGCATATAAAAAAGTTAATATGAGCAGTAAGAAACAACGTTATAATTCATATTTCATCAGTATTACAAATAATGTTAACGGTCATTGCGAAGTTGGAAAAAACGAATATACATGAAATTGGTTAATATCGCGATCACTATATCACATGCATAAGATGATGAATAATAAATTAACAAAGAAGCATCACTGGATGCAGCGAACTCCCTGTATTAATAATACCAAAAAAATAAAAAATAAACAAAACCCTTGAAATTCGTTAATGTCGCGATCACTATATCGCATGTATGAACGCTTAGAAAAAAAAAAAAAAAAAAAAAAAAAAAACTGGATGGATACCGCATGTATGAGCGCTTCACGCACAAGAAAAGCAAAGAAAACAGTAAAAAAAAAAATCACTAAATGCAGCAACTTTGACAAATAAAAATATGAAAAATCTATTAGATTTAGGGAAAAAAATGGTTTTCGCCTACGTTCTGTAACCCAGGAAGACCGGGTTCGATTCCCTAGTTGTTTATAATTTCGAAATGTTTGAAAAAAAAAAATAGTTTTGTATTTAAAAAAGTAAATACGAACCATTATAAGATCACTCGTACTTCTGTCTGTTCGTCTGTCACAGCGTTTTTCTCGAAAACTATGGAATGTGCAAAGTTCAAAATTGGCAGAGTTATAAAGCTATTAACCTACATATTTATAGATTATTAGCCATTCAGAAATATTTTTAGGAAAAATTTAGGGGGGTTAATTAAGTAACTTGAAAAAAAAATCTTTTTGTATATCGTGTGAAAGATTTCGTAACACCGAACTAAAAATATATATTTGTTTTAAATTGAGGTTTTATATTTTCAAAGATATTTTCAAGAATGTACTGCAAAAATATATCACCCACCCCTCCCCCTCCTATTTCCGAATCTACTGAAACTAAAATTATGAAAAAATTAGGGATATTAAATAGGAGTTTATTTAAACCTTGCAGGAAAGCTATAGCTATTATCCTTAGATCACATAGTTTTTCAATAAAATCGCATTTTTCCGTTACACACAAACTTTACTTTAAAGGCGCGCACCGGAAAGTTCAGTGGCGCTCGAGGTAACCTATCGACGCCTAATAAGGATTGTTGATAATGATTTTCGAAAAAAATTGTCGGTAATTAGAGTTATTAATTAAAAAAATATCTAGAAAAACGCGGCACGGACCAAGGTGGCGACCTTTTTTTCGGAACGCACTTGACACAATGTCAAGTTTAAACTTTGTACAAGGTTTTTGTTTTGGGCAAGGCATAGTGATAAATACTCAAAGTTTTTCTTTTGAATTGAATTCAATTATTGAAGGTAATTATTGAAAAATAATTGATAGAATAATACCAAGTTTTTTTCTTATATATATATATATATATATATATATATATATATATATATACTAGCATGCTACGCCCGCTGCGCTGGGCCATTTTTCTAAATGTACCTTAAATCAAACGAAATGGCTTTGTATTTTAAAGGAAAATGTGGATCTTCACCTACAGATGCTATATTAGTAAATATTTTCAAACGAACCTTGAATCAAGCGAATTATATCAATGGATTTCAGCATGTATTTTAAAGCAATAGGGACGTTCACCTGGATTTTCCTTCAATATTGCTGTAAACGCTGTGAACGACATTGCATTATATTATATCATACATTGGACAAAATTTGGGCTAAAAGAAGCAACTCACTTAGTTGATCATTTATAGTAGAGTTTGGTAGGGAAATGAGGCCATTATGAGATTATGACAACAGGAACTAAAATGTTCTCTAGTCCACATACTAGTTCTCTAGTCCACATACTACTAAAAGAGAAAGCATTACAATGATTGCATAGATTGACCATTGAACTTAAATAATGTTCGGGTGATTCATTTTCGTCTGTAAGTTCTTGAACTCCGTCCCTCTTTCTTGTCTCCATGTGAGATTCTGGTAACGTAAGTACAATCTCACTCTATCTTACGTTATATTTCGTAATGTACGTCATCTTCTGGCAAGTCTACTATCGGTTTTTCACCTTTCGATTCCAGCAGAGTAAATACAGTGAAAATTGTAATAAATTGTTTGCACATAAAGAACTGTGTTTAACTTTCATATTTAAAAAAAATGGTGAAACATAAAAAAGTGCATTTTTAAAGCTGAATATGAATAAAATTAAAATGACGCCATTTTCACTGTATATCCATTTTTTAGATCAGTTGCATTCGTGTAACCGTTAAGCTGAAAAAAAAAAAACCCAATGATTAACTCTGGTAGAAGAAAAAACCTCTAGTTTATATCCAATAAAATCTTCCTAATCTTCCATAATCTTGCCGATATCCAAGTTTGACGTCAAACATTAGAGGTGCTTGGAACGATATGGTTACTAATGTACCAGAGTTAGTTACAAAACGAAGTTATTTACGCGCCAAGCTATGTTTCATTAAATAATGTCAAATTATGTTAATTCAATTATAGATCTTTCATTAACAAAATTCAATACCTTAAATAAAACTGACAAGGATAAAGTTAGTTATGCAAAATGTTAAACAATATTATTTTTGGTGAATACTTACACCGAAGATTCTTTTACATTTCTCTAAAGAGCATAACACGCAGAAATAAATTAATTTTTTACTATGTTTAGCTGCTAGGGCTGTGTGTAGGTCGGAAAGGCTTTATAATGATCGAAAAATTATCTAATCAGAATTTCAGGTACTCGTTTTTTTTTTTATCCAGCCTGAAATGATAAATCGACAAATATTATTTATTCCATTCGCCACCATTGACATTACAAAGTTTTTCCGTACATTGAAAGTGCCAAAACAGTGGCTGAGATGTTTTGTTCTCAAAGCTGGCATACGGGAAGTGCTGAGTTCAAACCCCTGTCGCGCTCGTTGACCTAACTGTTCGGAGTTTTCCGTGGTTTTATTCGAACCTTGCCGTAAATACGGGTTAGGATCCCTTAGAAAGACCCCCACGGAGGGCACTCCTCGCAGGGTCTATATCCTTCATGTAGATAATCGGCCGTCTTAAAATCAACCAACCGTACATTGGAAGCATTGCTTTTTTGGTAAAACTTTGCTTCATAATGAAAAAACCCCAAAAATTTAGCAATCGCTAATTTCAAAATCGTCTAATCTTCTGTAATCTGAATCGTCGTTCAGAGTAACCTACAAACATTAACGAAACATCCAACAATATAGTAAAAATGCCAACTGGCAGGTGACCGGAATACGGACAATTAGTCCAATGTCTTTTAAAAACCTTCCTGAAAGAAGGGAAGATATGCAGAAAAAGCTAAAAAGAAATGACGAATCAAAAAGAGCATCGAAAATTTATTTCAGCAAACAATTTTTATTGCAAAATGTAACCTTTTGTGATAGTAATAACGCATAAATGCACAAATCTCCTTACGAATATTCTTTGGTTCCTAACTTTTGAAACAGTGAATATTTCTATAAGTGAAATTGGCGATATATTAAAAATATAATAAAATAAAAATAAAGAATATACAATATTCGCTGATCTGAGTTCGAGGCTGTAAAAATAATATGTTTGGAAAATACAAACCGCCATGATTCCGTAGTAAATTTTTAAATGTCTAAAATTTAATTATTTTACAATATGTGTTTGAGTGGCAGACATTCACTAAAATTTAAATATTTAATCCCAGATTCATAACAATAACTGCTATTTATATAATTTGCATTTGACTATAAAAACTTACTCCAAAAAGGATCCTGTATACACGAAAAACAACTATTATTGCTAATATCGCTGAAGCTGGATGTCACGCTTATGCATTTTTGGCTTAAAATCAAATTGCTTGGCGACAAAAGTAAAATCAAAACCGTAAATAAACAAATAACATATAACTCATAAATGCAGTCATTTTTACAATTACATCTGCTAGTTCCTTCTGTAAGACACATGATAGGGGTGTTACATAAAAAAAAATTAACCCAAAGAAAAAAAGGAAAAAAAATTACTCACATTTTATTAAATCAAATTATCAGATGCATCTTTGTTAACCTGACGCAAACGATAAATTGCCAAATATGGACTTAATCTGAATTGCAATCTCATGCATTGAAAATATTTTTAAACATTACAAACATTACTTTGGGGTTTAAATTGAATATTATGCCTCATTAAAACAGTTTTTTTTCTTTTTCTTTTTTTTGCGGGGAGGGGGGGGGGTACTTTAAATAAAATTAATAACAGAATAACAGATTTTTTTTTTTCTATGTGTTTGCAATATTTTCTGATATAGCCGTTTCAATTCTTTCGCAAACGATAATGGTCGCCAAACAAATGACCTATGGTAACCTTATCGTTCAAAATAACAGAACTTTCCATCATAATTCTATAACTAATATACGTAGAACTATGTGTTATATACTAAAACCTTCCCTGAAAAATTATCTATCCAACAGTGCAAGTTCCATCAAAATCCATTCGGCAGAACTCGAGTTATAAAGGAACGGAACGAAATTTCCGTTTGCGTTTTATATATATAGTAGATATATAAAATCTTATTACTCTTTTAGTTTGTAACTTGTTTGTACTCTTGAATTTTGTAATATTGCAGTTAGTAATTAATAAATTTATTGTACGGATTCCTTTGTGCGCGAAGGAAAGCTATTTAACTTAGGCCATTTTTCTAATGTTCAACTTATAGAGATTGGACTTAATGCTATTTCTACGGATATATTACGTTCCCAAAAAATGTGTACATATTATGGAGAGGACCAACTTTGAGGTTTTACTGTAGTGGTACCTTTGAAGTAAAATTGTAAAAGCATTGCTGCATTTGATTAGGTATAAGAAATCTTTCATTAAAACTTCAAGAACAAAATTTTATAAAATTTGAACTGATAAACGTGAAAAAAGAAAACAAAGAGGGATGGGCATTTCATCAAATTTCCATTTCATGTTTTAATTCAATATTTGTTATTTTTCCGTCTAACTTGGAAAATTTTGACAATTTTTTTTTTTAATGCTTTTAGTAGAACATAGTATTTAAAACTTCACGTTTGTGTGATTTGGACAACTCTTTCAATTGGAAAACATAAAGATGTTTCCATGATTTGATGGAGTAAGTATATTGACACTGTAAAAATTGGCTTTGATAGAGCATTTCTAGATATTTCCCTGTGGGGAATTTTTAATATTCGTATAAAGTGTTTTATAATTTAGAAATTATCTGGAATCTAATTGTGTGTTCCAGGTACTTTAAATTTTGATATTTTAATTTTATTTTTCAAAATTTATGGATAAACCCCTAATGCATTTTCTTTCATAATTCTATGAAGAGCTTCAAGAAAAAGTATATAAAATATACCTATTATTTTTGGGTTGCTTTGACCCAGAGAATTCAAATAGTAAAAATTAATATTTGGAAAAGTAAACTGAATTTTCAGTTAAACGGTACGTCTGACATTTCACTGCAACAAGTTTCCGGTGAAATTAGTAGAGGATGTTGTCCCTCAGCCTCGCTTCCCAAGATTATATTTTTCATCCATTTTACAAGTAAAGTTTAAATAAAATATAATGAGTATGTTATGAGAATAGCAATATAGATGTGTTCAATGCTTTAAGACACCATTAGCATCTAAATTCAGCCTAAATAATCGCATTGATTTAAAAATTTTATTTTTTCTATGTTTTAAAAAAAAGAGGCAAAAACATCGCGAAAAAATGATAAGAATTTGTTCGTATAAGAGTGAAACTGAAATTTTGAAAATCGGAAGGACACATCATGCTGTTATATTAATATAAATCCCATCTATTAATTCCAATTATCTTTCATGAGAAAAATGTACGAATATTTGTTTTTATAGAAATTATAGACCAAAAATAGGAGTTCCGAAAAACATGTGAAAGGAAAAAATAAGTACGTTATTGAATATGCCTTGGCTGTTTTGGTGTCTTAAATCATGTATGTTGAACATAGTTCATTTTTTTAAAATTCGAATTTTTTTTCAGCGTCCGAAGCTTCATTGCCACCTGTATCCAGAGAAAAACCTCCCGCATCTGCTCAAACTGGTTCGCCCCAGATTGCCTCAGGTAAGTCCATAAAATAATATATATAGAAAAAGTGATAAATAACTCTAGAAAGTCAATTTTTTTTTTCATCAATTGTATATTTCATATCTGAACTTCATATGTTTTTTTGTATGCACCTGATGGAGTGGAAGAGATTAAAATAATTTTAATAATAACAAATTTAAACTCATGTTTTACCATCGTTCCATATATATATATACAGGACAGCTCAGATTTATCGAAATTTCACAAATGACATTTTTTATCACTGATCCGCAACTAAAATGAAATTTTAGACTGTTAAGTGCCCCTTATAATCATATAAACTTCAATTTTAATAATAATCTATTTTTTAATTTTTGAAATTAGCTATTTTTTTTACTATATTATCTGATATAACCTCTTCGCCTCTCTAATTGAAAAAAAAAAAAAAAAAAAAAACTTATAATTACGTGTAAAAAAGATCAAAAATCTGTTAAAATTTAAACATGACAAGTTTTATGCATTATTCCTGAGTAATTGCGAAATACCTGTACACAATTTATGGTATTGTAACATGGTCGTTGGGCAGTTTCTATAATGAAGCTCAATAACGTGTTGGTAAGTTTTTGAATTTAATATTTATATGTGTTGTCTCACCAATCTGTAATTATTAAAGCTTTTTTTTTTTTTTTCGAGAATATTGTTTTCTATATATAGTAAAATATGGGTGAAGGTTGTCTAGTTTTTTTATATGCTTGTTTGTTATGTATTTTTCAACGAATTTCATAGAAATATTTGAAAATGCGTAATAAAATATGTTTTTATGTTTGGTTTTTGAAATAACAAAATCATTCAAAGTAAATGTCAACTTTATATATTAAGACTGTTCATTCTGTTATTCTCTATAAATGGTTTTTCTTTCTTATTCTTTTCCTTTCTTTTTTTAAAGAATTTGAATTTTTCGAGCGCATGTGATTTAGTAATGAAATTTTTTATATGCTTTCAACATCCAAAAAGTTATGAATATATACTTATTAGATAATGTTTCATTATAACAAATAAATTACTTTATAAAACAAAACTTCACACGAATATATAAAAAGATACCCGTTTTAAAGTATTCTACACTTAATTTCAATACAATTAGGAGCAGTTTTATTCTCTTTAAATATTTAATTTCTGAACGATTCGTCCATAAATTTAACTTGTATTAATTATTTAATTTCTTTAAAATTTAAATAAATTATTGGTTATAATTGTTTCTAAGGCAGATACCTGCACATCTCTAAATTCAAACTCTTAAATTAGTAATCTAGTATTCTAAATAATAGTCTTAATTAGTCTTAATAGTCTTAATATATATATCGCAACCCTCTGCTTGCATATACTTAAATTTTCATACATATTTTTTACAAAAGCAAAAGGACAATATTTAGGTTATATTCTAAAAACTCGTCAGAAGCTCAAAAAAAAAAAAAAAAAAAAAAAAAAATGTAAACTCTGTTTAGTGGGTAAAAGAACTTTAGTAATGTAAATATATATATATATCAATATTTACTAGATTTTAAAAATTTACAAAACCACCATTCTATGTACTTATTAATGCTCAATTTTCCTTTTTTTTCCGTTACATTATCTATATGTAAAAATAATAAGTACGAAAATCTACATTTAAAAATCTTATAAGATGCCATCAATATTTCTGTATCAGTCAATTATTTCGAAATTACTGTAAGGTGGTCTGATATACTACACATAAGTAGTTTTAGTATTCGTAATCTAACTTTCAACTCAGCAAAATACATTCAGCGACAAAATTCGATGAAATTAATGCTTTCAGCAAAAAAAAAAAAAAAAAAAACGCAATTTTTAGTTTTGTATCGTAAAATTAACAGTAATAGACAGTATAATAAGCAGTAATACGCTACCGCGCATTTCTATAAATCTAGCTTTGAGATATGTACAGTATGTTTAAGAAACAGATGGTGGAATAAGCTATAATTTTGGATTAGCATATTTAAAACTTCTTGAAATAGATTTCGGTTATAATTTTCATCGGTTACAAACCCTTTATTATTATTATTATTAATACTATTATTATTATTATTATTATTATTATTATTATTATTATTATTATTAGTTTCATAATTTTAGCTTTAAAGTTATAAAACTAAAAAAATCCCTGACGGCTCGGCCTACAGGCACAGGTAGATTTCGAAGACGCAGACCGTGGGGCGCCTGTTTGTCGGGAATTGCGGAAGAAATGACCTTTTTTACGATGATGCGGCAGTTTGAACCGCCTACTTCCAAACCTAACTTGTTTGCAGGCGGATCCGGCAGGGATTTTTTTGTTTTTAATTTTTTTTTTGGTATAACGGTTGGTCCTATAAAAAACTTGTCAATATAAAAGTTTTAGATAATATTAAGAGGATTTATAATAAATTTAAGCGGATTTGAAATCTTGGGAATTGACGAAGTTATGAATTTTTTTCTTCTAAAAACCCCCTTCCCCCCCCCTCTTAAGGCAATTTTTAATTATATCAAAAATCTGTCATACATAAATTTTCGGCCCTTCTCCTAGAAGTAATAATAACTTCAAACGGATTCGATACGTATCATAATTAAGAAATTATGGTTTTTTTCTGTTTTCACAAAAAGCCCCCCCCCCCCCCTGGTTTGATTTTGCCCATTAACGAACTTGACCGAGATTTTATGCCTCTTGATTTTATGTATCAGTTTCGAACAGATGCGGGAGTTGGAACCGCTTACTTCGAAAAATAACTTGTTTGCAGGCGGAGCCGGCAGGGGTTTTTTTGTTTTTAATTTTTTTGCTATAACGGTTGGTCCTATAAAAAACTTGTCAATATAAAAGTTTTAGATAATATTAAGAGGATTTATAATAAATTTAAGCGAATTTGAAATCTTGGGAATTGATGAAGTTATGAATTTTTTTCTTCTAACCCCCCCCCCCCCTTCCCCCGCTTAAGGCAATTTTTAATTGTATCAAAAATCTGTCATACATAAATTTTCGGCCCTTCTCGTAGAAGTAATAATAACGTCAAACGGATTCGATACGTATCATAATTAAGAAATTATGTTTTTTTTTCTGTTTTCACAAAAAGCTCCCCCCATCCCCCCCCCCTTGGTTCGATTTTGCCCATTAACGAACTTGACCGAGATTTTATGCCCCTTGATTTTATGTATCAGTTTCGAAAAGATGCGGGAGTTGGAACTGCCTACTTCGAAAAGTAACTTGTTTGCAGGCGGAGCCGGCAGGGATTTTTTTTTTGCTATAACGGTTGGTCCTATAAAAAACTTGTCAGTATGAAAGTTTTAGATAATAATAAGAGGATTAATAATAAATTTACGCGGATTTGATATCTTGTGAATTGACGAAGCTATGATTTTTTTTCTTCTAAACCCCCCCCATTTCCCCCCCCCCCTTGGAGCCATTTTTAATTATATCAAAAATCTGTTATACATAAATTTTCGGCCCTTCTCCTAGAAGTATTAATAACTTTAAATGGATTCGATACGTATAATAATTAAGAAATTATGGGTTTTTTTCTGTTTTCACAAAAATCCCACCCACCCTCCCCCCCTTGGTTCGATTTTGCCCATTAACGAACTTGACCGAGATTTTATGCCCCTTGATTTTATGTATCAGTTTGTAAAAGATTAATGCAGAATTTTTCCAGTTATCGTGGTCAGAAAAAAGTGACATATATATATATATATATATATATATATATATAAAGTTTTGAACTGGGGGTGGTTTTGGGTTCTGGTGTCATGATCGGCGTAGATCTGCAAAAATTTTTCAAAATTTCCAACTTAGGTGAGAATGTAATAGGTAGTATTTCTTACGAAATCTACCTAAAAAAGGGGCGTGATTAGAGCATTTTTTGCTACATTTACAATTTCGACATTAAAATTACTTTATAAATCATCCACTGACTTAGAGGTTCCGAAAATCATATAGAGTGGTATAATTACTCTAGTACAATAGTACAATAGAAATGACAATTACAATAGAACCTGTTGTTTTAACAAATATTCTATTGAATTTTTAACGGGATATCTGCATTTCATATGAAGTACTACAGATAGTCTCTGTTATGTTTTCGGCTCCTCTGGTGGAAACTTTTAAAGTCATAAGATATTTCACTTTTGAATAATAAATAAATTCGTAAACACCAGAAATAATACTCTAAAGGAAAATAAGAGGTATCTCGTACATAGGACTCGGTAATTAATTAAACAAGATTCATGTTAATCTTGTTAAGTAGCACAGACAAAATCTGTATAATTCAGAAGAACTCTGTTCTTGTTGAACGAGATTGCATTTTCCATTAGAAGAGGATATTTTGTTTCATTCAAAGAAACTCTAATAATATAATAGAATAATAGGTAATTTAATAGAATTACCCAATCTGTAACATAAAGATATCCTATTTCATTAAAAAAAAATATTTCTACAAATTGAACAGAATTACTCTGTACAAATTACAGGGGAAAGCTGGTAGCATTTCTGATAGGATTTTGCTATAAAATCTAGAGGATTTTTTTTTGTCTTTTTTTTTTTTAATAGAGTTATACTTTTCGAGCATTAATATAAGAATAATTCAAAATTTCATGCGTAATGAGAGATAAAAATTATTTTGTTATTGTGGTACAAAGTTATTGAAACCGTGTTTTTGAATGAAAGAAGATGAAAGTTTTGTGAGCGGCTTAATGATTAATTAATACATGGAAAAGAAAGCAGCACTTGCACAAAAAATATCAACCAGGAATTCGTGTTGAGAGCTCGTAACACGCATTTCAATTATTAAACAAAATATAACACCGTCAGACCTTTTTCCGCTCACGAACATTTTGCACCTATAGTCTACTGCGGAAGTTGCTCATAGTTCCGTTCCCACCAATTGTGATTATTACACGGAAATATGATTCTCAACTTTATACGGAATGCCGAGTAATTATTTTGTGAATGAATGGATGGTTAATGAGTAACTGGATGACCACGTCATTTTACAAGTAATCAAAAAATAGCAATTACATAGAAATATTTTTTCCTAATGAAGCTTGTTGTAATAATGATCTTCCGTTTTAAATGTTACGTAAGCAAATGGCGGACAATGTATCTAAAATAAAATACGATTCTAAATTTATTTTAATGTTTATATATGAGCCGGTTAACCCCTTCACGACGACTGTCGCGTGTACGTGACGTATAAAGTTTTCACAATCCTTCATTTTTCACACCAATAATTTTACAAAGCAATTTTCTTGTTATTTAATCATAGGATTTCTGTGATTAAATTAAGTAAGGATTTCTTTTTGAAATAACTGGTACTGAAAGATTAAAAGTTGTGTACGAGGTGCTCATCGTGAACGATAATTTTGTATGTCTTATTTTATTAAATGTTTACCATAGGGGCGTTATAATGCGTAAATTTTATAGTATACGGTAAACATCTTCAGGTGTATAGTGGTAGTTTTATGAAAGTATCATTTATACCAATCTTTATGCACTTTTCGCCAATTTTCAAAGTTACTCACTTACACTATTGATTCATTCTTAGATAATTTTTAAATTTATGTCATTGGCTAAAAAAACATGAATTAAGCGTGCAACTATGAATGTGTAAATTTATGTCATTGGCTAAAAAAACATGAATTAAGCGTACAACTATGAATGTGTAAATTTTTTGTCAACGTTTATTTTCAAACAGTACACTGTGCAAACTGTGTATTAGTTTAAATATGAAAGCAATATAAAAAAATTGAAGAGTTGCAAATGTTATTACCAAGACTTTAAATTTATTAATTAAAACTTTTATTTTTAGAAATTGTTTAGCTTTAGAGCAAAAGCAATGACTATTTGTGTAGATTTAATTTCTCTATTATATATATATTTTGCATTTTAGACATAACAGAAATTTTTTTTCTTAATTATCCTTATTTAAAATTTGTCCCTGGTGGTACTGTCATTACAAAAGTACACAAATTTTTCACTCAGCTCTCCAGTAGATGGTGTTTTCTAATGATAATATTATTGATGATACAGTTCCACATATTCTTGCAAGAAGTAATGTCTTTTTTGTTTAACTGTGAAAATACTACTGCATTTTGTTCCTCTTGGTCAAATATTTTAGCCTGTGCATTGATTATATGACATTGCTATGTTTATTATTGGTGAAACACATATTTAATAATTTAACTTTGCTGAATAAATAATAAACAAAAAATGGGATTCCCCCCCCCCCAATATAACGACCGATTTTCTTTTAAAATTTATTTCGAAATTTGACGACTGGGAGACACACGAAAACGACACGAACCCCAAAAGGATTTTTTTTTAAACATTTTGATGATTCTTTTACAATATATAATAAGCCAAAAAAAGTTGCAAGATTTGGGCTATCGTACATAAAAAAACCCACTAAAAATGGATATATATACATATAAATGTGTGTGTGTGTGTGTGTGTGTGTGTAACCGTAATAAGACAACACATTATAATATATATATATTATATATATAAGATAAAATCGATGCTAGAAATATTTGACCAAGTAAAAATACATTAGAAATAACTTCAGTCTAATAGTGATAAATGCACTGTAGCAATATAAAAGCTAAAAAAGAAAGAAAGAACATAATCTTTTATTGGAAAATACGTTATCAAGGGCAATATTCAACAATATAAGGAAGTCGCAATGATTTGTGTGTAAAATGGATTGCGTTTATGCAGAATTGTCCATTTTACATTATTCTATCGACTGTGACAAACCGTATCAAAATAACAGAAATTAAGTTCAGATAAATATTTAATTGTTTTATTATATTTTTATATTTGATACTATTAATTATTTTATTATAAACAAACAACGGTTGTATTTTCAGTTTCTAAATTTGTGGCGTGTCCCAGAAATTTCAATAAATTAAACTATATCAAAAGTCCAGAAAGGTTGGGAAGCGCAAAATATTGCTTTAGTTAAATACAGTAAATTTACATAAATAAGTATGCCATACACACACATACACATAGTTTTTTTTTTAACTTTCAGTAAACGCGAAAATATCATATCAAAATTAATAAATAACATCTAATAATTAAGATAATTTTTAATGAACGGTTTTAGGTAAAGTTATCAATGATACCCAAACTAATTCTAAAAGTCCAAATATTGCAAATAATTTTTATTGGATTATTATATGAATTATTTAAGGTTAATTTCAAATCGAATCTCTTTACTTAAAAAAAAAAAAAAAGAATGAAGGGTGGTGAAACTTATTTTTTAAATGTTGTTTTCTGTCCATTATGTGTTTTTAAAAAGAAAAATGTACTTTTACAGGCAAAAATAAATGCCAATAATGTGGAACTGATATGCCGATAATGATTAACATAATGTGGAATTTACTTATAAAATCTCGTTTGCTGCATATAACACATTTTCGAAAAAAAGTACTTTTACAGGCAAGAGAAATATAATGTTGAATTATTTGGTTATAAAGAAACTTTAAATAAATAAAGAAAAAAAAGGAAAAGAAAAAATAAATAAAGGAATATAAATCGGTCAAATGCGAGTATTACTCGCGCTCAAAAGTTCCGTACATTAAATGTATTAATTACTAACTACAATATACACTGTAAAAAAAAAAAGGGTCGATCTACTAAAAAAATTTTTAGTTTTTTTCATTGATTTTTGCAATCACTAAAAAAAATTTTGTATTCTTACTCAGTTACAAGAAAATCTGTAAGAATTACTAGAAAACACCTAGCAACATTACTAGAAAACAGCTAGCAACGATTTCGGTTTTTAGTACCGGTTACTAAAAAAATCTGTGGAATACAAATATACTAAAAAATTTTTAGAAACCTCAGGATTTTTTTTACAGTGTATAGTAAAAAAAAAAAATAGTTGCTAAAAGAATAATAAGACTTTGTAAAAAACTATATTACATAGAGTTGGGCAAAGTATAGAAGGTGTGCCAATTCGGCGGGATAGTAGATCTTATTTTGGTAGCTTACTGGTTAATTTACCGAAATAAAGCACAGATTCTTTAGCCTATGAAAATTATATTTTATTCACAAATAAACATGTGAGAATAAATAGTCTAGTGCATAGGATAATAATTGAATTATTGTAAGTTAGAGTTCGTTGATACGGACAGATACTAAAAGAAGGTGGCAGCAGGAATCTAATTTGTTAGTCCGCTCTAAAACGGTTACAGCACAACACCTCCTCTGGGTCTCAAAACTAGGTAAGTCTTAGAAATATGGAATATGTTCTCATCGATTCCTAGGACACAAATACTAAGGAACAAAGGGGTTCCTTCTAATCTGCTCTTATAAACAAATCACTAGAGCTACTTCACTTCGCTCTCGGCAATTCTCAGGATGAGAATTTTCGGAGAGACTTAATCTCTCTCTCTCCAAGCTTCAACTGACCACCGATCCTCTGCTCGTTCTTCCAGCCCCCTCACACCTTGCGGGGGTGGCAGGAAACGAGGAGTCTTTAGCCTCGGACTGCATTCCTTTTCTTCGTTGGAACTTGGTGAATACGTTACAAGGGATATAATGAACATTTAGAGAGATATGAAGCCTAAATAGTAACAAATATTGCTATTCTGTATGACTTTTTAAAACCTTATCCAATTCTGTTTATGATGACTATAAAATGATGAATAACGCCACATTGTCACTTGGATCTTTCTGCACACATAGTCAAGAATTGTGTTTACCCTGGTAGCAGATTCTTGAATGAATGAACTTAGACCAAGAGTTAAAAAATATTCCGACAGTTTATTTCTGACAGTTTATTTAATTTTCCGACAGTTTATTTCATTTTGTTTCTGAAGTTGATATTGAAATAACCTGAGATAATTAAATTTTGACATTCCTTGACATACCTAGTAATGTCTAAGAGATAGAAATATGGTAGAACAAAAGACATTTGAAAAAAAAAAAATCCCAACAAAATTTTAATAAGAATGTAGATGGTTAAACAAAGTGTCATGTTTCCCTGGCAGCTGCAAGACTTAAAACTATTCTTAAGGGATTATCTTATTGCATATGTATCTGATGTGTACTGTTACAGGCTTGCTTAAGAAAAATCTTAATCCGGAGGGGAGCGACCTGTATGTGAGTGGAAGGAATGTTTATTATCGTGGAAGAAGTGTTTCTTTTGTGATTGTATAGGTATAGATAAGACAGATATTTTACCCATTATTTAGGAAGGCAGACTCATCAAGAGGGGATGAAGTGTTGTCAAGGAACCCTTGGGAACGGGCGACGAGCCCCGTAGAGAGAGGGGGTTCTCTGGTGGATGACGAGAGAGTGAAGTTAGTTTTAACGTAGGAGCGAAGGAGGAAGGTCGTTCAGAGATTGTGCTCTGAGACACGTGTATGGAGGGAGATCTCTCGAAAGGAAGAGATATAGCGGGTGTGAGATTAATAGAAATCTCGGTTATGAGTGAATTAACGTAGCCTAACGGTACACAGAAAGTAGTTTTCTGTATTTTTTTTTATTTAATGTTGAACCGGATAAGTTACATCCAAGTTTAAGTGTAAATATTGTAAATAAAGTGTTAGTTTAAGTTTAATTGAAAGAGTTAGGTTTTTTTTTAATATACATCACGTAACGTGTCCGATATCACGTGATCATATCGGTGGTGGCAGCATATCAAAAGACCGGATTATACTTCGAAGTTGTGTGGACGGAGAAGAGGAATCCGACACAAAGTATCAAAACTGTTCAAAGAAAATATACATGTATATACGTAAAACAATACCACATGTCGTAATTGAAGTCTATTGGAATGAAAAACGATGAATATTTCTCACTCTAAGACAGACTTTGTACAAAGTTTAAAGTTGGCAGAGTGCCAGTCCCGCTTCGGAAAGAGGTAGCAAAGTTGTCACGAGAAGTCACCAGCCAATCATATTTGACGTAACAGTAGACAGTTTTAAGGCAATTAATTAAATAAAAAAAATAATTTTATGACTAATTTTTAAACATAAAAGCATGATATTTGCACGCATGATTACTGAAGTGATTTCTAATCGAAAAATGTTTTCTTTATAAAAGAATTACATATTGAGTTCTAAGCAATTATTATCTCGAACTCTTGACTTTCAATGTCTTGGAATTATTTTTCAATAATTGTCTTCAGTAATTGAATTCAATTGGAATGAAAATCGTTGACTATTTATCACTATGATTCGCCTTACCCAAAACAAAGACCTTGTACAAAGTTTAAAATTGTGCCAAGCGCGCTCCGAAAAGCGGTCGTCACCTTGGTCCGTGACGCATTTTTCTAAATATGTTTTTAATTAACAACTCGTCTAATTACCGACAATTTTTTTTCGAAAATCGTTATAAACAATCCTTGGAGGATTTCGTGTCCATAGGTACCTCGAGCGCTACTGAATTCCCCCGCTAATCTCCGCAAAGTAAAGTTTGTGTGTAACCGGAAAATGCGATATTCTCAAAAACTATGTGACCTAGGAAAATCGCTAAAGTTTTCCTGGAAGGTTTAAATGAACACCTACCACTCCTAATTTTTTTTATAATTTTAATTTCAGTAGATTGGGAAGTGCGTTGTGGATGGGAGGGGGGGGGGGGGTCCATGTCTTTATCACGGGAGAGGGGAGAATGAGGGAGAAGAAAAAGCAATTAACAGCCTGGCGACTTGTAAATAAGAAAAGTAGCCATATTCAACCCTTACTCGCTAAACAATCATTGATATACGGGCCCCGAATGGAGATAAAACGAAGAAACATTTTTGCTCATTAAAAGACATCTGTAAGACATCCCCCCTCCCATCCATTATTATTCATTCTTCAATGTCAGTTCGTCTTGTAGATAAATTCTACACTGTACACTGTTAAAACTAGAGGGGACAATTCGGTGCCTTTTGGGAACCCGGGGTGAAATTCTGGTGCCGTTTGAAACGCTAGGGTGCCGTACAGGCTTGAAAATGTGATTAGGGTGCCATTTGGTCACTCACTGGGTGATTGAAGCTAATTAGGGTGCCGTACAATGCATATTGCTCGAACTTTTTCACCCCGCCATTCGACTGGTATCTTGCGCATGCGCTGATTCGTTTCCTCTTCATGAGGTGTTGACTTGTTTCCTCTCATTTTTCGCAAGTCATAGGGGAGTTCGAACAAGATGGCTGACTTTGAATTTCAGTGCATCGCTGCTGCGTAATCGTTGCCGCATAGTTATTAATATAGTAACTAAATAACGACATTTATTTAGAATAAATAAACCAGGGGAGTCAATAAAAAGAATCACTCTTTATATACAGGTATGTGAAATGTTTCAGTGTTGTTTCTATATTATGTTTTATTATTATAAAAAGATTTTATATTATGTTGTATTACAAGTGGCTCCACACATTATTTTCAAGCAGACATTTTAAGTTATAATCTTGATGTGGAAAGTTGAAATTTGTATCTCGTGAAATTAGAATGATGTAGCCTCACCTATTTGCTTGTTTTTTAAATTATTATTTATGCAGATCTTATAATAATTTCATTTTATTCATATTTTTATCTAATGAATTTTCTCGCACAGTTTTTGTTGTTTACGATCTAGAAATAAATTTAATGATGCATTATTATAGTAATAAAAAATATAGAGAGAGAAACATAAGTTGTTATATTTAAAAAAATAGTTTAATTTCTTATTTTTCTGATATATAAACAAACTATTTGTAAACAATTAAAGAATTTACAAGTTTTAAAGGGAATTGATTTTTACTAACTTGAAACGTATTAATTTGAATATTTGACAATTTTAAATTAGTTGATTTGATAATATGAAATAGTAAACTTTGTAACATAAGAAATAATAAATTTTGTAACATAAGAAATAGTAAACTTTGTAACATAAGAAATAGTAAACTTGATAAAATATAAATTTCTGCAGATGTTTTTACTAATCAAATACTTTTTACTATCGAAATTTTTAGAGCTTGTGTTTGATGATGAAATGAACTAAAAATATACCTCATTACATATTATAAATTATTAACAAAATAAATAAATCGTAATTCCTGAATTGATATTTGACATTTATACATGTGTCTTCTTGAAAAATGTTTTGTGAGTCTCTTGTACTATAACATATTAATAATAATAAAACACTGGAACATTTCACAGTAGTGTGGCTGGATGTAAGAATGGCTTAGATGATTGAGTGGTTTATGTAAATATATTTAACTCGCATAGCTAGAAGATTTTTTTTTTCCCCTCTTAAAATAATAATGATAAATAAATATCTCTGTACTACTACATCTAACTTAAAATGGTAATAAATACTAATATATATGGTAATAAATACTAACCGGTTTTGAAGGTAACAAAAATGACCTGATGATGTATATAATACATTTCTCATAGATATTAACCTGCACATGCAGGGGTCGATGCAAGTTTTTTTTTTTTTTTGTGTGTGTGTGTGTGTGGGGGGGGGGGGCATTTTGTGAAATTTATTATATTTTTCACAAAATGCCTCCCTCCCCCCCCCCTTGTCTAGCAATTGTATTGAAAATAATTTGAAAATTCTTATACTTAAAAAAGAAAAAAAAAAGGCTATACATACATATATAATTATAATGCAATGTTTAACTTTTCAGCAATAAAATGATCAATACTTCATTTTCTCTGCTGAAATTTATACAAAGTTAAAAGTTGATCATCTTATGTCAAGGGTCGATCCAGGCAAAATTTTGAGCCTTTTCAGAGCTCCTTCACAAAGATCTATTTAATAAAACAGGCTCCTTCACAAAAATCAATTTAATAAATTGGGCCCCTTCAGTAACATCTATTTCATAAACTGGTCCCTTCACAAAATTCCTTTTAATAAAACAGGTATCTTGAGAAAATTCCTTTTAATAAAATAGGCCCTTTCACAAAATTCTATTCCATAGAAACTTACTATTTTTATTAATTATTCATTATTTTGATATGTTTTAAAATGTGTAATTTGTAAACAATCTTTCGAACCAAACATTTATTAACATAACAAAAACTTTTTAAAGTCCTATTTGTTTTCCTTTCTGGTGAACTTGATTGTTTACAAATTGCACATTTTAAAACATAACAAAATAATAAATAATTAATAAAAATAGTATGTTTTTATGGAATAGAATTTTGTGAAAAGACCTATTTTATTAAAAGGAATTTTGTGAAGGGCTTGTTTTATCAAATTGATTTTTCTGAAGGGGCCCATTTTATAAAATTGATTTTTGTGAAGGAGCCTGTTTTATTAAATAGATTTTTGTGAAGGAGCTCTGAATAGGCCCCAAATTTTGCCGAGATCGACCCTTGACATGAGATGATCAACTTTTAACTTTGTATAAATTTCAACAGAGAAAATGAAGTATTGATCAGTTTATTGCAGCTAAAGTTAAACATTGCATTATAATTATATATCTTTAGCTTTTTCTTTTCTTTTTTAAGTATGAGAATTTACAAACTCTTTTCAATATAATTGCTAGACAAGGGCGGGGGGGGGGGAGATGCTTTCATTTGTGGAGTGCCGCTGGGCACCTTAGAGTAGAGGTGCCATTATTCTCCCCTGGGTGCCATCCTTTCACCCCTTGGGGCACCCTGTATTAGGGGTGCCATCCTTTCACCCTAGTTAAGGGTGCCATTTTGGCTCCCCTAGGGGTGTCACCAGTGAGACAAGCCTTTCACCCCTTTTGGGTGCCATGTGTCACCTGTAGTTTTAACAGTGTACTGTTGTACTGTTTTCAAAGTAAAAATTACAGAAAAAAAAATTATTCTGCATATAAAAGTTTCATAAAAATTATAACTATATAATTCACCTTTTTGTATCATTAACAAAAACCATAACAAATTTCGTGTGGCCTAAAAAATAACAAGAAATGTATTATGTAAAAAATATAATTGTACAAACATTTTTAGAATATTTATTTATTTATTTCCTCATCAAAGATATCCCAAGATTCTGTTAAGGTGGTTCTCAAATGATATGCTCAACAGCACGAAACTTTCTGACGCATTTTGTGACTCATTTTTAAACGTGAAGGCATAAAATTAGTAGGCCTGACTATTGAAACAATTTGGAATCCAAATAAGTTTTCCATTTTTTGATAAATAAATTACTTATTGAGTTATGAGCTATTCTTGTCACGTGACAACACGTTTTTCCCCTTTCTTGTGCTGCAGCGTCGGAAATTCGATTCAAAACGCTGACTTTGACTGAATTTTCTGAAAGATCTTCTGCCTTTACCAAAAAATGGAGCCTTCACCAAAGCGCCTTTCGATTACAAAGTTTCTGAATTAAGAACACTTGCCAATTTCCGAACTTCCCAAGTTTCTGAACAAAAGTAAATTTAAAAATATGTCGTAAAGTAGCTAGTTTGGATTTGAGAATAGCTTTAAGGGGGTTGCTCAATCAGCTCTCTAATTTCCCTCGCTAATATTAAAGATATGGGCATAGAAGAATGCACCGTACTTTTAAAATATCTCCTTAGAAAATTACATTCTTTTTTTTTTCTTTTTTCTTCGTACTCTTCTTAAAATATGTTTTTTCCGCTTTAGTTGTTAAAATATTTTTGAAATATCTGCTTAATTTAATATTTTATGTGTTAAAAGCTGACGAGTTGTGAGTAATATTTTAACACTTCAAGATAAATTCTGATAAAAACATTAGCAACTATGAATTTCATTTCAACCAACGTTTAAAAGGGTCTGTATTCACTATCTTTGGTGAAATCTTGCGGTCTGATATTTATTGCTATTTTAATACTATTTGTGTGTTTACAGTTTGATTATTTTTAATGTGTTAATTAAATAGCTGTCGTTAAGGATTATTAAGTTTAGTGTATAATTTGTTGAGGATATACATTTTTTGGAACATGGTCAATTTAGTGCATAAAGTATAAGCAAAATTTCGAAAGTTTATGTTTGTAAAATGCGGTGTCCAATGTTTTGTTTTACTCTCTTTATTTTATTTTGTTCAAATTTTCCAAATAATTTTACAAATCATTACCGTTTAATAAGCTGAAAGATAACATCTAAGTAAACAATTTGGAAAACGCATAACATATTTAAAAACGTAATTTCAGGAAATACCAACAATATTCGGAAAAATATCCGAATACTTTTATTCAACCCTGTATAGGATCTATAGATTTGTATATATACTACATAGGTTGCTAAATTTTAGTACAGTTAGAAAACGCGTAGCACAGTTTAAAATTCTCCTTCTGGAGTTTCTGTCAATAAACGGAAATGTGTTAGCGAATTTTTGTGCTGCCCTGTATATGATCTACAGAATTTACACACACCAAGTAATAGACAAAAAGTGAGTTAAATTTAAAATCGCGGTCAGCAACTTAAAACGCACTTCCGGGAATTATTGTTAACAGAAAGATTATAATTATTTTGTTAGTCCCTGTAAATGAACGATGACTGCTACACACGCAATATTCTGTAGTAACCCTTTTGTAATGCACCTTAGTGATCTATATGAGTTTCAATGCGTTTAAAATAGTGAAACATTATTTAAATAAACCGCAAACCATTTTTCACCATAGACGTAATGTAACGGAATTCTTTTGCCTGTCCCTGTAAAGTAACTATAAGTGCTATGCACACCCTATACCATAGTAAGCTTCTTGTAATGTACCTTAGTGATATATATATCAATTACAATTTGTTTGAAATTGTGTAACAATTATTAAAATAAACCGCAAATGATTTCCCCCCATAGACCGTAATGTAACCGAATTCTTTTGAGTGTCCCTGTAAAAAAACACTATAAGTGCTACACGCTTCAGTAGAAATAGGGAACATGCTATAGATAACGACAATAACATACAAAAATTTCAGAGCATTCCGAGCATATTTACGGGAGTTAGAGCACGGACAAACGGACAGACAAACCGAAGTCATAAACACTTTTCAACTAGGTTGGAAAGTGTTAAAAAAGCGGGGTGGAGATTTTAGATAATAAAATTAATTATAATGTACTATTTATATATATATATATATATATCATAAGCAAAAACAACTATAATCTTTCATATAAATCATTAAAAAAATAATAATTAAAACAAATCAGTAAAAAAGATGCATGTGCTGTTAATATACTTCTATCGTAATCGGAAATATAGAAATACAAAATTAACATAAAAAAAAAAAAATGTGAAATTAGGAAATTATTGCTAAAATTGAAATAAGGATTCGCTACGTAAATTGTCACAACAAGAACTGTTAACCCTTTCAAGTACAAGTAATTGTGTCACTGTAATGTTGAATTCACAGCAGGAATTTCGAGAAATTTCATTTGACTATATCGACAGGTTTTCATCTTAGCAGGTACACTATTCCTTATAGTTTATATTATTTTCACCGAGACCATGAAATTTTCCGTTGACAAATGTTTTCCGCTTTACATACGTTCTATTTCACTGGTTTTAGTATTTAATCTAGCTTACTTAATTTAATTGTGATATACATAACCTCTTCAAAATGCACGTAAAATATAACATTTCATAAAAAATAATGTGTGCGATTTTTTTAAACTGAATCTGGGAAACAAATTCATACCACTTTTAAGCAGAGTTCGTTGATTTAAATCAGCTTGATTTTAATCCTGATTAAGATTAAACTGATTTTTTTTTTTTTTTTTTATCTCTGATTTAAAACAACTTTCGTAAAAATTTTATTTCAAATTCAGGTCAAGAAATTTTGTAATAAATATTATGTTTTGAAAATAATAATAATAATAATAATAATAATAATAATAATAATAATAATAAACTTTGTAAATTTAAGGAGTCGGAGAGACTGAGAACTCAAAATGCATGATTTTTAATTTTATTTAAATCAAATATCACACTTTAAAATAAAAATCCCAATTTAAAAATAGAGAATCTTAGCTGAAAAACGTTAAAGGATTAAGGAATATTTATCTATTAAAAAACATCTAAATCTTATGTAAGTTTTTTAATACAAAATCATGGGGACTTTCTGCGAGGATATGGAAAACGTTAGAATAAATAAATATAGGCCATTCAAAAGTTTTTTTAATTGAATTTATATAGACATCTCATTACTTCCACATGTAAATAACAAGTGGTTCAATATTCTGATGTAAGTTTATTTATGGAAATATTTGGAAAATAAAATGATTTCATGGCTTGTAATAGTCTGATATGTTTTTATATATATTTTTATACAATATTTTATACAATATTTTATACAATATTTTATAATATATTTTCAACAAAGTTGAAAAATGTTTATTAATTCTGTTTGTCTGTCCGTCTGAGCTCTAACTTTCGTAAATGTACTCGGATTTCCATGCAATTCATATGTCATTGATGTCAACTATGGCATGTTCGGTATTGAGAATGAAGTATGTAGCACTTACAGTCATTTACAAGCACACTCAAAAGAATTCTTTTACATTACGGTCTATGGGGCAAAATCGTTTGCGGTGTATTTTAATGATGTTAATATATCTCAAACATATTGAAATTGGTATATATCACTGAGTTGCATTACAAAATGCTTATCATAGATTATAGAGAGCATAGCATTTATCGCTCATTTACAGAGATATACAAAATAATTCGGTACAGTACTGTCTGTGAACATTAATTTCTGGAAGCTTGTTTTCCGTTGTGCCACACGTTTTTAAATGTAACTAATTTTCTACATATTGCTTAGTGTATATAAATTCTATAGATCATATACAGGGTTGCGCAAAAGATGTCGAGTACATTATCTTTCATTGACCGAAATTGAAGAATGGAATTTTTGAACTTTACTGTGCGTTTCCTAACTGAATTAAATTTTAGCATATTATGTGGCATGTATACAAATCTATTGATCATGTACAAGGGATACACAAAAATAAATAAATAAATAAATAAATAAATCAGATATTTTTTAATTATTAATTTTAATTACTGAAACTGGGATTTCAAATATGCTATACGTTTTCGAGAATTGTTTACTTAGATATCACATTTCACCTTATGAATCTAAGAAATTTTGTTACAGTATTCTGATTGTGCTGGTAGGTGTTTCATAATCTATGCTTAACGCATGATTTTTCGTTCTTTTTAAATATAATTTCAATTTTAATGACTTATAAATGTAAGCTAATTAACAACTAAACTTTTTAAAGTCTTAGAAAAAAAAAAGATTTTTTTTTTTAATTTAAATTAAATAAATCCAACTTTGATTTGGTCTAAACTCCGTAATTGCTTAGGAACTCAGCTGGAAAATTGGTTTCTTTTCAAATATTTTAATAACAAAAAATAACTTTTTTTTCAGATCCATTGCAATTTGTAACATATAATCATGATCATCTTTATGTATGTATAATACATTCTCAAAATTCATTAAATGAATATTGTATGTACTCCAGAATATTGTATATAATCCGGAATAGATGTTTTTAAAAGAATTCTGTACCAATCTGGAATAGAATGTTTAAAATTTCATTCATAACAGTTTTCTTGTTTTATAAATATAATTATCTTTTGTATTTTAAGATTTTTAATTAAAAAAAATTGATATTAAAAATTTTTAGATTTTAGTAATGAAGGGTGCATATGCTTTTTAATTTATTAAATGGATAATTTAAAGTGGTATATATTTTTATATAGAATAGTATATATTTGTTAAATTGCAGTTTAAGCAAGTGATCATATAACACAAAATAATTCGTTTTATTTATTTCATGTTTTCAAAAGTAAAAGGTAATTCACCTTTTCAAATTAAATCTGTTTCTATTGCTCCATTTTTTGTGACTGTAATATTTAATTATTCATATGATTAAAATATTTCAAATTAACCAAGTGACTGAGTATTTTTTTATTTCAAATAAATTTAAATGAGCTTTTTTAGTTGTTAATTTTAATGATTTTGTAAAAAAGTTATTTTACTTTAAAAAGTGTAATTAAAAAAATTAAATCTGATTTAAAAAAACAAAAACAAAAAAAAACGATTTTTTTATTTATTTATTTTTTAATACTTTTAATACTTCGAAATATACCTGCGCCGGTAAAGTGGAGCCAGCAAGGATTTATTTATTTATTTTGCTGTAAGAGTTGGTCCTATAAAAAATTTATTAATATAAAACTTGTAGATAATATTAAGAAGATTTATAATAAATTTAAGCGTATTTGATATCTTGCGAATGGACGAAGTTATGAATTTTTTTCTTCTTAAACCCCTATCCCCCGCCCCCCTCCACACACACCTTGAGGCCTTTTTTAATGATATGAAACATCTGTCATATAAATAAATTTTTGGCCCTTTTCCTAGAAGTAATAATAATTTTAAACGGATTCGATACGTATGATAATTAAGAAGTTATGATGGTTTTTCTGTTTTCACAAAAAATTAATGATTAACGAACATGACGAACTTGACCGAGATTTTAAGCCGGTTGATTTTATGTATCACTTTGGAAGAGATTTGTGCAGAATTATGGAAGTTATTGCGTCCATAAAAAAGTGATATAGACATATAAAGTTTTGAACTAGGTTGGTTGGGTTGTGGGAGTCATGATCGGCGTAGATCTTTAAAAATGTTTCAGGAATTCCAACTTAGGGGAGAATGTAATAGTAGTAGCATTTCTTACGAAATCGACCTAATATTTATTTCAAAAGTTTGTCGACAAATTAAGTACTAATCTAATTTACGTGTCAAAGTGGATTTGGTATGTATGAATTTTATTGGGGGTAAATAAAAATGAAGAAATGAAATAAAAAATCATGAACCTTGCTTTTAAGGCGCTTCTGGAGGGGGGAAAAAAAAATTCCCGACTCAATAATGCAAAACTCTAGCACATTTCAGTGATTTGAAATCGAATATATATTTTTTCATTTTTCGAGAAAGTAATATCTTGAGTTATAAGCAATTGTTGTCTCACAACGACCTTTATCGGGCTGTTGCATCCAGAAATTCTGTTAAAAACGTAATTTTTCACAGGTTTTTCTGAAAGACCTTCTATTTTTAACGAATAATGGAAAAGCTATTCGGTTTCTGAATAGCAGCACTTGCCAATCTCATGCGTTTGCGATCAAAAATGGATTCATATATATGTCGGCTCATCTGAGGATTACAACACAATCAAATTTCATTCTTACACAAGTATTTTTACTGAAATTGAGACATTCAGAGTGAGAACAAACATAAATCTGACAAACAAAAGTGAAACAATTTTTCATTTTCATTCGAAGTGTAAATAGTGCTATTTTTCTGGTACTTCGAGGCGAAATTGCTTTTCATAAAGACATTACTATAATTTACAATAATTATATTACTCTAATTTACAGAAAGTCCGATAAAAATTTTAACGATGACTTCGTTGAGAGAATTTTTGAAGAATATCCATGCAGTCAACTGATTTTATTTCAGTTTCATCAATCAATTTTCATAGTGTCATGAATTATTTTATCTTTACCCTTTTTTATTCAACTTAAAATTTCACAATTTGATAAAGTAACTACGCATGTTTATACAGTTTAATGCTTGCTAAGTTTTAGTTTTTAATTATTATTAGATTTTTATTTTTTATCAAATATCTTGCATGTTTGAAATATAACCGAAGTCTGTATTTTTGTTGCTGTTGTTTCTTTAAATCATTCAAAGTATTTTTCCAAAATATATGTAATGAAATCATACGAGTATATTAGAAGTGACTTTGTACAATATTCCTATGTCAATGTTCCATTTATTAGCATATTAGGTTTAAATTGACATCACACCTTTCCAGATTCATATGTAGTGTATTATCCCTTGACTCTTCTCCCTCAAACAAATGTTTTGGGGTAAAAGTGCCTGTTTATAAAATGAAATACATGTTTGAAATAAAAGTCTAAATAATGTAAATCAACGCTTTAAGTCTATTTTTCTTATTTTCTTGATAAATTCTCTGAATGTTAAAACATGTGGAATTACTTGAACACCAGACTAAAAAAAAGTTGACAAAAAGTTTTACAAAAAGAGCTTTGATGCAATCCGTAATGATTCATTGATGCAGTGATATTCAGTCTTCATAAATCCATTCTAGGTTAGTATTAGCATAAAACATGTTCGTTAATTAATAATAAAAGAAAAATGTTTTTATTATTATCCTAATAAATCTTCAATGTTGGCGTGAGAAATACATTCTACATTATTTAAAAACAAAATATAAGGGCAAATAAAATGAAAGTTAAAAAAAAAAAAAATAAAAAAACTGGGCATAAATTATGTAATAATTTCTAAATTGATATATTCGTGTCCCCCCCCCCCCCCCGCTGAATTATCATTGCAAAATATACATACTATTGCGAAATCCAATTATTTTACTCAACACATTAAAAGTTGTCAAATTATAGGTACAATAACTCTAGTAAAAGATAAAGATGATATAAATAATTAGATGTGTGAAAACCGTGTTAAATCTTAAAGGCATTTACGCTTTAGTTGAAATTTTATCAGCTATTTCGGGTGTAAGTGTTTTCAAGAAGCAATATCCAACATTCAAGCTTAATAATAAATCCAAAATTCATTCACTTTTAATAATAATGTTTAAAAAATAATCTTAATATAATAGTTTAAAATTTAACAATTTCGCCTCAAATAGAATTTGTTCCTATATCAGTACGCATGTTTAAAAGATAACGTTTTCGAAGCTTTCTCTAAAAAGCAAATATTTTAACAAAGCAGAGAAAGAGTGCAGGTGTGCAGGTGCCTTTTTACGGAAGTTAAAATAATCATTTTTAGTTTCCAAAGATGGAGAACATGTGGTATTTATTATCATCGATCTGCGGCTCTGAAGGGACTATCTCAAACCAAGGAATTTGCGTAAATGTAAATAGTTCAGTCCGCTTAGAGTCTCTAGCAACCTTCTTGTTAAAGAGGTAGTTGACGCACCCTTTCACAGTGTTGATTGATAGTACCCGTCAGATTGTCGTTATCCCGGGAGGGGGGGGGGAGACATTTTCGCAGTACTTCTCGACGATATCTCGAAGATAATATAATACCTAAAATTAAAACAAATATGTATTTTTAGTGCGATGTTACGAGATCTTTCACACGACATACAAAAAGAATTTTTTTCAAGTTAATTAATTAGCCCCCCTAAATTTTCTCTAATAATATTTGTGAACGGCTAATTATCTATAAATATGTGGGTTAATAGCTTTATAACACTGCCAAGTTTGAACTTTCCACGTCCCATAGTTTACGAGAAAAAGAGCTCTGACGGACAGAGACACGAGTGACCTTATAATGGTTCCATTTTTACGTTTTAAGTACAGAACCTTAAAAATCTTAACACTCCAAATAATTTAAAAGTTGAGTAATTAGTTTCAACAGAAATAATTTAAGTCTAATTTCAAATCAATACTCTCAACTTTCTCACTCTATTAAAATAATGTGAAATTTATTTATCAAATCTTGTTTTTTCATCATTATACATTTTCGAAAGCAAAAAGTACTTTAACACGCAAGAATAAATACAATGCTAAATTACTTGGGTGTACAAAAACTTAAAAAAAAAAAAAAAAAAAAAGATAAATTGAAAAGACAAAATAAAGTAAAGAAATTCTAATGCTCCAAAAGTTTTAAAAGTGAGTAATTTGTTTCAAAGGAAATAATTTAAACCTAAGTTCAAATCGTTGTTTACCACTTTTTCACACAACTAAAATAATATAAAACCTCATGTATCAGTTCTTCTTATTATTCAGGTTTCTGCCCATTATTCATATTCAAAAGGAAAATGTACTTTAACAGGCAAGAATAATACAGTGCTGATTTATTAATTTATAAGGAAACTTTAAACAAACAAATAAAAAAAATTAAAAGAAAATGAAAAAATAAAGAAATAAAATCTTAACACTAAAAGAGTAAAAGTGAGTATTTAGTTTAAAAGAAATTATTTAAGGTTAATGTCAAATCGAAGACTCGCTACTCTCACACAATTAAAACATTGTGAAACTTATTCATATCTTGATTTCTGCCCATTATACATATATGAAAGGGAAAAGCACTTTTACAGGCAATAATAATGCAATGCTGAATTATTTGGCTATAAGAAAACTTTAAACAAATAAACAAAAAAATGAAAAAGTATATAAGAAAGGAAAGTAATCTTAAAACTCAAAATACTTAAACCTGAGTAATTAGTTTTAAGGTAAATAATTTAAGTCTTTGACCATTATGCATTTTCGAAAGTAAAACGTACTTTTACAGGCAAGAGTACTTACAGTGTTGAATTATTTGGTTATAAGAAAACGTTAAACAATAATAATAAATAAAAAAAAAAAAAAAAAAAAAAAAAAAAAACAGAAATAAAGGAAAGAATTTTGTACACTAAAAAATATTTAAAAGTGAGTAATTAGTTTCAAAAGCAATAATTTAAGGCTAATGTCAAATCCAATATTTGCTACTTTCTCATACAATTAAAAGATTGTGAAACGTATTCATCAGATCTTGATTTCTGCGTCTTATATATAGTCGAAAGGGGAAAGTACTTTTATTGGCAAGAATAATGCAATGCTGGCATAAGGAGACTTTAAACAAATAAACTAAAAAATTAAAAAGAAAATAATTAAGAAAGAAAACGTTACCACTCGAAAAGACTTTAAAGCGAGCAATTAGATTAAAGGAAAATAATTTAAGTGTAGTTTTAAATCTATGCTCTCAACTTTCTCACGCTATTAAAATATTGTGGAATTTATTTTTCAAATCTTGTTTTCTGCCCATTCTTCATTTTTAAAAGGAAAAAAGAATTTTTATAGGTAACAACGACATTATAATGCTGAACTATTTGGTTATAAGGAAACATAAAATAAATAAATAAATAAAATATTGAGAAGAAAGAAATCGTGACACTCCAAAAGATTTTAAAATGCGCAATTAGTTTCAAAAGAAATTATTTAAGGACTCACTATTTCTCACGCAGTTACATTATTGTGAAACTTGATTTTCTGATCTTGGTTTCTGCCATTATGCATTTTCAAAAGGAAAAAAGGGCTTTTAGACGGAAGAATAATTAAATGCTGATTTTTATGATTATAAAGAAACTTTAAACAAATACAAAAAAAAAAAAAAAAAAAGAAAAAGAAAGAAAAAGAAGAAGAAAAGGAAAGAAAATGAAAAAGTTAAAAAAAAAAAAATCTCAACATTCCAAAAGATTTTAAATTGTGTAATTTGTTACCAAAGAAATAATTTAAGGCTAACTTCAAACAGACTCGTTACTTTATGACCCAATCAATCTAATGTGGAACTTTTTGTGAGATCTTGTTAATTCTCATTATGCATTTTTGAAAGGAAAAAAAATACTTTTACAGGCAAGAATAGTACGATGCTGAATTATTTGGTTATAAGGAAAAAAATTAATAAATCAAAATATTGAAAAGAAAGAAATCTTAATACTCTAAAAATTTTTTAAATGAGCAATTAGTTTCAATGCTGAATTATATTATTAAAAAGAAACTTTAAGCAAATAGATATATGGAAAATATACAAGTAATGAAAGAAAAAGAAAGAAAGCTTAACTTCCCAAATATTCAAATTTATTTAGCATTTAGTTAAAAAAAAATTGTTTAAGGCTAATGTCAAATAAAAGCCTTGCTACTTTCTCGCACAATTAAAAGGCTGTGAAACGTATTCATCAGATCTTGGTTTCTGCCCCTTATATATATTTGAAAGGAAAAAGTACTTTTACAGGCAAGAATAATACAATACTGAATTATTTGGTATAAGGAAACTTTAAACAAATAAACCAAAACATAAAAAAATAAATAAATAAATAAATAAATAAATAAATAAAGAAAAAAGGTTAACAATCGAAAAGACTTAAAAGTGTGGGTAATTAGATTGAAAGGAAATAATTTAAGTGTAACTTTACATCGATACTCTCAACTTTCTCACGCTATTAAATTATTGTGAAAATTGTTTTTCAATTCTTATTTTCTACCCATTATGCATTTTTGAAAGGAAAAATTATTTTTACAGGTAATAATAATAATATAATGCTGAACTATTTGGTTATAAAAAAACATTAAACCAAAAAAGAAAAAGAGAGAGAAAGGAAAATATTAAAGAAGATTTAAAAGTGGGGTTTTGTTTCAACAGAAATAATTTAAAGCTATACAATTACAATAAGCTGAAAATTATTTATCATATCTTGGTTTCTGCAAATTATACATATTCGAAAGAAAAAATTATTACTGTAACCGGCCAGAATAGTACGGAGCTGAATTATTAGGTTATAAGGAAACTGTAAACAAACAAATTTAAAAATGTTAAAGGAAATGAAAAATAAAATAAAATAACAATAACATTAAGAATTCTTAACGCTCGAAAAGAGTTAAAAGTGAGTAATTAGTTTCAAAATAAATAACTTAAGGTTGTCAAATCGCGCGGACTCGCTACTTTCAGACACAATTATAATATTGCGAAAGTTATTTATCCTACCTTGGTTTCTGCCCATTATACATATTCGAACGTGAAAAGCAATTTTACTGGCAAGAATAATATGCAATGTTGAATTATTTGGTTATAAGAAAACTTTTTTTTTTTAAAGTTAAAAAAAAAAAAAAAAAAAAAAAAAAAAGTAAAAAGTAAATAATAAAAGAAAGCAATCTTAACACTCCAAAATACTTAAAAGTGAGTAATTATTTTCTAGGGAAATAATTTAGGTCTAATTTGAAATCGATAATCTTAAAATTATCACACAATTTAAATAATGTCAAATTTATTTATAAAATCTTTTTTTTTCTTTCTTTTTTTCTTTTCTTTCTTTTTAAAAAAAAAATTATTATGCGTTTTCGAATAGGAAAAATACTTTTACATACAAGAATAATACAATGCTGAATTATTTCGTTGAAAGGAAATTTTAAACAATAAAAAAAAAAAAAAAAGAAAGAAAGAAAAAACGAAGTAAATAAAAGAAATCTTTATAAAATTGAAAAGTGAGTAATTAGCTTAAAAAAAATAATTTAATGATAAGTTCAAAAGGATACTGATCCCTTTCAGACGCAATTAATATAATGTAAAACATATTTATAAGATCTTGGTTTCTACACAATTATGTCTATCCGAAAGGGAAAAGCATTTTTACAATGCGGAATTATTTGATTATAAGGAAACTTTAAACAGATAAACAAAGAAATGGAAAAGAAAATAATACAGAAAAGAAATCTTAACACTCCAAAAGATTTCAATGTGAGTATTTAGATTCCAGGGGGGGGGGGGGGAGTACAATATCAACTCGATACTCTCAACTTTCTCACGCTATTAAAATAATGTGAAACTTTTAATCGAATTTTGTTTTCTATCCATTATGCATTTTCGAAAGGAAAAAATTACTTTTACAGGCAATAATCGTACGATGCTTAATTATTTGGTCATAAGTTAGATTAAAAAGAAATCAAGAAATAAATAAAAATATTGAAAAGAAAGAAATCTTAAGACTCCAAAAGATTTAAAAATGAGTAATTAGTTTCAAAAGAAATTATTTAAGGATTCTCCATTTCAAACGCAGCTACATTATTGTGAAACTTATTTTTCTGATCTAGGTTTCTGCCCATTATGCATTTTCGAAAAGAAGAAAGGCTTTTAGACGAAAGAATAATTAAATGCTGAATTTTATGATTATCAGGAAACTTTAAACACATTTTTAAAAAATAGAAAAGAAAATGAAAGAGAAAAAATAACGAATAAAATCATAACATTCCGAAAGTTTCAAAATTTAGAAATTTGATTCAAAAGAAATAATTTAAGGCTAATTTACAAGATAGACTCACTTACTTTATGACCCAATCATCAATGTAATGTGAAACTTTTTGTGAGATCTTGTTTTTTTCTAATTATGCAGTTTTGAAAGAAAAAGTACTTTTACAGGCAAGAATATTACAATGCCTGAATTACATTATTAAAAAGAAACTTTAAACAAATAAATATATGGAAAATATACAAGTAATAAAAGAAAATGAAAGAAATCTTAACTCCTCAAATATTCAAATGTGAGTAATTAGTTTCAAAATAAATAGCTTAATTGTCAAATCGAGACTCTTTACTTTTTCACATAATTAGAATATTGTGAAACTTCTTTATAAGCTCTTTTTTTCTGACAATTAAGCATTATATGACAATTATGCATGCATTTATATTGTAAAAAAAAAAAAAAAAGAGTATGCTTTTACAATTGAGAAGAATGAAATGTTGAATTATATCATTATAAGGAAATTTTAAACATATAAAGATTGAAATGGAAAAGAAAAGAAAAAAAAATATCTGAACACCGCAAAAAATTTAAAAGTAAGTATACTTTATTTCAAAAGACATACTTTAAGGCTAATGTCAAATCGAGGCTAATTACTTTCTCACTCAATTAAAATATCGTGAAAATTATTTATCAGATCTTTATTTCTGCCCATTATGCATATTCAAAAGGTAAAAACACTTTTACAGACAATAATAAATTGCTGAATTACACTAATATCATGAATCTGAAGTAAAAAATTAAAAATTGGAACATAAAGTAAAAAGAAAAATAATTAAGAAAAGAAATAACAACTCTTCAAAAAATTTAAAAGTGAGCAATTATTTTCGAAAGAAATAATTTAAGACTTTTTTTTTTTTTTTTTAAATCCTGATTCGATACTTCTTATACAACCGCGAAATCATTTTTATCAGCAAAAAATTATATTTCCAGACAATCTTTTTTGAGGTGATAAGGAATAGAGCATTTTTATTTGTATAGCACATATCTATGGAAAAGGAATAATGAACAATATGTAAATATGAAGGCAATATCTTTCAGAAAGTATTGTCAAAGATAGCGTCTTAAACCGGTTTTCGGGTTATCATGATGAAAAAGTGGTCATTAATTAGCAATCGACTATGATACTATAATAAAAGATTATTGTAGTTATAAAGAAATAGTTAACACTATTAACTAATTTAGATGAATGAGACTATTTGTAACTTATATATACACATAAATATGGAAAAGTATTTTTGTGCGTTTTCCGTTGTTGAGGGGAGAAAATAAGAAATACAAAAAATTTCTTAATAGGCTCTCTTCATCAGATAAAGCATACATGTGATCAACATACAGATAGAAAAACAGATATGAACAAAAAGCGTAATTACATTTATATATAAAAAACCTTATAAAGTACGGAAACGCCTGCTAAGACGGAATCGCAAAGGACCGGGAAAACTCCGAGACATTCTGTTTTAATTGTATCGTATACTCATTTTGGCGGTACTATGAAATTGTCCGGTTAAGACAAGATTCCATTATAGACGGGTTCTTTTTTCACATGTTTTACTGTGTTATTAACATTTCTACATGTCTTCGAGCTATTTCTAACTTATTGTACACAATTATGATACGATCTTAAGCTTTGTTAGCTGAGAATAAACAATTTTAAAGTAAGGGATTTTCGGTTATTTATAAAAAGATATATAGCTGCACTGCAAAAAATAATTGTTGATTTTACAGTATAATCCTGGCAGCCCAGCCGCCAGTATTATACCGTAAAATTAACAGTAATAAACAGTAAAATAAGCAGTAATACACTACCACGCATCAACAATTATTTTTTGCAGTGTGTAAACGTTTAATAATCTCATAATGCCAGAATTTATAAGTCCAAGTAAAAAAAGTCTGAAATTCATGAAACACGTCAGTATGAATACAGTCGAATTAAAAATTCGCATGAAGCAACGTATCCACAAGTAGCCACGAAACATCAAAATCCTAGTTGCCATGTGCAAAACTTTTGCCACCCTATTTTATGATTAAATCTTCCACGCAGGAAGCAGCACGTACAACGTTCTCACAGTCTCATTTCTCACGGATAATTACTCCGCAAATACCCAGCTATTAATAATAGAGCACGGATGAAATGAATGAAATCATTATGATGTACAATTTGCACCGTGGTAATGGGATGTCCCTAAATGGCTGCCTCCACCCTCCACTGCTACCGTGATGTTGCTTTGATTAACCGCTATTTCACGCACGCATAAGTAAACACTTGATACTAGTGCATGGAAACCTGCAATACATTAATCGTATGAGAAATGAATTTCAATTGTACACAAATACAGCCTATAGGTCTTCTGTAAGTAAAATTTACATAAATACAATAAAAAGAATTAGTAGCAACCCAATGTATTACTTGACATCTTTCGATTTTGAAAAAAATACCACACTTTATTCTAAATTTAGAGAATATTTATTTTAATCTTAATTTTATTAATTTATTTTATTATTTTAATATTTTATTAATTTTAATTTTATTAAATTTCCTATAATAAATATGAAATTATATTTATAATGTAGGATGTTCCATCAAAATCAATAAAGGAAAATTTGCTGAATTTGATGCAAATACAATAAAACTCTGTACTTTTCTCATTACAAATACATGTTTCCATCGACCACATTTTCAAGGGTGAAAATATTTGTTCCTTTGGAAATTTGGCCCTTAATTTCGGAGTTGGTAAAATAAGAAGTATCTGAAAATGACATAATTTTAATGCAATTCATAGCATTAGAATGACAAAGTTATAAATTCGACTGAATTCTGACAAATTCGACTAAAATGAGATGATATCATCTCCCGATAGCCTTTAGTATTGTCTATATTTTGAGCTAACGTTTACAATGAGTTCTATCTACAAGATTAATTAAAACTCACCTCGCTTTTCTCAAAAGAGTTCTCGAAGCTGTTAAAATTTTGTCTTTTCAATGCAACAAATCAAATGTTTTCGTGTTATCAATTAAAATACATTTCTTTTTTTAATTAATGTAATTTTCACCAGCAAAAACGTTTACGTTTATGAATTTTGAGAACAGTATTATATAACATATATTCAAATTTAAAATATTTTTTCTTTTATATTTTCATGATAAAATGGCACGAATAAAGATAAAATAATCTCCATTATTTTCCCTTTTCTTTCTTTCTTTCTTTTTTTCTTTTTTTTTTTCCACAACAATGTAATACACCAGTTTCCACCATTTGAATTTATTAGAAAAATATTAAAATTTAAAAAGAATATATCAGATATTAATTTAACTATAGAAATTTCGAGCGATATAGCACTCCTTACAAATAATTTATGTTCGTTTTCAGCTTGCAGTTCCTTATATTTTCAGAGGTCAGATGTGAAATACAAAAAAGTTCTGGAATGTAATTTTTCCGTAGTTTGGTCAAAAACTTCTGTTTGAGCACAGTCTGAGCATGCGCTCTGTGCTTATGTTGCCACTCTCATTTAGATGCACCTTTAGTACAGACTGGTCTCGAACAATCAAATTTTATTTCCCGTATGTCGCTACTCTCTGATAGAGGCACCCTTGAAACACCCTAGTAGTCCAACATAACTATAGTTCCAATATGACCTATAGCTATCTATATAGGTGGTATTGGGTGGTGTGTATGTTTAAAGTCCACACTCTTTCGTAATTTTTAGTACTGTTGTATTTGTTAACTTGCGAAACAGTGTAATACCTATTGTTGCGAGTGCACTTTCGAATGGAAATATGAAAATGCTATTGCTTTGAAAAGTTGTAATCTGAATGGTAAAGGTTTTTTTTTTTTTTTTTTTTTTTTTTTTAACAAAACCGTATTTTTTTATCTAAACTAATAATATTATTAAAAAAAAAGTAAGATCACAATTCAACAGATAAAACATTTAACGCCATTAAAGTATATTATTATTAGTGCTCTGTTGTTATACGTGGCGTGGCATCTTATTATACGCTTGTACGTTGTAACTCACTTTTCAGTCATACGTTTGTTAGTGAAATACTTACTTCAAAACTGAATAAATTAGTCTATAAAGCTGACAAAAATTTAACTTTTTAGTACTTCATCGTTCTTGTTTGGTGCAAGCAAAATAGTTAAATCACTCTTTACACATTTAAAAAAAAAAAAAAAAAAAAAAAAAAAATCAAATAGCTTTCCAATTATTTTCGTTTCGGACTAAATATTGACTCTAATAGATTATAATACCTTTGAAATGTTTAGCATAGAATCAATAGGTCATAGAAGAAAAGAAATAGAAACTCCACTTCGATACTCCAATCTTATATGCCACATCATTCAACTAAATCGTCTACATTGATATATAAGACATCTGACCAATTGCTGTTTTTCATTTCCCATCAGAAATTTTTCTGCACTGCAAAAAATAATTGTTGATTTTGCAGTATAAAAGTGGCAGCTGGGTGCCAGTTTTATACTGTAAAATCAACAATTATTTTTTGCAGTGTGAAGCGTTGACTGATAAAAAAAACTGCATTAAATATCACGGTACTTACGTATTATCCGTGCCAGTTTTAAGCCAACTGCGCCATGCATGGAGCCAATATTACTAATTATAGTAACCCTTATATGTTTTCCTCTTGCTACATGGTACATGCCTGGGAATAACCTATAATATTATTCTTTCTTATTTACTATGATATTTACCATTTATTAATTTTGCTAAAATAATGTTATTTACTATTTTAAACAATGTTATAAATTTAATAAACATATATTACATTTTATTTATTTTATAATAATTACCATATTTAACAATGGTATTTGATAATGTTAAAATACTGCGTTTGAAAACATGATTGACAACGATAAACAAGATTGGTACTTAGCAGAATATCCTTCAGAAAATGCTGTCAAAGTTGGCGTTTTGAACTCATTTTTTAGACGCGACAAGAAAGGAAAAGAACTGCCGTCTTGAGACAAAAATCGCTTATAACTGAAGTTGTAATTCATCTATTGAAAAATGAAAAAACCTTCAAAGTATTAACACCTTCAAAGTATACTTTGAAAGTGTGAAACTTTTTTTTATTATTGGTTTAAGACATTTGTCAAAAAATTACTTTTCTCCTCTCAAGAACGCGAAACTTTCTTACACATTTTCTGACTCATTTTTAAACGCAAAAGCATGGCACTCGCAGGCGATTATTATACTATTCATGTGTTTGCACGAATTTATTATACTGGATTCAGGGACCGATTTGTCAACTTATTTTTCTCTGGACCTACAATCCCCCCCCCCCCCCCATTATAACATTTTATATCAGCAGTTTCCAAACGATATTGTTACGCGACTGATCTTTAAATTAAAAAAAAATTTCCTAACCCACCTAATATATATAAGCATTTTGTACTATCTATCCCAAAGAAAAGATGAACTTTGGCTCAAAGCACACACACGAAATCAGTAGTAGGTAATACTAATGTGAAATTGGAGTTATCAAAATCTTTTACTATGCTTAAACAAAATATTTATTAATTCATTTATTTAAAAAAAAAAGCATTTTAAAAGCGATTTAAAACATTGTTTTACACTATTGAAACTTTTTTTATTGTTATTTTAACCTCAAGCCGCGGTATCTACGTTAAGTTAATTAAAACTGCCTTTTTAGAAAGTTATTTATCTACATTTTTTTTTCGATGTTTTACTTTAAAGCTGTGACATATTATTTTTGTTATATTATTGCAGAAAATAAAATTAATTATCCGCTTTGCAGGGAATGTGCATTGAACGTCTAATGCCGTAAATCAATCCTTGCACGGCTTCTTATTATATAGCGCTTTGAATTATTTTTTCAGTTTTTTTTTTTTTTTTTCCGATTGTCTCTTGAAACATTGTATAAGCGATGAATCATTTTCTAAATTCTTTTGACAGTTATACTGCATACATGAAATTTCAAAGATTTTCTTTCTAATAATTTAAGTAAAAAATTTTGAAATTTTCTTTCAAATAATTTCCAATACAGTAAAATCTGTGAAAAATAAGTTTCACCGTAAATGGAAAATTTTATGATCCCGGCTTTTTTTTTTCTTTTTTCTTTTCTTTTTTTTTTTTTTTTTTTTTTTTTTAAATAAAAAAGAAATTACAATATAATTGTAAGGTATTAGTGCACCTGCTAAGAGACAAACCTGTATTAAACGGAATCATTTTCCATTTCCTTGCGATTTCATCTTACCGTGTTTTAATTATTAGAACAAAACGTTTATTAAAAATATCCTATCTAATTAATTTATTGAGGGTGTTACATTAGGTGAAAATAAGAAGAGAATACTTAAAATTCATAGAAGAAAAGAAAATGTCACAACTCTTAAAAATTACAGAAATATATTGATACGATAATTCTCTCACTTCGCAGAAAAAGACATTTGACACTCTAAAAAAAATTCTAATACTCAATTGTTATTCTTACAACAAAGCTGACAAAAATTTAACTTTTTTGTACTTCATCCTTCCTGTTCGGTACAAACAAAACAGTTCAATCACACTTTTTATCAAAAATTAAAACTGCTTCTCAACTTGTTATGAAAAGATCGCGGTATGAGGGGGGAAAAAAGTGGAGGGAGGGGGGGGGGGCGGCAAGTGAAAAACCTAACAAAATTTCACCCTATCGTATCAAGCTAGAAGAGAGAGGGCAGAAAAAAAATTCTTAAACAACGATTAATGAAAAAAAGAAACGAAAATAAAAGACAAAACCAATTTCGGAAAACCAGCAAACATTATCGAGTTTATGAAGGGTGAAAAAAAAAAAGACAGTAGCGGCAAAAAAAATGACATAGTATATAACGCGATAAAATTTTTCTACTTTGAAACCCCCAACGATAACGCCAGCTCGTTAATATACGTCACAAAAGCGGCCATAACCGATATTGAAGGTCGATGGAAAATAATTTATTTTTGTAATTTTTTTTCCCTTTTTTTTCTTTCTTTTGTGCGTTGCAGGGGGCTTGTGTCATTTTCTGCTCCCCCGCTATTCGTGTCACGAAATATATATTCCGTACGAAGCGGAGCACAAACGCACTTCCGGATGTTGAAGCGACTCTGCTATGCACTGAAGAAAAGCTTTGGCGATGAAGGAGAGTGCAAATGTTGGCTATTTATCGCCAAAATTTTATTTATATGACTTTAATCGGATGAGGGAAAAAAAGAAAAAAGAATAAGAATAATATAATAATAAAAAAAAGACAGGAAAACATTTTAAAACAAAGTCTCTGGAAATATCTTGAAAAGGGTCATTAGAAGTTATTTTATGGGCATAATATTGAAAATTGACATTTTATTAAGAGCCTACACGAAAAAAATGCAAAAGAAATTTGCAAGCTAATTTTAAACCAATGGAAGCGTTCTTTGAAAATTTATCGTATGCATTTCAATGTTTTTAAATGATGCTTTTTGCGTAGGATATGGGGTCAAAATCTAATGTTGTATCTTCCTACTTTTTTTTTCTTGTTAGTTTTATTTTGAAGACATTTTCGGAAAAAGATTGGTAAGTTGGTTCCAAAAATGAAACTATCATCAGAATGAAACTACAACCCCCCCCCCCCCCTCCCCTCCAGAAAAGAACAAAAAAATTAATGTTTCAGGCATAGACTATGAAACTCTTTCCGATACTTCCAGAATGCTGTAACAAAACTTCACTATTTAATAAGGTAAAAATATATTTAAATAAACAAGGTCAAAGTCAAACCGGGCGGGGAGGCCTACCTTTCAGCTTAAGCTCAACTAGCCCCGCCTAATTTAAATAAACAATTTAGAAAACTCATAAGCATTGTTGAACACTCAATTTCAGCAATTAGCGTCCACGGTTGATAATATATTTGAATTCTTTTGAACAACCATGTATATTTTCTATTGATTTGTATACACTCCACATGGTTTGTTAAAATTTAATTCAGTTATAAAACACAGAATACATATGAAAATTTATTTTCAGCATTTACATGTAGTATGTTTACATTAGTATGTGGTAACTTGAAATATTTTGTACAGCCCTGCATATGATCTAAAAATTTTGATACACACCACATATTAAGATAATACGCTACCGCGCATGCGCGGCAGCGTATTACTGCTTGCGCGGCAGCGTATTACTTCTTATTTTACTGTTTAATACTGTTAATTTTACGGTATAATACTGGCAGCTGGGGTGCCAGTTTTATACCGTAAAATCAACAATTATTTTTTGCAGTGTAGTAAGCATCTTGTAGTGCACCCACAGTGATATACACCTGTTTCAATTATGTAAGATCATTAAAATACACTGCAAATGATTTTCTCCATACACTATAATGTAACTGCATTCTTTTGAGTGTCCCTGTAATTGTATAAATGCTACACATTTCATTTTCAATACCGAACATGCCAGGGTGAACCTCTCAATAACATATATCAATACATGGCAATCCGACTACTCGAGTTAGAGCATGGCCAGGCAGATAGGCGGCCAGACAAACCGAATTCATAAACGATTTTCAACTAATAGTCACATAACATCAAGGCTTTATTTCCCATAATATTATAGTCTGTCTCAAAAGTTTAAGCACTCTGCAAATCTGGTTTAAAATAATTGAAGAAGAAAATATTTTATGCTAATTTACAATAAATACTCGACATTTAATCAAAATAAAATAAACTAAGCCATTTTGGGTGGTTAAAATAAAAAAATATATTTATTTTTATTTAATTTTTCTTCTTGAAGAAGCGCTGTCTCAAAAGTTTAAGCACTTTATTCAAATTTTTTTAGTAACACGGGATTGGCCGTGTGTAATAACGTTGTATGACATCATATTGCACTTTTATAAAAGTATAAAAGGTGGAGAAACTATTTCCTAGCTGTTACATAGCTGTTTTCATAGCTGTTACAATTTGTAACATTTCCTTTTCATCCAAGTTGTAGGTAATTATAAATCATAACATTCATTCAAATAAACTATTAAAGATTTGATAATTACATTACTGTTTAAGATAAACTTTTATCATTTACTTCTATTTATTTATTTACCTCATCCGATTTTAATTTTTTATTTTCATTATTAATTTCATATTAAAATTAATTCGTTTCTTAAATTCCTTTAACAATATTCATTTAAAATCATATTTACTTAGACTGAAAAAGAAATTATAGTTTAACAAATCTTTAAAATAAAATTCAGTTTCTGCATTAATATTTATTAATTCTATCACTAAATTAAATTAATTTCTTTCTTTATTAATCTTTTGAAATCATTCATTAAATATATTTACTTAATTATTAACTAAATTAACTAAATTATCAATAATAAACATTTAAAAACGATCTTTTTTCAAATAAACATTATTCTACTAACAAGGGGACCACGAAACATGATGCGCACAGATTTTGATGATTTTAAAGTATGTTGTAGGGATCCTACCACTAACAATTCAGGTCAAAGGTTTCCTTCAAATGGGCTTTAGTTTTCGAGAAATTTCGGGTTAAAGTTCAGCATACGTTTCAAATACCCATTAGTTCGCGATCTTGAACAATGTCTCCATGGTGCAGAGCTAGCGCTCGCGATTTGAGAGCCGGAGATGAGGGTTCTGTTCTCTCATGTGACTTTTACCTTTTTTTTAATGCATTTTATACAGGGTGTCCGAAAAGTCTGGAAACGGTCAAATAACTCGAGAAATATACATCGGATTGAAAAATGGAAAATGCAAGTTTAATATTTTTCAAAAATCTATTGAGGGATATGAAAGTTGCCCCCCCCGGGGGGCAATTTTGAAATCTTAAATGATGATCCCCCTTTTTTATTGCAGATTCGGATTCTACGGGAAAAAATACGTAACTTTTGTATTGAATATTTTCTTCGAAACATTGTAGATGGCGCTCTAATCGAGTGCAATGCTGTGAGAATCGTTACCATTGCAATGTCTGGAAACGCTCTAATAACTCGCGAAATATACATCAGATTGAAAAACGGAAAAATACGTGTTTAATATTTTAGAAAAATGGCAACTTTGATATCCCTAAATAGATTTTTCAAAACTATTGAACATACATTTTTCAGTTTTTCAATACGATGTATATTTCTTGAGTTATTCGAGCGTTTCCAGACATTGCAATGGTAACGATTCTCACAGCATTGCACTCGATTAGAGCGCCATCTACAATGTTTCGAAGAAAATATTCAATACAAAAGTTACGTATTTTTTCGCGTAGAATCCGAATCTGCAATAAAAAATGGGGGTCATTATGTAAGATTTCAAAGTTGCCCGCCTTTCTCCCGGGGGCGGGGGGGGGGACTTTCATATCCCTAAATAGATTTTTCAAAAATATTGAACATGCATTTTGCCGTTTTTCAATCCGATGTATATTTCTCGAGTTATTTGACCGTTTCCAGACTTTTCGGACACCCTGTATATTTGTCGCGTTATAAGTTTTATGCAGAATTATGAATTCTGCATCTTTGAACTTTTTGGTATTTTCCTAATAAATTCCATTTACATTTTCGAATTTTTCGTAAAAATTTACATTTTTTTTTTTTTTTTTTTTTTTTTTTTTTTTTAGTTTTGAAATTAATATTTCTATTGATGAAATTGCAAACTAATTTATGTCTAGATTTTGTTTATTTTTTTATTATTATTATTTACCCTTTATATTTGAATAACCGTTCTAAAATAATACTTTTTTTAACTTTATGAAATTTTAAATGAAAAGTTATATTTTTTTATAATTTATAAAAAATATTTTTTATCTCAAATCTTCTAAAGGTATGTATGATTAGGTAATTCCATCAACATATCTTGAAATGAGTAATAAAATATTAAAGCAATAAAGCTTATATCCAAGTTTTAGCTAGTTATATATATATATATATATATATATATATATATATATATATATATATATATATATATATATATATATATATATATATATATATATATATATATATATATATATATATATATATTATTTAAATATACATTTAAATTTAATTGCAAAGTTCAAACTCAACATCATTTTTGATTTGCATAAATAAAAAATAATGTATTAAAATTTTTTTTTTTCATTCTAACAAGTCGATGCCATACAGAAAAATTCAACTAGAAATGAAAAATCGTTTGTAAATTACACTACTGTGAGATCTTGAAGCTTTCCCAGCTAATAAATATAGGTTCTCGCCTAAAAACAGTTCCCACGGCTCGAAGTAGACCTCCTAGGCAGGTCGGAACTTCAAAAGCACTGTTCGATCTTTTCCTGGTGACAATTGAGACTGCTAAGTTGAAAAGGCCAGACTCGGAGGCGACATTGCATGACACTTAAATGGATGACCCAGACCCCCCATATCGTCACGGTTGCAACTTTGCTTATCAGAGCAATCGAGATGATGAAATCGCCTATGATAGGACTAAATGTTACTGAGGTCACCGCCCATGCCCCCCCCCCCCACACCGTCAAGACTTTGGAGAAATTGGCCGAAGAGAGGATTCGGTTTTGGAGATCCGAGGGGAGAGGAGAGTTTTCTCTCTGCTTGGAAGAAGTGACAATTCTGCTTGGTAGAAAGAGGGTTTTCTCCCTGCCTCTGAGGGGAGACGACTTCGGTTGTTACGTGATAAGGAGACCAGCGCCTCAGCGCCGCGAAGTGAACGTGAGGGGTACCTTTAGGACCCCTTGATTTGAATGAATAGAGACTGTATCCCACAAACTCTAGGCCGTCTAAAGACTCTGATGAAAAACACAACCCATGACTTTGAGGGTAAAAGAATATTCATTGATTCATCACTACTTGTAATTTTCCAGTGAATAAAATTCTTCTGGTTTTAAATAATTAATCTATCTCCCGTGTTTCTACGCTACCGAAATGGAGAGATCCCGCTCGGAACACAGGAGTTATGACACTACATATAAAAAATATCTGAAAAAAAATCGTCTGCAATGACTTTTATGGTAATATCAGAATAAATCAAATTTTCTTTTTATTCGTTTCGTTTAGCTTCCTTTGCAGACAATTACCATGTTTGAAATAATTTCTTTTTCAACTTTTAATGCATTTTTTAATATATTTATCACAATTTAAGTATTTAAAGAATATATAATATGCTAATTTATACATTCTTCCGATATTGTTAAAACAATTTACGTAAAGAATATATTTAAAGGCGATTTTTTATGCGGAATTTGTTTAGAGATGTTTAGAGATTTTAAGATATGTATCACGCAATTAGTTCCATATTTAATAAACTAAAAATGTCGATGTCGGTGGTGATAAATATTTTAGTATTTCAGCAGTAAACATACTTCAATATATTTAGAACAAATCAAATATTAAAAGGATATATTATTTTGTTAATTTTTTCTTAATCATTTAAATTTTTTTAAATAGAAAATGCAAATAAAAAAATGCATTATTTCATAAATACGATAAATAAATAAGTAAATATACATATAAATGTAAGCAATAATCATTTTAAAAAGATGAGATATCAAGACATAAATTAGTTTGGATTTTCGTCAACAGAAATATTAGAATAAAAATTAGGCAAAAACTATAAATTTTCACGAAAAGTTCGAAAATGTAAATGGAATTTATTAGGAAAATATCAAAAAGTTCAAAGATGCAGAATTCCTAATTCTGCATAAAACTTATAACGGGACAAATATACAAAATTTATTTTAAAAAAAGGTAAAAGTCACATGAGAGGACAGAACCCTTATCTCTGGCTCTCAAATCGTGAGCGCTAGCTCTACACCACGGAGACCTTGTTCAAGATCGCGAAATAATAGGTATTTTAAATGCATGCTGAACTTTTACCCGAAATTTCTTGAAAACTAAAGCCCATTTGAAGGAGACATTTGACCTGAATAGTTAGGAGTATGACACCTGCAACATACTTTAAAATCATCAAAATATGTGCGCATCATGTTTGGCGGTCCCCTTGTAAGTAACTAAAAATAAGTCTTATTTATCTTTCTTTTTTAGTAGGTTTAATTCATTTCCCTCATTTTACTGATAAAATTTTAGTATTTAAAGAATAAAAGTAGAGTGTAGAAACAAAAATAAATGACTTTCCTTATTTTTGCTTTTAAAATTGGTTGCTTTTAAAACAAAGTTGTAGAGCACCATCGATTTAGTACGAAAAGACACCGTGTGGACATTAATGCGAAGAATAAAACGGTTAAAACGCGCATTAGTTTTTTCATGATTTCCTACACTGTGATATGACAAAACGATCTTAGAAAGAAAAGCAACTAGTTATAACAATATACCTTTATTTGAGATGCTCAAACTTCTCACCGTCAGCTGCATTGCACAATTGGATCCTTGTTTGAATTGCATGTTGCACACGTTGGAGCATGGAGGGCGACACGTTGGCACAATCGTCCGTAATGCGTCGTTTAAGGTCCTGCAATGTTTGTGGAGGGGTCGCATACACCAGCTGTTTCAGGTATCCCCACAGGAAAAAGTCCAGGGGAGCCAAATCAGGCGAACGTGGAGGCCAATCTTCGAAACCACCATACCCAATTATTTAGTTCCCAAATTCCTTGACGAGGTACTGCTTCGTTGAAGATGTCTTTTCAGCAGGCGCGCCGTCATGTTGAAACCATAGATTCCGAAGATTAAACAACGGCAGGTTCTCCACAAAATCGGATATTACATTCTATAGCAGTTGTAAATATCGTACGCCCGTTAACGTGCCATCGTAAAATACTGGGCTAATCAGCTTGTTATTGTAAATTATACTCCAAACGTTAACAGAATACCGCATTTGATGTCGAACGTCGGTAAAACATCTAGAATTTTCCAGAGCCCATTAATGGGTGCTCTGCCTTTCCGTGAAAAGCATGCCTCATCCGTCCACACTATACCTGCCAAGAATGTTGGCTGGACCTGTATCTGGTTCATGACGAAGTTGCACCATGCATAGCGTCGCTCGGCAGCCCCGGCCAGTAAAATCCATTGAGGTGTTGGTCGATATGGATGAGCACCTAATTCGCTTAGGATTTTCCAAACCTGACTTTTTGAGGGGCTACAGTGTTCAGTGATCTCTCTTGTGCTGCATTTCGAATATGGAAGGACGTATGCTAATACCTCATCCGGTTGAACTTTGCGTCTACCTTAGCTGGTCTGCCACATCGAGCTCGACTAGTCACGCAGCCTGTCTCCCTTAAACGTTTTACAACAGTTAGAATGGTTTGATGAGAAGGATGCGGGCCTGCAGGGAAACGTTGCCGTTACAACCTTGCTGTTGATCGTGCCCTGCGTCCACATTCACAGTAAAGTAAAACCATCCCACAATACTCAGCTTTGGAAAATCACTCCATGACCATGAGCATCAACATATAACCCCAAGGAGATGTCTCTTTTATAACTGATCTCAGGTGAACAGGCGTGTCGTTTCTTACGTATTTACATACTGCAAAAATTTCGACACCAAGCGCAAGTTGTGTTGAGTTGATAGGACACTATTTTACACGATCTACATATTGTCTACTGGGTTTATAAAGACAATCAGTACAAGGATGCAACCTTTGGGGTTTGAACAGCAGTCTTTTTGATTGGGAATCACAAGCAATGCCACTGTGCCACATTGCGGTGTCGTGTTTTATCCGAAAGATAATCATTTCTTATTCCGTTCAAGTTTCGTGACATCACAGTGTAGGAAATCACGAAAAAGCAAATGCGCGTTTTAATCGTTCTATTCTTCGCATTAATGTCCACAAAGTGTCGTGTCGTACTAAATCGATGATGCTCTACAACTTTGTAAATCACTTTTTCCCTATCTCTTCCCGTTTACGAGATAGGAATGCTAACTCCGCAGATTTCCACCAGGTGGCGCCATAGGTGTTTTCATTCAGTAGCGCATGGCAACTTTACTATATCTAGGCATCATTTTTATGAATAGCAGCAGCCGTTCCAAAGTTAAGAGCGTGGCAAGGGACTTTAGTGGGCATAAAGTATATATATATATATATATATATATATATATATATATATATATATTTATATATTTTCTTCGTTGATGCAACATTAAGAGATATTTTTACGGAGCAAAATCAAAAATCTCGCATCAACATTCAATAAATGTAGTATTCTTGTTTTTACATTTTTTTTTTTATACGTACTGTACCATATAAATATGAAATAAATTTTTTGCCGATTTCGAATATTTAAACGGATTTAAATAACTTTTTTTATAAGCTATGACAGGAAATTAAAAACCTATATCATATACAAATTAGAAAAATATTTTTTTCTTCTCAGAATACAGGTTACGTCTGTAGATCATTTTGCTTGCGTCCACGATATTTTATACAATGCAAAATTTTATATACAATACGAAAGATATACATGCATAAATATATACAGATTTATTACAAGTGGTTGCTGGGTTTCGCAATACCTATCTCAAATCGTGCAAATGCAACAGAAACAAATGTGAATATGCATTTCATTGGTTGACTCTTCAAGATCTTTGCAAATGCTTGATGTAGACTCTTCTATACACACTCTACAAAATCGATATACGACAGTCCATCTCATCCTTATGCATTTCACACCAACCGATGCTGTCTGTCAGTGTCAGTTCCGATTCGGATTGCAGTTCTTTAAGGAAGAGTTGGAACAAGAATCTGGTCGTTGAACTAAAAAGAAAAAAAAAAGAAAAACACCACCGGTTCTGATCTGGATAACAAGGTAAGGTGGTCAAGAGACTAAGTTTTGATCTTTTGTATTTCCACTACCGATCCACCTCTGCGATAAACGCTGATTCGAAAATGCCCGGTCGTCCTTGTGAAAGTACAGGTGCCTTTTTAGAATGAATACTAATTTTCATAAAATTTCAGTACGCAAAATGCCTTTTTCCTACCGTTTGCTGCCATCTTAAAAATTTATTTTCCTAGTGACTAAATTCAGAATTACCGGATATCATCTGTTATGTAAATAAGCTTTATGAGTTTCTTTATCAATCTAAGTGGTTATACACTTCTTCTGTATCGACTTCAAAGTATTTCATACTGTAAATTTGTATACTTTCAGTATTACACTACTGAAAGCCCAACAACCACTCATTTATGATCACCCGTATTTTGTACTATGTCTGAACTTGTTTTAAAGTAAGTACTGGGATTTGATTAAAATAATAAAAATTTTCTGTCTATGCTGTCTTAAAGTTAAACCACTCTGAAAAAAAAAAGAATAAAGGGGAGGGGGGTAAATGTAGTCCCAGGCTGTGTAACCAGGCTAGTGTAAACCAGTTGGGCTAGTGTAACCCCTGACTTATTTAGCAACTGGTAAAATATTATTTTAACCAACCACCAGTTGACATGTTTCTCCAGTGGGTTTTTCATTACGTTTAAGTGAGAATTACAGAGAACTTCAATCATTGAACTGTTTTCAATTACATATAAATTAGTCTACATTTGGATGTTCAATAATATAAGTGTATTTCTCAGATTTCAGTTTTCTATTGCTCTCAAACACTATGCGTGTCTCAGCATTGATTTGAAATGATGAAAGATGGTTAAACTTAAAAGATTTAAATGTGTTTGTGATAGTAAGAAAGTTTGACAATCCCTGTTATAAAACGAAAATAGTAAGCCACAGTCGATAACTTGAAAAAAATAAATAAATAAACAAACTTGTTCAACTGAAAACATGATACACTACACAGGAGTGTTTTTACTATCATGGGCTCATTTGAATTTTAGAACTTCGTGAGCGCACCTGCCCTTTACATACATTACACACTTACTTTTTTTAGATGGGTGTGTGTAGTTCACATTGCATAACAACCAAGCTCGTGATCGCGCTAGAGCGCACAATATTAAAAAAAAAAAATCCATTTAAAACAGCTCTACCTTTTGAACATGAATCCAACTTAAAATATTTGCTAAGATATGAAAATTCCACCTTATTTGTATTTTTTTCTACAATATGCAATCTCATATGAGATGATCAATAATGATTTTTGTTTGTTAAGCTTTTAATTTGCAAACGGTATAACAAAGCTTCTTTATAATTATCAAGGCTACAAATAATGAAAGTGCAAGTAAAAACTTTTTAATTTTTTGCTTACAGTAGATTTTATTTGAATAAAAACTAGACATTTAGAGGAGGTTGTCTTGAGACTTTTAACTATATGGTTGTTGTCTTGAATGGTGTTTTTTATTGCATAATCTTGAAACACATATAAGTCTTTTTACAAATTTCTTCATTTATCTTCTTAGTCTTTTTCCTAAATCCATACACAAGATGTTTTATTACAGATGCTCGACAGGGTGACAATAATTAGACCCGGGAACTTTACATTATATGTGTGCAATGGAGTCCCTGGGAGTCGAATCCGGTACTGCGACGAGACTTTCTCCTTTCTTAGACAGAGAACCTTCTTTTTTTCCTTATTCTATCAAAGCCAGTAATTACTATTGATGAGTGCAAACTACTGATTTATAATGAATACACTAATAAATAATATAATATAATATACACATAATAGAAAGAAAAATTATACAATCATAAAAAAAAAATCGGATACATATATACGATTCTTTCACAGCGCATAGTTTCTGTGCATCGGCTGAAAGTCATGGTTGCGAAACAGTTGCATCTAACAAATCTCAGAGGATGGCTACGTACTTTGCAAAGAAGATTACTGTGTTTCTCACTAATCTCTTTTTAACGTTTTTTATGACTCTATATAATTAAATTATTTAAAATTTATTTAAAATTTTAGTTTTGCGAAAAAATTAAAAAATATATTAAAACTTAAAATTTTAATATATTTTATTTACAACTGTTTTGAACATCTTTCTATTCATTAATTCCCAAAACAATCTTCTTTTTATTATTATTATTGTTATTACAGCTTTATAACATGTTGGGAAGTCATTTAAGATTTTTTAAACACCTCCATATTACTTGAGATGTGAAACAATGTCTACATAATGTATTACAGTTTCCTTTAAAAGCTTTTACTATATAGGAAATTAATAAAAATCCACTTTTTCGTCCGCTAGATTAAAAGAAATAGTCACTTTAGTATGTTTTCAACAAAATTCTTACAAAAGGAGAACGAGGAAATATTTTTGCCTTATTTGGCATAATAAAATAAATTATCCTTTTATTGGGAAAAAAAACCCCGAGTTTTGGCAGAAATTTTAAAAAATTCATTACGATAATTTAATGGGTGAATATAAATTAAATAATAAAAAAAAAGATGAGATAATATCATCTTTAAATTATTTTTATTAAGCTGAAATCCAATTATATCATAAATATTACTCGCCAACTTTGCAACCCTTTTATTAACAAAGACGTCAAGCTATAAAAAAAACTAGGGGAATTAGAATCGTGTCACTTTATCAGTGAGCAAACCTCACGAAAATGAACTTAAAACAAAAGCCGGGCCAACCGTTGCCACACTCTTTATAAAAAAAAGTCATGATGAACGATTAAAAAGGTCTTGCTTTTCTGTTAGGAGGCGCTGCGAGCTTATTGTAATTAACTCCACGTCAGATTTTTCCAATATTTCTCGCCAGTCTTATAAAAACAAACTACCGCGTTCTACTCAGTTGAATTTTTGTTGGTGTTTTTTAATATTTCGAAGCTTTAATTTAAAAATCTCGGGGAGTGGAAAAAAAATTGCTTTCGCAGCTCTATTGTTCGGTTTATCTCTAACGCTTTTCGAAACGAAACGAAGGCATGCGACTGCCAACAGGGGGCAGCACCTTTTCATGTGTTGCCTGACATAGGAAGTGAAAAGGATTAGGATTCAGAACAAGCAAGGAGGAGGGAGGAGGAACTGTGGGATAAAAAAGATTTTTTATTTTTTTTAAAGAAAGTTTTCAAACTAGAATGATGTATATTTCCATTAAAAAAATGCTAGAATTTGGGATTTCAAATAAATATAAATTTTCGATACGAAATGTACTTCCATAAAGCATGTTTCTAGTATTAGGAATATCGATTATGTCGATAACAAAAATAAGTATAGATTTTAAATTTGTCTATTAACTTTAGCAAATCGAGGATAGATCCCCCCCCCCCTCCTCACAGTATCTGCAATATAATGAAACATTCCCTCTTCATAGAATTTCAAACACATATTATTCACTTCCGCTAAAGTTTTGATTAATTGAATTATCAATTTATAAAAAAGAATATTTCGTAATATTTCGGCTCTTAGCATTTTATCACTTTTTCAAAGACGGATTCCCCATGGATATGTCTGAGAACCATTAGCTTTGTCGTAAGTTACATTAGTTAGTAAAATTTTCCTGTTAAAAAAAATGTAATACATTATAATGAAACTAATGATTTATAGAATCATGTTATATTTCATTTTTGTTAAAGAAATAATAATAATAATAAATTTGTATGACTTATTTCATGATAATATTTTTACTACTTTCATGATTTACATAGTTTATGATGTATATTTTTATCTGCTTTTTGCATTTATGAGTTTTTAATTACCGGAAATAAATAATTTATTCAAAAATGTATACGTTTTTAAGTATATAATAATTATTTCAAAAGACTTATTGGCATTTATTGCTAGAGGCATGGGCATGCACAGAACAAAATTCAGGAAAGGGCAAGATTTTGGAACAAATGTGCCAGTAGTCTGCTGCAAAATGTGCATTTTGTTATTTTTCTTTCTTTCTTTTATTTCTAATGCAGAGTATGAACCTGAATTAAACTAAACTAAATGTTTTTGGTCAGAACCCTATACATGTAAGATATTTTTTTAAACATCTCAATATAAAAACAATATAGAAATGTAACATATAAAGTCATATATTAGAAATCCTAAAGTAAGCTTCAAACGGTTTTTTTTTCCAAAATGTAGAATTGAAACAAATTATTATTTTTTTCATCAGAAAGACTCTGCCCAATTTTTTACACGTAAACATAAAAATAAAAACAGAGCTAAAATTGTCTTTCACAAGATTTTCAACCCCCCCCCCCCTATCCTACCCTCATACGAAAGGTCCTCAGATCCTTTATTCTCTTAGAGTTTGCTTTAAATCGTTTGAGAATAATATTTTTTTTCAAAATCATGAAAGAAAATGATATACAGTTGATTAAATTTGAAAAAAACCATGGAGGGTCAATTGTTTTTTTCTGCCTCCACTTGCGGCGCCTATGTCTGGAATGAAAATCAACTTTTTATTTTCAAGTTACAGGAGACTGTAATTGAGAAATTAGTTGTTAAGGCTTTTCTCAATTCTCAAATTTCTATTTTGAAACACCAGTCATTCAGCTCATCATTCTCACTAATATAAACAGCGTCCCGGTAGAAATTTTGGTACCTCGTGCAGTGTCTTATTTTCTTTCATAATTTACGCCCCCGTATACTTTTTGTATCTCCATACTTTTGAAACGAAATTCTGGATAAAGAAACCAAAAACAAAAATTCGTGCAACTTTTGTATAAAAAATATCAGAAAATATTAGCTAATGAAATGTTATTCCATATTAATCTAATCACTTGTAATCTGACAATTTTCATTTCACAATCTGTTTTAAAGCCAGATTTCAGCTTGGCTCTATATCGAAAAGAGTAATATTGTTTTCCCGCGATTTTTCCTTTTCACAAACAGTGCAGATGATTTTCTCATCAATAATGCTACATCATGAAATATGTGATATATTAGAGCTTTACTGCCCGAGAGGGACGGATCAGACTAGAAAACAAGTCTATACAGCATAGATGTCCCTCCCGGTTCCCTTTATTGAGGTAACAAAAATAAAACTAATTACAAAACCCGCCGGTAAATGCGACAGAGGGCGGGGTGGTGAACAATAGATAAACACTGGGCAGATGATGATAAAAAAAGTGACGGCCCGACAGTTTTTAGCACTTGAAAATGATGCACTATAAACAGTTTTTAAAAGATAGAAACACTGGCTTGATGTAAACACATATAAACTTAAAATACTGTAGTATAGCGACAGAAAGAAGACTATGACTAAAACTCATAGAGAACAAGGGGTATATGATAGAGATCACAAGATTACGCGGCACTAGGCACAGGAAATTAAAACAATCACAAAAACACAACTGTAGATGCGAACACAAACTTAAAGGTGAACATGGATAAAACTCAGATGACTAAGAGACTAAGTACAATATATGAACACAAAGTACAATATATATAAAATCTGTTGCATAATAGATAATAACAGATACTATTTATAGAAATACGAACAAGTAATGAAATGTGTTTGAAGAAAACTTTGTACATTTGGAGCGCTTTTGGAACCACTATCTATTAATGGTTGTTCCATGAAGATCGAGCCCTTCCAAGCGCTATGATCTGTAAGTCGGACAGCGTACCATCGTAAGATGTGTTTAAGTGTTGGATCCAGAGTGCTGTATAGAAATCACCTTTTGAAGTTAGAATATAGAGAAAATTACGACAGCACATATATCAGTATCTGGTATACTGAGCAATTATCAGCTTTGATATATTAGAGCTATAACTTCCTCCAGAAAAATAATAATCAGTCTAAGTTAAAATGTATGTTCATGAGCTTTTATAATACTTACGAAAACATGGCAGATTTTAAAGTTACAACAGTTTGCTTTGTTGGGAAAAAAAATAGTAAATAAGACCACTAATCGTTAATTTGGCTTAAATAAAGCACTTCTTCGATAGTAGTCAATAGTGCAAACAAGACTATAAAGTAACCAAAAAGTAAAACCGTATGAGCAAATAATGGTTCTAAATCTAGAAAAAAAAAATCCAAATAGAGGTTAGAACTTACAAAAATATATTAAGAAAATTTGTAATGATGGCTGCGCTACACCATCTGATATGACGCATTTACACACATGCAAAATAGTTTATAATTTGACTGGTGAGTTTTTAAAAAGTGCCGCTTTAAATTTTAAGAATTTTTTTAAAAAAATCCACTTTGAAACTACAACTTGAGGGAAATTTTCAAATTATAATGATCTTCTTTAAACTTACATAAAATTAAGGAAACAATTTATAAAAACGTCGGCTTGAGGCGTCTATTTTTTATGGTGAAAAGCTCATTTTGATAATTAGACAAAGAGTAATCACCTATTTAAATTTTTCCTTAGCTTAACACGAGGTTTCGCAATTGGGGAAACCTCATAAAACTCAAATTAGCACAACATATTTCGAAAGATCTCTGGTCTTTCCCATCATGTGAAAAAAGAAAGAAAGAAAGAAAAGAAAATCAGAAGCAAGACTCAGTAGTCTTGTGCTGTTGCATTCAAAGCTGTAAGCTCGTCTTTTTGCGTCTTTTTTAAGAAAAACCAGATTCTTTTTCGTAAAAAAAAAGTTATATTAAATGATTTTTTTCTCCAATAAATAGACCAAAAATTAGAAAAAAAAATTTATAAACTTCCATACAAAATATAAACAAATGAATAGATAATTTCATTATGTTACAAACAACATTAAGTAAAGAACACTTTTCTGTTTTTCAAAAATGTGACTTTTTGCATTCCGTAATAAAACTAAAATTTCAATTTTTTTTTTTTTCACACATCTATACGGTATTACCAATCTCTATTCTGAATTACACTGCATTATTTTTTCCTTTTTATCATTTTTGCCATTTCATATTCTACGCGAAACTAATAAAACGTGACAAAACCCACTACTGCTGGCAGATCAGGAAATTCCGTCATCGAATAGTAACCTGTAAGAGATAATCCGCCGTATTTGGCAAAGAACCGTTCCATTTCCTACTCGGAAACTTAAGTTCCTTCCTGGGAAAGTATAAAAAATGTGGTTATAAGAAGGTTCGAAAAAATTCTTATGAGCTGTCACTCACTTTCGGCCATCGCCAAAATGGCGTCACCTCAGGAAATGACCGGTGACTAGAAGAAGTGCTGTTGCCACGCAGATAGATATAAAACTTATTCACTTATCTGAAGCTATCTTCTTGTACCTAGCTTTTATATATAGTGTGATGTTAGATAATGTGGTGGTTGTGAGATAGCCTATGTATGACACATATATATACAACATTAAGCTGAATCAAGTGAATCTATTCTTTATATAATACATTGTATTATCGCGACTGTATTAGGAAGAGAAAATATAGAGAAAAGAAGCAGAGTAGTTACGAAAAAATAAATGCAATCTCTTTACTTTTTTTTTCATCCTCTCCTCTCTCGCTCTCTTTCTCCTTATTTATTTATTATTATTTAGCTTGTTAAAATTGCATTTAAAAGTTCTTAAATTGATTAATTAGCTGACATATTAAATTTCAAACTAGTACTTCGGCGTGGTTTTTTTATCGTCATTAAAATTTAAGAGTTGATCAAAATTTAAAGTGGAACAAAACCGACGCATATTCATAACAAGCGACATTTGGTATAAAGAAATTTTATATACACATTCTTAAAATTTAATAATAGATGTGATAGATGTGTATTAATGCATTAGCTGAAATTAATAAATAGCTTAGCCAAAGCATTTAAATGTTTTTTTAATTAATTTAAAGAGTTAAAAAAATTAAAGTAGTTCAATGTGGATTCTCAAAATATTACATCGGTAACAAATTTGAACACATTAAATTTTAAATCAGAACTTTGGAGTGATTTCTTTATCGGTAAATGTAACTTCATTAACGGTGTTGATTAAACTTTAAATTGGAACATACACGTTTAAACGGAACATTGAAATTTTTAGATTAAAAAATCTTTTTTTTTATCACTTGCATTATAGATTTGTAGTCAAAATGATGAAAACGTCTGTTGCAATACATAATCTCCCGGGATTTACGACAGTTCCCCAAACAGCCGCTGATTTTTCCTTTACAATTGCATTTTTTTTTTTTTTAATTACCTTGTTTTAAAATAAGACTCTGGAAATTAATGCCTTTGCTCAATCACGGTTTTAATAAAATAAGGAATCCAACCGGGGCATCCTGGGTTATAGTCCAGGGGAAATGTACCAAAAAAAGGCGTTACCTTGCAAAAGGTCGGGTAGAAGATTTTTTTTTCTGACTTGTATATAATGAGGCCAGCATGGAAAAACCAAATTATCCAACAAAATTTCTTAAGGGAGAATTTTCTGTGGCCAAAAAACAACAAATTTTTGGGACTTTTTTTGTTGTTTTTTAAATATCTCGAGACTAGCTGCCGTAGCGTATTATTTGTCAATTACAATGTTAAAGAAGACAAAATTTTCTACAACTTTCATATTTACAGCTTTTTAATACACTTAATAGCAAACACAGTACAACATTTCAAAAATAAGACAATTTTTTCGATTTCCTTAAAAACCGTGAAAACCACAGTTTTTTCCCGATGATTCGAATGTTCTCCACCGATTTAATCATGGATGTCAACTTATGCATATTGATAGACATATAGCTAGATAAAGGTACATATCTTTTGAGGTAGTATATACATAAATGTATGCAGCAACTTGCAAGTGCTAATGCGCGATATTATTGTCGCATTTATTATTAATACAGTTGTATCGAGCCTATGTTAAATGCGCTATCTAAGATTTGTATACGTTTCTCATTCGAGACACCCTGCTACTGTATCTCACGATAGAGGAAAGAAGTGAACTTATTCAGCTCTCCTGTGATGGATTACTGGAATCCACATTCAAAAGCATGAAGCTTGGCGAGAATGTGAGAGTAACCGTCTGATATCGTCAAAGTCTGCTTGTGTTTAGCACAACATATCTCTTTGAATGTGCTTTCCCCCCCTTCGTTATATCAAAAACAAATACAGGAATAAACTAAACATCGAATCTGACTTATGGCTAAAACTACCTAATATTGAGCCAGACGTGAGGAAGCTGTGTTTGATAAAACAAGTCCACCCTTTTCATTAGCGATAGAAGCAAATTAGTGTAATCCGCCTACTGTAACACTATATGAATCAGTGTGCGCCAATATGTCATTAAGTATTGTGGCTTTTTTCCTATACCAAAACATTTTTCTTTTATATTGTATACATTGCTAAAATTTAATGTTGATACTACTTTTTACTTGAATGTTATTATGAAGCAGTCTATCTTAGTACCAATTTAGTAATGTAATCATTAATTTTTATGTACAATAAAAACTGCTATGACGGAAACACTAAAGACCGAGGATATATTTCGTTTTAGACAGGTTCCTTTTTATTGGTTTTTATGTTTTAGCTTTACGTTTGTTACCTGGTGGTACGCAGAAGTATTATGAACTTCGATTTAGTGGTACGTTGGTCTAAAAGTTTGGGAACCCCTGCTGTAGAGGAACACGATCCTGATATATCTTCGATTCAGGATAACTGAATGCCAATAATCCTACAACAGTCCCATCAAAGAGACAAAAATATTGTTAAATATCCCGTAGAAATTATTATTATTAAAATACATTTTTTCATTTAGCTTATGCAGTCATATAGCGTACCTTACTTTATTGTGTAGGGAAAGTGGACTTTAACTCCGTAGGATATTTGCAATAAGCCTGATTGGAAAAAGGAACATGATTCTCCAATTAGCCTGGCCCTTTGGAAAGAGCCAGATTTCTCAATTAGCCTACAACATATACATTGAAAGTATTTAATATATACATAAATAAAACATCAAATAATACAAGATGAAATATATGACACATCATTGGAAAGATAAGAAACATAAATTAAAATGTTTTTTATTCACCACTGTTCCATTTAGTTGTTTATAATGTTTCACGAGAAATCATACTTCCTTAAGATTAATTTATATCATGGCCCTTATATAAAGAAAAGAAGTACTGAAGTTAGTCGACAGCGAATGGATTAAAATGAGATAGGGGATGAATGTAACAACAAAAATGTTTATATAATCTACAATCATAAATAACTTCATATTTCATTTGATAAATGGTAGCACTGAGATCATTCAACAGATATAGTTTCAAAACAGTACATATTACAGAAGATTAGAATATTCCACAAAGTGTATTTTTCAACAACCAAAGTTTCTCTGTTTGAGCTTTAAGGCATTTAATAGATAAAATCTTAAAATTTTATATATTTTTGCACGCTAAAATGTTATAATCTCCTGTTATATTTATACAAATATTAACAATATTTACTAAAACTAATATTTTGAACATTTTTATGAAAATAGTGATTTCAAATATTTTATTGATAGAATTTTTAAGTTTTACAATAGATATAAATGCATAATATTAGTTAATGAAATAATCTGTTGTCATTTTTATTGTAGATATTTTATAAGGTAAAAGTATTTGTTACATAAGATATATTTATTTTTTGAGTCCCTCCTTTTATATGGAACTAAAATTCAATGTTTGCTATACTTAAAACAGTAAAGCATATGTCATCAATAATCCGTAAATAAAATATACCATTGTACTATAGAATAAAATGTTTATGGAATAAAATGAACAATATCTATGCATTATAAAAATAATTATTAAAATTAAACAAGATTTTTTTTAATTGAACCTGCGTGCGAATAAGTTACTAAATGGTGAAATATTATTTTAAACAATACTTTAAAATTAACAATTGTATATACTTAAAGTTACTGTCTAAATATGAAAATTGTCTCAGTCATCCACTCTTCCCTAATTGCTAAATTATATAGATTTATTGAATATAAAATATGTCTGTTGTGATGAAAATGAAGAGGGTGTGCAAATAATAGATAATTTTCTGCTGTCAATATGTAAGAAGTTGACATACATCATTATATCCGTGGGGAACATTGAATCATGGGGACAAAACTACGTTTTTCACTGTTTTTAAGGAAATCGAAAAAACTGTCTTATTTTTGAAATGTCGTACTGCGCTTTCTATTGAGTGTATTAAAAAGTTGTAGATATGAAAGTTGTAGAGAATTTTGTCTTCTTTAACATTGTAACTAACAAATAATACGCTACGACACCGAGTCTCGAGATATTTAAAAAACAACAAAAAAAGTCCCAAAAATTTGTTGTTTTTTGGCCACAGAAAATTCTCCCTTAAGAAATTTTGTTGGATAATTCGGTTTTTCTATGCTGGCCTCATCATATACAAGTTGGAAAAATAAAATCTTCTACCCGACCTTTTGCAAGGTAACATGTACATTTCCCCTGGACTATTACAGAAAATAGGTAATTTTTTTTTTTTTTGTGAATTTTAACTTTTTTTTTCTTTTTTTTTTCTTTTTTTTTTTTTTTTTTTTTTTTGTAAATTTTAACAATTTTTTTAAATTTACATTTAATATATATATTTTAAATTACTCACTGACAGCACCAAAAAACATTTTAATATGAAAAAAATATCGATAATATATTCAAATAATTTTTTTAAATTTATTAATAGAGATACATTAGACGCATTAGTCGCATCATGTCAGATGCGGCGATCATGTACACTAATGGCACCGGTGCATGTAAAATCCGTCGTGGGTGTAAAGTCCTCCAAGTTACCTGTGAATTACACCTCTGGGGGTGCCTAGTCTGGTGAAGGTCTCGTCACCAGATCAAGGTTCTAAATTACGAGACCAACTCGAGTATCGATGGCATGACGTATGGATGAGCGATGCAGCGAGGAAATAGTAAATATCCCAGCATCTCACATCCGTCCGGCATGACTTCGCTTACACTGCGCAATGCTGAACCGCCTCATCAAAAATCAATTAGCAACCGGCCAACTAAGAAAAAGCAATTAAAGCAACAAGACGCACTGAAGCCACTACGGCCTATAGATTTAACAAACACATCTTCGCCAAGCGGAGAGCAGGCAAATCTTCGCCCCGTTGCCAGGTATCAACTTGTTAAGCTAGGCAAAAGCCTGGCAGGTAGGTGCCTGGTCAGCGCACAGTAAGGCGTTTTGATGATCTAGGTGGACAAAATTCATTTTTCCGATTATCTCGGAATTTAACAAGACCGCGTATACTGGTAGCTGAATGTCTCTTTTGTCGAGATCCGTACGAGTTTTGTCGAAAAAACCCGATGTGTCGATTAACTACGACCGTAAAGAAGGCAGTTGATTTGAGAGACTTTCAACAGTTGCATTATTTTTCTGTAAGTTCGAAAGCAAGTCGTGACTTTTCTGTTTTATTTGAAAGCAGGAGTTTACTGGACATATGCCATATGTTTGTCACACGATTTAACCTATTGTTGTTTGAAAATAAGCGCCATCTTGTTTTCAAACTTCATCTTGACTTTTAATACATTATTAAGCAATAAGCATTTTTTTAAATCAAAGCGCCATTCTTAAAGTATTGAAAACTTAAGAATGCTCCTGCGAAAGTTTGCGAATCATTAAGTTATATTAACTTGAAGTGTGCGTCTGAGTGTTTAATTCAAATCTTGCAAGTCAATTTTCACCACTTTTAATTATCCAATTGAGCTGAAACTTTGAATACATGTGTAGTTTCGATGACAATACAATATTATAACTTAAAAAAAAATAATAATATAAGTAATATAATAATAATAATAATAATAATAATAATAATAATAATAATATAAATAATTAAATAAGTCAAATATTTATCACTGTTTGGTTATTTTATTACTGATACATTCGAAAACCCAGCAAAACCTAATTAAACTTCAACGCAATAATTTTTTCCACCTAGATCCTCAAAATGCCCCACTGTGCAGCGGTCTAAAAAAAAAAAATAGTCGTAGAAATCACCAAAGATTTCGCTTGCTTACAGATTTCGCTTGCTTCATCAATGTATATATATATATATATATATATATATATATAGATGAAGTTTTAATTTCGTTATGGAATATTAGCCAGAAACAAATGATGAACTACTTATAATGTCTTAAATGCAATCTTTCTTAATCCAGCTGGACGTGATAGAGATAAATAAAAAAAAATCATGATTGAAAGTTATTTTAAAAATCATAAAAAATCAGTAAATTGCGATACAGTTTTCAAATAAATTACATTTTAAAGAAAATATTTTTTCCTATTTGACAGTGCAAAAAGGGAAATTGTGCCATGTTTAGGGGTTAAAAAATTTGTGGTAAAAGCGAAATGTATTGGTCAGGTGTTGCAACCGTCAATACGACGTCAGCGTTACTCAGGGACATGTTTTTGTTTATGCTTACAAATGTAGATTCTTCATAGATCTTTTTTTTTTCACCTTATGTTGTTTTTTATTGAACCTTTTCCATTGAAACACGTAGGGTGAGTCGAAAATCCTTATACAAAATTTAAGGAGTTGTAGAGCATTCTGCAACAAACAATTTTCGTACAGGAAACTAGAGTCGTTTAATTTATTCAGTCAAAAATAAAAGTTGTCTCACTCCAGTCCTAACCCTGAAATTTCTTCAGTACTTTAATAACAGTGAAGATATTTTAATAGAATTTGCTATAGTTTTACTTTTCTATGTATGAAATAAAACAATATCACGAGAGTGGTATAGGAGTGAGCACCATCTACATCCAAACAGCATTGAATGCCTCATATTTCTGAATGCAATTAACATCACATAATGCTCTCACTGCTAACTATAGAAATACTTTATATACTTCCAACGCTTTTCGGGATATCATTTCATTCACATAAAACAAAGTAATTCTTAAGAAAAAATTGTTAAAATATTTTTAATTTGACTAAAGTTATGAACAAGAATTGTGTTAAACTGGACATCCTGTATTTTTAGCTGAATAAATGGATTACGAATCTGGTTCCTACAGAAAAAATTGTTTGTTTCTCATCACTCTTTAAAGTTGTCTAAGGACTTTTGATTCACTTTGTATTTATTAATGAAAATGTTGTATTGATATAGTTTTTATACCAAATAAAATATGAACACCAGACAATCGCTGTTTTTTCTTTCTTTCATTTTTTTTTTTTTAAACTTTTTTTTTCAATGAAATAAATATGTTAATTTAATTGTCTTGCATTAAAACAGTTTCCACATTAAAGAAATTCCAAGCAAATATTCTCTCCGTATAAACGTGGATTATATATTTCTTTTATTCGTCTTTTATTATGTGTTGATTTTTGCAGAGTTTTTTCCCATGATATGATATTCATAATCGTGAATATCCATTCTCATATGAATAATAAAAAAAGGACTCTGTTAATCTATTCTCCCTTGCGTAAAATCCAAAAATGGCCCCCCTGTGATTTCAGTTGACTTCTCTATTGAAATAATGGGGCATCAAGCTAGGGCCAAAGGCCAAGTGCCCCCCACCCCTTGACGAATTAAGCGTGACGAGAACGGGGTCGTGCAGGGAAAACATCTTGTTTCTGTCCGCCTTCGCTCATCAGTAGAAACTACTCATGCTCGTCTGGTTCCAGTGGGGGATACTTTAGGGTTTTTCGGTTTTGGTTCACGAGCCAAATATTACGCCAAGTATCGCCTAACATTTAATGCTATGCCTATATTTATGAGATTTTCTGAAACAAAATTTAATAGGTATTTGAAGTAGTATTTAGAACGATAAAATAAGAAAACTTCTCCCTTAACATAAGTGTATTTACTTCTTCAAAGAAATGATCAGAATAGTAGTATAATAATATTATTCATAATTAATAAAAACTTTTAAATATTTTTATTTAAATTTAAAGATTTATATCTTTTATATGGTTCTTCCTTTTGAATTAATAAGACTTCACTTAAAAAAAAAAAAAAAACCCTCAAATTGACAGAAAAAACTGTTAATTTTGGCGCCAGTATAGAAAACCGTTTAATTTACAGGAAATATCTCCATATTTTCATTAAAACTGTTTTTTTCTGTAAAAAATACAATATTCTTCTGTTAAAATTACACTTTTTTTTTTTTTTTTTTTTTGTACAGTGATGAGTGCTTGAGAAATAAAGAAGATCTTTCCTTTGTTCAACCTAACATTACATTTTGTTTCACTTGAATATTTTTCATCAAAATTAAAAGTTTATAAGGTTAAATAGTATCACAGCACAATGTTGAACAAACTACACAAATAAAGGCAAAAAAAAAATATTAATAACATCATAAAAGTATAAAATGAGCAAGGAATTTTGATAAAACTTTGTCTTTCTTCATCAGGCGCAAAGAAGACGTGCTATTACTTTGACAACTGGAGCAAGATTAAAAGTAAATGAAAGAGAAAGACAGGTTAGAGAAAACAGCTTTTTTCGAACTGTTTTGTTTAACCTGTCCCTTTCTTTATTTCCTTTCAGTTTTGCCTTAGTTGTCAAAGTAATAGCACGTCTTCTTTGCGCCTGATGAAGAAAGACAAAGTTCTTTTGAAATTCCTTGCGCATGTCTTAATTTTATGATGTTATGAAGACTTTTTTGTCTTTATTTAACCTAGGGAATCGAACTCGTGCTTCTCGGAGTACAGAACATAGGCGAAAATTATTTTTTTCCCATTCTAATTTCCCCGATAGGGGGAAATACTGCATTTTACTCTCCAATAGAGCACTAATCACATTAACTTATATTCAGCAATTAATCTAAATAATTCATTAACACTTGATTATTGTGATTATAATATATCTGGATTAAAGAAAACACATAACTTACTTTTTAAAAATTCAACACTTGAAATAACATTAAGATAAACTGTTTAAAAGAATATGTTTCGCATATCAAAAATATTACGCTCATTGCAAAATGGAAAAGTAAACAAAGGCAGCACGTGCATTTTTTGAAAGAAAGTTTATTTCAAAGTTAACTCTATGGCAAATTTAAAATGTACGTTTTATAAATTAAAATACACGTACTTTGTATGACGTCACTTTAATATGTAAAGAAGAAGATACCGCATTTTTCCATGTAAGACGCACACTCTGATTTTTATATCTTATAAAAGAGTGTTTTTTTAAAAAACTATTTTTACTTTTATACTTTTATACATATATTTCTTTTGAGAAACTTACAAACTTTCAAACTAAAAATGGTGTTAAAAAAAACCAAAAAAAAAAAAAAACCACATAAATAAATATGATTATAACGAAAAAGAGAAAGAGTTAAAGGTTTTTGTTTTGCATTTTTCTGCTCAGGATGACTGGCAACAAAAAAGAAATTTAAAAAAATCGTCTGCTCTGGCAAATTTACTGAAAATTATTTAAATAACCATCTGTTATTTTTTTTAGCGTTTAATATTCACTTGTACATGAAAATCTTCGAAGAAGTCTGGCTAGATAAATTGCTCATAAAAAAAGAAAGAAGGAGAAAACAAAAATAAACATTACATTACATAATCTCGTTACAAAATGATTATGTGTTTAATGGTCGGTTCGTTATACTTTCATCCCGGGTTTATATGAAATTCAGAGGGTAAAAAGGTACGAAAGTGCGGCTGAAAATTTAATGCTGAATACAAAGTTATTTTATTAAAGCACCTGATTCACCTTTTTCTTTCGTAATCCTTATTTTAATTTATTTCACGAAAAAAAATTGTTAATTTTCTCCCCTTTACTACTATTTTGATTTGGGTTATAGCTTTTTAACGCCTTTTTCATTCAGTTAAAAAATATTAAGCTTTCTAATCAGTTAAATGAGATACAGTTTTCAGACAAATTATATTTAAAAATACATATTTTCCCCAATTCAATGATGTAAAAATTTAAATTGTTCGATCACATTATGTGTTGAATTTGTGTTTTTATTACATTATTATTCTTTTATTTATTTATTGATGGGGTTTTTATTTCGTCTTGGAAAATTAGCCGGAGACAAATGCTGAACTATTAAGTGCAAATTATTTATTATTCTTTCGTAATGGGCCTGCACGCAATGGAAATAAATTAAATAAAATTCATGCTTGAAAATTATTTTAAAAACCATAATAAATCAGTCAATTAAGATACAGTTTTCAAACAAATTGCATTTTAAAGTAGATTCCCCCCCCCCCCCCTATAAAACGGTGTAAAAATTGAAAATGTGCAATGTTTAGAAATTAAAAAAATTATAGTAGCAAAAATCGCAAAATTGAAATTTCATTGTTAACTGTTGCCATTTGCAAAATGACGCCAGTGTTACGCACGGACACGTTTGTCCTTTATAATATAGAGAGATCGATAGTATTAATTAAAATCAATGATAAAGCGCACGCTAATATAATAACAATAAATATATTTAAATACGTTAATTCGAGCATAATAGTTGGCAATATTTGCCACTTAATGCATTGCAAATGTATTGTTTCATAAGCAAGATTCAATCATAAAAATGCAATCGATTTCACAAGATTGGAAAACAGAATATATTTAAAGAATAAATAATTGTTTTTATATTTTTTTTCTGTTTAATCATAATCTTTTTTAATAAAATAAAAAATTGTATTACTTATGGATTTATTTACCGGTAAATTAAAAAATAAATACCAGATTTTTTTTTAAAATAATGTTAATGATATTTTAAAGTATTGCCATATGGTAAAAGGTTTAACCTTTATATAATCAACGTTACGTATTTCACACAGCAGATTTCATGCACCGCAACAGATGAAAAAAAAAATCGTCATTACGAAATTTAGGTTAGTTGGCATGGTGCATGGATAGCTTACTAATAATGCATGAAAGGAATGCTAGAGGGGTTTGAAGAATAATTTAAAAATTGTCGAGGGGATTTTAAAATATTGACATATGTTGAAACAGTTAACATTAACGTGATCACTGTTACATCAGATTTCTTGCATCGCAAGTTCGCAACAGATGAACAAGGTTGTACTTGGGAAATTTAGAATAGTTAGCATGATGCATAGATAGCTTACTAATAATGCTAAAAAGAAATACTAGAGGGTATTTTTAAGAATAATTTTAAAATAACCAATGAAATTTTAAAATATTGTCATGTGTTTAAATAGTTAACATTAACGTATAATCAAAATTACGAATTTTATAGTAGAGATTTCATGCATCGCAACGAATAAAGTTGCAATTGAGAAATTTAGATTAGTTAGTATGATGCATGGATAGCTTACTAATAATGCTAGAAAGAAATACTAGAGGTTTTTTTAAGAATAATTTTAAAACAGCTAATGAGATTTTAAAATATTGTCATGTGTTCAAATAGTTAACATTAACGTATAATCAAAGTTACGAATTTCATAGTACAGATTTCATGCATAGCAACGAATAAAGTTGTAATTGAGAAATTTAGATTAGTTAGCATGATGCATGGATAGCTTACTAAAAATTTAGACACGAAATACTAGAGACTTTTTCAAGATCACTTTTAAAAAGAGTCGGCACGATTTTAAAATAATGTATGTTCAAATAATTAAGTTTTCCATGATCATTGTTACGTAATTTAAGACTTATTCCATGGGGGTACGAAGACGGGGGATGGGGTGGCCAGGATCATCCCCCCCCCCCCCCAAATCTTTGAAAAAGTAATAATTTAACTAAGAAATACAAATATAAAAAGTTATCTATAATGGGATTTATACTGTGATTGTTATTGAACTGATTATTGTATGATTGCTATTTTATTGCATAATATTTGTGTTTTAAAAGTTTTTGTTATATTTCAGTACAAGTGGTAATTGTTTTTCGTGGCCGAATATATCAATAATTTGTCATTGTCCCCCTCTTTGCCCTCCTAAAGAAAATTATGTGTACGCCCATGATTTATACTTTTATGTATCACAATACATAAAAAAGGTCACAATAGAGAAATTTAGGGTAATTAATTTAAAAATTTTATTCCTTTGGAAGGATGTATATTTCGCCAACATTGTGATAAACATACTTCCCTAGAAAACTCATTCCTCTCATGGATGCGCTAACTTCCTGAACATCCGTATAGATCACCGAAGCGTAGAGCGGGACCATCTTTTCCCATGACCGCGCGTGCCCGTGATCAATGAGCCCTGATTGGCCATCAATGCCTTCCCCCATTCAGATCCATCCGATGTATCAAAGTACGCACGAGATTGAATTGTGTACGTTCGGAGTACAGTTAATTGTACACCAAGTCCTAGTTAGTAAACGCTGCTGTTGAAAGTGACAACGATGTGGCGTGATTCGATACCTTTCGTGAGTGAAATGGGGTGTAAAGCTTATGAAGGGCGAAGGAAAAAAAAAAATCCCCTTTTACATCTAGTATGTTTTACAATGCTTTGTCCGTGGGAAATGAATTAAACTGATATCTTGACTAAGCAGAAAAATGAATGAAAGTAGACAAACCTTCAATTCATGTTACACACTGTTCGGAGGGGTTGGTTAAATGATTCCCGTTCTCCAAAGTGTGATTCAATAAAGCGGTTGATTCCAATAAACGATTCAAATAATGTAACGATACCCATTTTGAGCTTAGTAATTTGATTAATAAGAGGGTATGTTTTCAATTACACCGTAAAAGGAGACAAATGTTTCTTAATCTACGAAAATATAATATAACGACGAACAAAAATATATATACAATAACTTCTTCCCAATTACCTATGTTTCCGACAAGCATACTTCATCTTTAGAAACTTCATAAACCAATATACTTTCACGATTTGAAGAAGCATTAAAAAAAACCAAAGTTCCTTTTGCTGCCACTAATTTTCGGAAATGTTTCCGAGTTGTTTTTATAGTCTATTAATGAGTTTAGTTTCTCAAACCGGAATATTAGTTTTTAGGATGTTATCAATTTTATATTAAACATTTTCAGTTGCGTAATTGAATTTATATGCGTGCAAGTGTAACAAAACAATATTAATTTAATGTTAATGTTCATGCTGTTAATTTATCATTTTTATCATTAAAACATACTTGTTGAATATGAAAATGTTTACTTGAGAATTGATAGCATTAAAAAAACATATATTCCAGGTTGAAAAAACTGCTTAATACACTAGAAAAACAACTCGGAAACATTTCCGAAAATCAGTGCCAGCAAAAGAAACTTTGTTTTTATAAATGCTTCTTTGAATCTTAAATTCTTTAATACTTCTTTAACGCCTCCCCAGTGTAAGTTCATTAGCCAGGCGACGACATCCGCAAGCTAATATTCATCCTATGGGAGCGTTTTTTCTCAAATTTCCCATTTTCATTTCAATATTTTTAAATGATTATTTATTTATTTATTTTTAGTTTTATTTATTTATTTATTTATTTTTAGTTTTATTTATTTATTTATTTTTATTTATTTATTTATTTATTTATTTTTATTTTTATTTTTATTTATTTATTTATTTATTTTTATTTTTATTTATTTATTTATTTTTATTTTTATTTATTTATTTATTTTTATTTTTATTTATTTATTTATTTTTATTTTTATTTATTTATTTATTTATTTTTGCACAGGACAGCTGAGATTGCTCTTATATCCTTTTTTTTTTTTTTTTTTTTTTTTTTACTTTTTAGACTTTGGTTCCAGAATTTTTTTTTTTTTTTATGAGGTCGCTTTCGGAATCAGTTTCGAAAATAAAAGTACCTTTTCACAAAAAAAAAAAAAAAAAAAAAAAAAAAAAAAAAAAAAAAAAAATCGCAACTAAATTGAATTTTAAAAAGTAAAAAAACGACTGCTTAGAGATCGACCTCAGTTATCATATTCAATTAAAAAAAAAAAAAAAAAGTTACTTCAAAATGCAAACGAGAAATTTGAAAAGAACGCTCCCATAGGATTAACATTAGCTGGCGAGTTTTGTCGTATGGGCTAACGTAGAGCTCCTATTATAGGAGTCTTAGGCTAACGTAGGCTCTTAAATTACATTCATATGCATGTCCTTTGTTCATTTTTATTTTAATGTGTAGATGGGAAAGTCGGAAAAAATTAGATAAAACATCAAATGTATTAAATTGTTTATCAATGATAAGCGATAACATATCTAACAATTTTTTGATGGAGCATTGATATGCTACTGAACTAGAATGAAGAATAGCATAACGGTTGGAAAAGAAAGAAAAAAACGTATCGTAATATTTGTATTCAAGATTGGAAATTGTATCATATTTAAATTGAGAAATCTGATAAAATTGTTAGTCATTGGTAGAAAGGAAACTTGTCAAAGAACTTTTTTTGTCCAGAAAATTTATTTTGGCTTACAAAATACATTAAAAATAGGTTCATAGTTAACCTAGACTTTTTTCTTTTTCTTTGTATATATATTATTTATTTATTTATTTATTTTTCATTTAACAAACGCCATACAAATTTTTAGCACATACTACAATAACCGGATGCAGCCCTTGATTATTGATATTGGTAAGTTACTCCGCCTTTTCATAGTTGTTTTGGGAAGGGAAAAAAAGTCCAAATTTTAGAATAGGTTCCATATATTTTTATTCCTCTGAAAAACAAATTTATCATCTAAGAAACCGGCCATAATAAAAATTAATGGACGAACTACTACATTTATTAAGGCAGGTTTAAAACTTTTTCCCACATTCTACACATCATTACTTAAACAATTCTATAAGATTGGTCATGGATTGGGATGCTGCACCCCGCATTTACTCTGTATTTGAAAACAGGCTGAGGGGGTATTATTTAACGCGTGGATATACACTTTCTCACCACATGCTCACACGCAAATCAAATTAGCAACACCAGTAACTGTTGAATCAGGGTGAATAAGTTCGAAAGTGGTTACACGAATATATGTTTTTTTTCATGCTGTGCATGCGACAATTTGAAAAGTCGAGTGCACTGGTATAGAGGGCACATACTTTGTTAAATAAATTTGTGACGGTATAGTGGAACTAACGAAAGATCATCGATGGTTTATTCTTCAACATGATGTTCTTCTTTCACTCTATATGTGATTGATTTTCTGCGTTTGAAAGATTGCAACAAAACTTTTAACTTTTCATGTCATTGATTGTTTATTCTGAGATACAAAAAAAGATTACAACTAAAAATTGCAGCTTTACTTATAAAATAAATGGTAAAAATGTAAAAGAAAATTCAAAAACAAATAACTATCACATAAGGAACACATGATCACAATTTACAAATCTTTCTCCAAGCTGAACCTGATTATTCCTTCATATCTTTACTGAAGACATTTTAACTTTTTTTTTTTTTTTTTTTTTTTTTTTTTTACTGTCTTGCATTATTTTGTATAAGAAATATGATGGCATTATGATAAATGTTGGAATCCGTGTAAGAGCAACACTGAGCCAAAGAAGTTATATTATTTTTACTTTTTTAATTAGTTTCTGGTTAAATTTTAATAGAGAAAGTATATTACAGTATCTGATTTTTAACAGAAATACTGTTTTTGCCATTGATTTATTTAATAAATAAATGAGTATATTTAGTGGGAGACGTTATAAATATATTAATAACTTTAATGATACTTATTACCTAATTGCCTATAATTATTGAACATGCTTTCCTTTTTTTATAAGAAATTATATATTTATGTATGACGGATAAAATTAGGATGGAACAGAAAAAATGGTAAGGGAGAAAAGATCAAAACTCATGCAAGAATATCCCCCTTGACTTGTGCTGCTACGCTGTAAATTTTGCTTTCCGCAATACTTGGGGATGAGCTCCTTAGAGATGAGTTCAGGCTCTTTTTTTCGGAGACCGAGCCCGGCGATTTGAAATCCGAGCTTTCCCGATCCCCGATACCGAAAGCACGCAGCAAGAAATTGTTAGTAACATTTTAAAATTGTTTCAAGATGAATTTGCTTACTTAAAAATCTCTTCTTACATAGAAATAAGTATTAATTCTAAATATTTCCTCGTGACAAAGTTGCATGATTTTCATGTCACTGAATATATGTTTAAAATAGAAAATTTATTACTCGTATCCGACCACTGTCAGAAAACTACAAAAGTCACAATTCTTATTCTTTTAAAATATCATTTTACAACTAGGGCATGAAGAACATGAGTTCTGTTTTCCGCATCAATTCTGGAAAAGGACTCTAAACAGACTGATAAGGGAGGACTGAAACGAGACTAAAACGAGGACTGATAAGGGATGCCACACGATCCACGATCTCTTTGTGTTACTAACATCGAACATGCAAAAAGCTTCAGAATCAGATACAATATTTCTTCTTATTATATCCCATCAATAACAATTCGATTCCCTTTCAAATTGATTTTTTAAAAGTTTGTAAAACATTTTAAGAAATTTTACAGTGCCTGTCAAAAGTCTGAGTACACCGTCGAAAAGAAGCTTATTTATCGCACATTTTGCTACTTGTGTATAAATGAAGTATGATAAAAATAACAAAATATATTCTTTCGGTATTGATTCAACCCGGGAAAAAGATAGAAATGTGTAAAAAAAAAAAATAGTTTTACGCTTGAATCATGATTTTAGTATTGCACTTCTCCCGCTTTCCCTGGAGTTGCATCTCTATATTGCCACATAGCGGGAATTTTATCTGAAATTTTGCATTAGTTGTTTGTTTACTATCAAGAACTGTCGTTTAAACTTGTAATAATGTGTCGTGTAGTAATGGATCGTCACTTCGATGAAAGCAGACTACCTAAAATTATCAAAATAAACGGTCCTAAAAGTCAAAACAAGTACTTTTTTGTTTGTTTATTGTAAAAACAGATGTTTATATTGTAAACAAAGCCAATAAAATAGGTTTTATTTCGTTATTGCACAGTGCAATTGAAAATTCTTTAAAATATACTGGTATGCTTAGACTTTTGACAAGTACTGTACATTCTTATTCCTTAAATAGCAAGTTTTTTTCCCCCCATTTTTCCATATGTGAATAAATAAAATTTTCAATTTGAGTCCGATCCCGAAGACTGGAATAAAAATCGATCTTGAGTCCGTGTCAGGCCATGGCTCGGGCTCGGACTCATGGATTCAGACCGAGCCCATCTCATCTCTAAGCGCGCATGTACCAGAATCGTTCGATGGCATTTTACATTAGTCTTACGGGAGCTTCCTCTTTCATGTAATAGAAGTGTTTGGCCGAGCCAACGGAATGTAGCTAATAGTATATGCACAGTGTTAGTGACGGAATAACTGTGGGCTTCCAGCACCTCTTGCAATGTCACCAAATTCCGCGGAAAGGAAAAAAAAAATCATTACAGTATCTTCATCATTGTTACAGTTGTGAACAAAAGTTTTAGATTCAACTTTGAATAAGATGCTCTGTATTTTTGACTAAATGAATTATTTATGATTCTACGTTCTTATGTGATTTTTGTTTGTTTCCATACGCTTTACTTGTCCTTCCTTTTTCGCCAAATATATTAAAATCCACCTATGTGTGTATATATATATATATATATATATATATATATATATATATATATATATATATATATATATATATATATATGGTCTTTCAGAAAAACTACGTAACTTTAATACTCTGAGCGTCTGATAGCTTTCTAGCATTTTTATAAAAATGCCTGTAAAACACAAATTAGTTAAAATATTTATCTGCGGGTTGGTGTCGAAATACCTCATATATATATATATATATATATATATATATGTGTGTGTTCATCTTCCATAACTCTTAAAACATACTTCTCATGCTTCTGAGAAAAATATTTTTGTCTGCAGACAATTTAAGCGGTTTTCCGCAACAGAAAAATATGGAACAGCCTCTTAGAAAGTTTTAAAATTCAATAATTCATTAACTAAATTAAATATAAAGATGAGATAAATCACGTGTTTAACAGATAGCTCATAAATTTTGTATACAACAATTAAAAAATATTTAAAATTTTTGTTAATAGATGGTACTGCGCTGTCTGAAACTGGAAGACTGCTCAAATTTACAAAATAAAACCTGTTTTGCAAATTAATAGCTAAATAGAATAAAAAGTACAAATTGTGAGAACTTTGACACAATTTTACACGTTAGTTTCAGCATTCTTAGTCTGAGGACTGAGCAAGTCCATCTATTGACGAAAATTGGAACTATTTTTACAATTACTGTAAACAAAATTTATGAGTTACCTAATAAACGTGCCACATAAATATATTTCCCATTTATATTAATTATTGAGTTTTAATGTTACGGTGTCCTTTATGAAACATACTGTATGTAATTTTAAAATTTGGTTATTTGTTCTGAAATTAAATTATATTAATTTCCGCTACAATCATTAAATTATTTTTATCTATTTATACACGAAAGTTCTAAATATTCTAAATCAGGTTCTAAACACTAAAAATGTCATTATATATATATATATATATAAAATAATAAATTAGTACTAAAATTCAAATGTTAAATCAATACTTGTTAGCACTAAAGCTATGGAAATGTAATTATGAACTATATTAAACTATAATTAAAGATATATAAATTTTAATATGTTAACATAAAACACAATTCTTTATTTGAAATGTCGACTGTACTGAAAGTGTACTCAAATGAAGTGTAATAACGAACTACAATAAACTATAAATAAAGAAAGTTACATAACTTTAATTTTTAAACACTTTGTGACTCAAGAACTCCGATTTGAAAAATATTTACTCAGATGTTAGAATACGTCATTTTAAACATGTGAGAAATAATTCAAAGAAATTTAAAACATAAAAATTAAAATATATTGAAAAAAGAAAAAAAAGGATTCTTTTTTGACATCAGCAATAAACAGAAAATTACATACTTCTGATAAATATTGTCAATTTTGTAATACAAAATTGTAAAGTATACGAACGTACATTTCTAAAAAAAAATCTTTTTTGGACGTCTTTCACGAAATTTACGAAGTTCTTTTTAGCAATAACGATGTGAAACTTCTCAGATGATAAATAAAACTTTGTCAGGAAAAAGTAAATCAGTATCGCCGTCTGTTGAGAATTCTGTGAACAATTTCTATTAACTGCTGTGTTGGAAGATAGCAACAATAAATAAGTCTTTTAAAGCCCATTGTAAAAGTATAACATTGACTTTTGAGTATGTTGTAGATATGCAACCTGGTGATACAAAGGTTTAATTGCAAAATATACACTGCAAAAAAAAAAAAAAAAAAAAAAAAAAAATTGTTGATTTTACAGTATAATACTGGCATCCCAGCTGCCAGTATTGTACCGTAAAATTAACAGTAATAAACAGTAAAAAGAGCAGTAATACACTGCCGCGTGGTAGTGTATTACTGCTTATTTTACTGTTTATTATTCTTAATTTTACGGTATAATACTGGCAGCTGGGATGCTAGTATTATACTGTAAAATCAACTTTTTTTTTTTTTTTTGCAGTGTAATTCTTTATTTGCAATATCACATACATTTTTCATATATGAGTGAATGCAAATTAACTTGTAATCATGATTCAAATTTGCCAAAAAGTAGATTTTAAAAAGAAACAATTTAAATATTTGATACAATTTTTTATAGGAAATTTAAATTATATTTCTACACTTGGTGTACATCTGAATATTATGTTAATTAAAAAATACTTCTTGCTGAACACTTTACACATTTACAAAACATTTTTTTAAAATAGAAAGTATAAATGATATTTTATAACATTGTATTTACTTCATAATGTTAAATCTTTATGCTTCATTAATTCTGAAATGTTTACTTTTTAAGCGCCCTTCTGCTATCTTCTTCAGCTAAAATTCTCCACTCTTCTTCTGAAATTTACATCAAAACTGAAACGAAATAGTTACATGAAATACAGTAATATTGTTTTTGAAATGTAATTAGAAATTCAACTTTATTTACAACATAAATAGTACATTAACAATATGATTTTATATGTAAGAGTAAGTTTTTGTCTTCGTTTATAAACATATATATTTTTTTGTTTAATTTATTCAGTGGTCTCTGACAGAAACCTCGTTCTTTCCTTCTTGTGAGCTGCTCTCTAATAAAAATGGAGAGCTAATATTTTAAAGCTGTTCTCATCCACATTTTAAAATTAATTTTTTTTCTCAAGCGAATGGAATAGGCAGGTTCTGTTATTCAAAAAACATGTAATCGAACAGGTTTCACATTTTTAGGAAAAGGCAGTAGACCTTTCAGAAGATGCTGTCAAAGTTGGCGTTTGAACTGGATTTTTGAACACGACAGTGCTAAAAAAAGGCCGCCCTGAGACAACAATCGTTTATCACTCAAGTTATAAATTTTTTATAGAAAAATGAAAACAACCGTTCGATTAAAAATCACTTCAATAATCCTGCTTGCAAATGTCATACTTTTACATTGAAAAACGAGTCAGCAAACGTGTCGAAAAGTTTGGCGTTATTGAGCGGAGAAAAATATTTTTTGAGAACCGCTTTAATCTCTTCAGCAAAATTATTAATATTTGGATTTATTTATCTTATTTATTTATATTTGAATTAGCAAAGAAAATTGTTTAAAAATCTAATTTACACTTTCAATTTTGACATTATTTTCAATGCGGACTACAAAGAGAGAGCTCAGATTCAAATTAAAGAGATTTTCTATAATATGACGAGTCAAAATGATTGCCGTGATTTAAAATGACAATAACTTTGTAATAAACAACGATATAAACAAAGAATTTAAAACACTTCAAAATTTTTTTTACATATGTTATAATTATTCTAATGTGACAAATATTTATATGTACTTTCATAAATGAGCAACAGACACTGTTTCACCAAAAGTCGATGTTTTCTGAGCAATTTGAAACTCAAAGTTGCCCAGTTCTTTGATTTTCTTTGCCAGGGCAACTGTTACAGGCAGAAGTTATTCGGATATGCTAATCAGGGTTCTCGCTGCCGATCGCCATTGCGACAAAATGTTTCATTTGACAAAAAAAATAATAATTTGAAATAGCCAAATTACCAGATTTAAAAGAAAAAAAAATCGGCGATACTTTCAATGGTGTTATTGAACGACTGAAAATATATTTTGTGTAACTTATCCCTTTTTACAAAACTCGTTTACATTTAAAGAAAAAAAAATCTAAATTTGTTTTCTTTCACCCCATTAAAATGCTTTGCCAAATCCCGAGTAAACTCAACGTCTTCTACATAGGGTCACTCTAGAGAAGGCGTTGGTTAACTCTGGTTTTGTTTTTTAACACTGAGAAATAAATCAAGCTAGAATTTTTTTTCTCGACTTTGTAAAGCGTCTATAATACATTTATTATTTATTTAATTTTTTTAATATAGTTTATATAGTCTATAGCCCAATTTAGTTCAATAACTGCTCTAAAAACAATTACAACAATTGGGACACATATTAAAACGGTGAAAAAAAGGAGGGGTACATAAAAGAGTTTAAAACAGATTTAGAATCAGTGTTTCACAACGAATTGATTGCTAACAGTATTATCATTTGGCTATAGTTTTTCTTTGATGATTATCCTGATTACTAAAAAGCCGATGAGAACTCTGATATTAATACATGGCATATGCCACAACTTGATACAGATATGGAACATCAGTGATTACGAAATACTTAATAGTAACTGGTGTAAAATGAACTATCGTTTGGAGGTTGTTTGGTTGTTTTTAGGTTGTTTGTGTGGTCATGGGGAGAAACAGAAAACAGTTATAAATTATGAAAACAAAACTTTGAACTTCCTTCTATAATGTTTTTTAATTTTTTATCCCTATATCCTATCGTTATTTGCAACAAAGTTATTGCGATTTGAAATAATGTAATCGTTTTTACTCACCCTGTATTTAAACGAGATAAAAACCAATAAGAATACTTGCTTTACGTGGATTTGTCCTCCTTGTTTGTGATTTCTATCATTTAGGATGATAAATTTAATTTTCCCTTTCGACTATGAAAATATTCCCTAACTATATATATATATATATATTAAATGTCGAAATAAGTGTAGCAATTTAGTATAATAAAAGAATGAAATAAAAAAGAATTTACTACTCGCTCCTTTATAAATATCTATGATTTTTTCCTCCTTAATGATTTCCATAAATTTCTGTTTTTTACAAATTCACTCATTAAAATATGTGTAACTATTGAAATAAAATAGAATTTATTACAAGAGGAATACAATAATGTAAAACTTAACAAAGTGAAAAAAATGATTTTTTTTATTTTTTTTTTTTGTATATTTTGTTATACAGAGTGAAAGCATTGTGAAATAAAAATTTTAGTGATTAACAAAAATACCTTTAATTAGTGATTAAATACTATTGAAATTCATATCTCATTAAATCAAGATTTCCATGGAAGTAAACAGAGTGAGCTGCCAAATAAACGAATAACTATAAAAAGAAGCAAAAGCATTAAAAAGCATTATAATGCGCTTTCATTACTCTGTAACACACAGCGAGCCTACACATTTTGAGCAGCGCAGTTTGGAAGATAGGAGAAAAATTGGTTATTCCCCTGCTTACTTTCTCAGTGCTAATACAACTACGCCGGAAAAAGTGGTTTTACAGTCAATGTAAAAATTTCCGCAGAGTCGTACAAATACTGCAATTATAATTTTGAAAGCACTTTTCTGTGTTGTTACTTCACATTTAAACTAGCGCTTGAAATTTTCTAAAATAAAATTAAGTTAGCGGTGTCGATGCTAACTAACGGGTTGTACTAAGAGTTATTTACGTAAAACATGCATTTAAAATTAAATATATTTATTAAAAATAATCATTTTTATTTAAAAAAAAAAATCAAATTGTAATTTAGAAAAGTTTTTAAAACATTGCTCACATTTAAGAAAGTTTTTAGCGATAAATAACTACTATTGGTACATGTTTAAAATTTCATTGCAAGAATAAAATAATTAATAAAGTGAAACAAACAAGCAAACAAACAAACAAACACACACACAGTTTAAAGTTGGATAAAGTTATTATTAATTGTGGGTGTTTAAGTAGTAAGAGAAGGCAAAATTGTAATCGTGAAGATTATTCTTCTTAGAATAAATATAGATAATACCTCTCTGAATTCCTTCAAGTTTTTGCAATTCAAGCTGCTAAAAAGAATTCGAGGTAAATAGGCAATTTTAAAAACTTTTTAGATTCACGTTATCTTCAGGTAAAAATTTTATTTATTAAGTTTTCATGGAAACTTTTTTTTTTCTTAATGGGATTCAGTAGCCTTTACTTGGCAGAAAAATGCAGAAAATATCCATTTTGCAATTTTTTGCTTAAGATATATTTCAACACCCTTAGTATGTTTTACGAAGTTTCGTAAAGATCCCATAACCAAATATTCAAAAAAGGATTTTCATTACATGCATGCCCCTTTAGATAAATCTGAGTTTAAATAAATCTACAAATTATTTTTTATAAATTTATGTTTTTTAGTTCATCAATAAGTTCAAAATGCTAAAACTTCAAAAAGTAATATTTTATTTTATTTATTTTGCAATGGAAGTTGCTTAGAATACGTTTTATAAAATTAAGGATCGGATGTGTAATAAATATAAACATTATTTTTCTAAAAATAAAAAAAGCTGACTAAATAGTCATTATTGTATTTTAGATATATTTACACATTACGTAACATGTAATACACTTTTACATATGTTAAACATTTCATTTTCTCTGTCAAACTCATCAACTTTTTTTTTTTTTTACAAATCTGATCCTTAAAGTCAGGACAGGCGAAATGTCGTGCGGGGACCTGGCAAATGACTTAAATTAGCGAGGCCCAGCGTCTCTGATTGCATTGCAATATTCGACGAATAAAATTCATTTTTTTAATTGTTTTTTTTTTTTTCATAGAATAATTTATAATATAAAATATAAAATGTATGAAAAATAACGTGCAAATTCTTTTACATGTGTAATATGTATAATTATTTTTAATTTCTAAAAATCTTCTACATTTTTTAATATTTTAAATATTTATTTTTTGCATTTACGGTTCCTTTCAGGATCCTCACATCTATACATTTCCTGACAATTATATCCACTTTGGCTGTGAAAAATAAAGTTAATATTAACTTTTCTCAACGAAAATACAAAAAAAAACAAAAAAACAATTAGAACAATAGTATCATTATTTGCACAGGGTAACGTTATTTCGAATTGTATAAAGACTCTCGGGGCCCCCCTAACAAGACTCCAAATAGCCCGGCGTTTGTCAGATGGTTGCGCCGGCCCTGATTAAAGTTATAGACAATACTTCTAAAAAGAGTAAAGAGCAAAACGCAAAACAACTACTACAAAGTATTTATATTTGCCTGAAAAGAATACTTTAAAAATTTCCTTCAATATTTTTAATCAAATTAACTTTTTTAAATTCTAACAGAATTGTTTACTTTGTTACTTTATAAAACATATTTCTTCATAAAATCATTTTAAAATAAATTAAAAGAGTATTGCAAAATACGTAAATTTTAAAAATAAATAGAAAACTCAAATGATCATTTTTTTCTTAAAAAGTTTTATTAATAGTTATTTTCTTATTATTTGTATTATTATTATTTTTTTAAAAGTTTTCGTACAGTTATTGCCCCCCCCCCCAAAAAAAAAAAAAAAAAATAAATAAATAAATAAATAAAGCAAAATTGAAGTTATTTACTTTTTTAGATGAAAATGTGTTTCAAAATCGTAATTTAAGAAAAGAGATACATTCACAAAAAAAAAAAAAAAAAAAAAAAAAAAATACACGTTTAGATTATTATTATTATCATTTTACATTTATAAATAATAACTGTACAGAGATGTAAAGCGTAATATTTTTTTTAGAAAATGGTTCTGACATTTCCCCATACATGTTTAAGATGTTAAAAGTGTTTTGTAAAAAGATTTTAATAATAATAATAATAATAATAATAATAATAATAATAATAATAATAATAATAAATATGGAATAACTTTATGAAGAAAAATTTAAAAACTTTCTAGCACTTCGCATTTAAAAAAAATATATATACCTAATGACTTGAAAAATGAAACTTTAAAAAAATGTAGTAAAAATACTTTAATACTTTAACTCGGTCAATTTTTTTCTTCTTCTTTTTTCTATCATACACCTTTGTGTTAAAGAAATAACATTCAATATTTTACTAAAAGTAGTTTCCGAACAAATAAAAAACAGATAACTTTTACTTTTAAAACAGCCCGAGAGATGGCGATAGCTCATCCGCATCAACTTGTAATAAAAGAAAAATATTAATTCATTTTAGTGAATAAAACAAATATATGTAATTGGAACCGCAGTAAAAAATATTATTTTGAATTATTAGTATTATTTTTTTTTTTGTGCTATTATAAATCATTTATTATCATAGAAAATAAACAATATATATATAAAAAAATCTTTTTTTAATATTTTTAAATTATAAAACTAGTAAAAATTAAATATTTGTACAAAAATCTTTTTAAATCAAACGTATTTCCGGAAGAAAAAAGAATATTATAAATGGAAAATTTTAAAATAAATAAGTAAATATATATTTATCACAATGACAGTTAATTAGTTTCATTTATCACACACAGATGGCATTATGAGTTCAGTTCTTACAGAGAAGTTCTTAGAGATGTTTTAACGAAAAAGTTCCTGGAATAAATAGAAAAAGTAATAAACGTTTAAGAAAATTAAATTAAATTGATACTTTTTTCATGTTTTCTTTTCATTTTTTAAATTAAAATTTTTATTTTCAGTAGGATCCTTTTTTTTTTTTTTTTTCCCACTAGTTCTATCAATTATATTGAGTCATTTAATAAAAAATACATTATTAAAGTAAATAAAGAGAAAGAACGATAAATATATAGTTATAACTTTAAATAAATGAAAAAAAAATCCATATAACTTTATAAGATTATAGAGATTAAAGGATTCAATATTCAGTTAGTCTATGAATAAATAATAACAATAATAATAATTCATACTTTTTTCTATCCTTTTTTTTTTTCATTCAATCGATAAATTAACATAGGATTTAATTGCACACAATACAGTTTCAAACAATTTGAATGCTCTTTTAAGTTCCATGTCACACTTTCTTTAATGAAAAAAAAAAAAAAAAAAAAAAATCCATATACCTTTATAAGATTATAGAGATTAAAGATTCACTATCCAGTTAGCCTTTGAATAACAATAATAATAATTCATACTTTTTTTCTATTTAAACAAAAATGTAATTACAAATGATCTATATATTATAGAAAGCAATAGTGACACATTATTAATTTTTCAGTTTTTTTTTTTTTTTTAGGTCGCTTTTTGTAAGCTTCCTTTTTTAAAAGATTCAGCTAAGTTTCAACTTTATTATTATTATTATTATTATTATTTTGCAAGATATTTTAAAGGTAATTAATATCCAATTGACAAAATCAAAAATATATAGATAAATTTTATAAATTTCTTAAAGAGTCATTTTAAAATGTTTTCTGATGATAATTGAAATCTATGAAAATATTTGTCCTTCTTATTTCAGACAAATGAATTCTTCTTTCAAAGAAAGAAAGAAGAAGAAAAACTCCACTGCTTCTTTCAAAACTTTGTCCATACAAATATTTCACACATACACACACATAATGCAAATAAAAGGAAACAAATAAGTACAGTTTTTTTTATATATTTTTGGATGCATGCTTTACTTAATTTTTTAAAAGTGATTTTACAAACTCATACTTTTTATTAAAAAAAACTCACATTTAGAGCATATTTAATAAAAAAACGCACATTTAGAGCATATTTAATAAAAAAACGCAAGAGTTATAGAAAAAGAAATTTGAATTGTAAATAATATTTCCTGTAAAATTTCCTGAAACTGTCGTTTTCAAAGAAAATTACCTTGAATTATAAGATAAATATTAAAATCTCTGTACATTTTTTAATACGACATACGCAAATATATGATTTTTATTAAACCAACGTGCCTTTGAACTTAACTCGGAGTTACAGTGATCTATGAATAAAAAAAGGGCGTTCGATAGTCCCTCCTGTCGGGTATTCAAATAAACAATGGACAAACATAAACATTTAAATAAAAACCTTTGGATAATGACTTCAAATATAAAATTTTCTGCATTTTTATCCAATAGAAACTGAGATATTGCTATAATGTTTCTTGTAAAAATATACCCTTTTTAAGTGAACAAAGTCAAAATTGAATCAACATAATTTTTAATAAATATCTTACACATTAAATTTGGTGAAATTCCATCCCATAGATGCCAAGATATAGGTATAACTGCAATAGAGAAACGCACAGCAGCGCCTCCTATCAATTGAACAAAGCCAATACTGAAAAAAAAAAAAAAACAATTTTTAATGCATGTCTTAGCTATTAAATTTTGTGAAATTCTATTCGGTAGATGCCGCGATATAGCTATCACGGAAATCATGAAAACACAGCACAGCAGGTCACCTGTGGGCAAGATTCACCGAAGCGTAATCAGCACCAATTTATGTCAAAGACTAACTGAGATTACGAAGTCTGGTGAAATTCTATCTCACAGATATAATATCTATCCGTTAATACCACTACAATACCGTTATAATATCTATCATAGAAATCGTGAAAAACACAGCATAGCGCAGTGTGACACGTTAGGCTATACACCGAAACTTAAGCAATATCTACTTATTCCAAAGTTCGACTGGATATAAAGTTCCATGAAGTTTCCTGATTAAATTCCGTGTAGTTCTTGATAAAGAGCCGCCAAAACATTTGTGTGACAGACAGTCAGACATTTTTGAAAAATAATCAAATTGTCTTCAGAGACATTCCAAAACGTGTAAGTCCATCAAAAAACAGAAGTCGAAAATTTTCACAGTTCCAATACTTTCTTCTTATGTACAAATATATAGAAGAAAATAAAATGCTGCTATCGAGATCTAAAAATAATATGTGCTTTAATTTTAAAATATCATTATGCTAAAATTATGCAAAAATAATTAAGTTTTACAGTTATTCAATAAAAATGTTTTCTTGTATAATTAGTTATAATATGGCTACTTGTTATAATATGGCTCTTATTCACGAAAATGGATGCATGGTTTGACAAACATTCGTGGAAAATAAAAATAATGTTGTATTGTTTGTTTCCCAATATTTTGTCATTTTCTATGTTGTTGGCAGAATTTCAGCGAGAAATTGAGAAAACATTCATACTGAAACAAAGATAAAGCATACTTAACTCCGAACAAAGTCTTAAACCTTATAAAAAGGTAATTGGGTAACGTGAATCAAAATAAGCAGTAAAATCACATTTACTTTAAATTTACACAGATTTCGAATAACGAGGATTACATTTAATGAGGTAGGCGAAAACTGAATTTTATATACTTTCAAGTCGACGCAGACAGAAGAAGACATTACAGGTACTATTAGAATAATATGTTATTATTATTTTGGTCTTACAATAATAATAATAAAAAAAAAAAAACGTATGTATTTATTACCTGTATATAAAAGACTTTTTCTTTTTTTCTACGCGCAGTTTCATAGTTCTCAGTGAATATATACGCAAAACAATAGCCACGAACTCCGGGGGGGGGGGGGGGACACGTGAGAATTTTAACATTAACACTGTTTAACATAGTTTTTCTATCTTAAATGAAGTTTATTAATATCACATGTGATATAATGTAAATTATTCCGATAAATTATATACACAATTATAACTTATGTAATGAGACTTTGTAAAAGAAAAAAAAAAATCCATATTGAAGCGCTTTTAACATTGTACTGCAAATTGTATTGTTCTACTGATAATAATATTTATTTTTTTATTTGTTTGTCTGTTTCTCTACTGTAAATATTTCTTTTTCTTAATTTTATGAGCGTCTTGTTTTGTTTAATGAATTTTTATTAAACACTAACGAGCAACACATATACATTATATTTTATTCTAGAAATACAATAATACAAACATTTCTCATGGATTTTCGAAAATAATATTACTTATGAAATATAAATCTTAAAATCTTAAAATGACCTTGAAAACTATACTATTAGTTTCAGTGGCAATAATTTATAATTAGTACGTTTATTTTAAGAATCCAGTAATCTATAACTATCTTGCATGTATATTTCAGCAAGTGAAACAGACATAAGATCACTTCAAAGGGAAAACTATTTATACTATAAAAGTATAGCCATCGTAACTAATCGTTTATTTCAAACAATTCTGGAGAATTAAGATGTTTTTCATTTTTTTTTTAAATTTAGTCTGTCACTTTATTTATACAAACTGTTTGTTAAATCTACTTTATTAAATAATATTATTTTCAAAAAAGAAATCAGAGCTAAGAGCGTGTAACAGCAATCATAACATGTTATTTTGATAGAAAAAGAGTTATTTTTGGTTTGAAGAGAAGGGAACGGGAGAAGAAGGGTGGAAAAAATCGTGACAGCTTCACGTCAAGCTCTTTTGTAGACGTCAAAGGATTTATGGTTGAAAAATCTCCCCACAATTTTGCATGTGGGAAAATCCATGTATGATAAACATACAACATCGTGTGATATCCGCTTTCAAATAAGAAACTAGCATGCTGGGGCCATTACAAATCTTTCTTTTATATTATTCTAATACATTAATTTAAATAACACTATGTTACAACTACAACCAACAATTATGAAGGAGAATTCATTTTTAAAATTTAAATTTGAGTTACAGTGATTAGTTCGTGATCAGAGAATAAAAAAAGACATGGTTGAACAGCGCCCTCTACTGAGTATTCATATACAAAATTGGACCAACATGTATAATTAGTATAACTTTAAACATAAAATTTGGTGTATTTCTACCCAATCGAAAATGAAATACCGCTATAATATTCATCGTAAGAATATAGTATAGCAGTGCCCTCTGTTGAGTGAACAAAGCCAAAACTGAAACAACATAATTTTTAATAAATGTCTTACATATTAAATTTGTTGAAATTTCATCCCACAGAATCCGAGATATAGCTATCACGGAAATCGTTGAAAAGACAGAACAGCAGCGCCACTTGTTGAGCAAGATTTCTTCTATGGATGCACCCAAATCTAATCAGTACCACTTTCTGTCAAGGTCTAACTGACTGCCAAATTTGATGAAATCCCATACATGTTCAAATACAGCTTATGATGGAAATTAGGACAAATACAGCACAGCAACACTACCTATTAGGCTATATATGCCGAAACCTATAATCAGCATCTATTTATGTCAAGGTTCAAATGAATATGAAGTTTGATGGAATTCTACCCCATAGATGCCGAGATTTAGCTGTAACTCGTACAAAACACAGCATAACATCTACACTTGTTACGCGATATACACCAAAACCTAATTAGCATCTATCCATGCCAAGGTCTAAGAGAATATGCAGTTTAAGGAATTCTGTGTATTAGTTCTTGAGAAATATAGCTATCACGGAAATCGTGATAGATGCAGCATAGCATCGCCAGCTGTTGGGCTATATACACCAAAACCTAATCAGCATCTATTCATATATGTTGTTATGGGGGGTATACATTACAACACGTTCCCTGCAGAGAATGCTATGTTTAACAGTAAAGTGAGCAGAGAGGTCTAAGAGTCTAAGAGTAGGTAAAGAGAATATAGAGTTTTATGAAATTTCGTCAATTAGTACTTGAAATACAGTCCCAACAAAAATTGTAGAACACACAGACTAAAAGAAAGACAGACAGATATTTTCCAAAAATAGTCAAATCGTGTTCAGAACATCCCAAAACATGTATTATCTGTTTTTTAAAAAAGGAAAATCGAAAATTTTTGCGATTTTTTTAAATGTATATACGAAGAAAGTAAAAAATAATTATTCATAATCATCAAATTATACTTTATCACTATTAAATTAAATTATTTGAAATACAACATATCTACGTCTGACAAGAAACATTTTTTTAAATTTTCTTTAATTATTTAAATTTGATATAATTCATACTATAATTGAAGTTTACATTCTGAAATTGCACACTGTTACAGCACGCTCCTAATTGGAAGTGGTGCCCCCGATACTTATATGTTTTTGGTATAAGGTTATTTATATAAAATAATTCATTATAATCTATAATTGGTAATTGATTGAAATGCATTTTTAAAGTGTTATGCCTTACACAACGAAATTCATGAATGTTATTGAGGTACATTGCAACACATTCCCTACAGAGAATGCTATGTTTATAACAATAAAATGAGCAGATACCTTAAGACAAAAACCGAGGCGCAAAATGCACCACCCCCCCTCCTCGCATAGCTTTATAACCAGAAATATAGAATTTCCTCGTTCTCTCCAATCCTTAAAAAAAGAGAAAAGAAAAGAAAAAGAAAGAAAGAAAACAGAGTTTATTTATTTATTTTTTTTTTTTTACACTTTTCAAATTATAAAGCAAATTTGAATTTATATTAACGATTTTCAAAAACATTTTTTTAATCGAAATTTGCTGCTTATTTATCTTTAAGGTTCATGAATTAATAATATTTAGTTTAAATTTTACTCTTTCATTTATTCGAGCATTTCTGTCGATTTTTTCTCTCTTTCTTTTCCTTTCTTCTGCTACTTCTTTTTTTTAGTTACACAGAGTATATAGGTTTTCCACAGTTTGTCGAAACAGAAGTGTAATTTGTTTTTTTTCTACGATTCTTTTGAATAACTTAGTTTATTATTAGTTGAACTGGAAATCCGGTCATTTAACAAAAATGTCGGGACATTAAGTCTAAAACTGTAGCGTTAGGTCACCTTATTTAGCAGTTATATAGTGCTTTTGTAAAATAAGACAAAGTATTTTGGTACATTGCCGTTGATGGGATCTAATTATTTCAAGTACATTTCATAACTAATACCAGATGTATTATAACCAGGGCTTTACAAATTTGATAAAATCTGGTAGCCAGCAAAAATTTCTAGTCGCCAGTACAAAAATATTTACCTTCCACCCCGCCCCCCACCATTGTTTTTCAAAAAACAAAAGTTTTCTATAAAAGATTTAAAAAAAAAAGAATAATAAGCAGCGGTTAGAATTATTAGTTACATAGTTTAGAACAGTACATAACTATACTAACATATAAACGAAGAACACACTGACATTTAACACATATAAACCAAGCGCGCTTTCTAATAAAACTTAACAAAATTACATATCTCTGAAAAAAAAAAAAAAAAAAAAATACTGTAAAGACTGAATTAACAGGCAAGTTCGGGAAATGCTGATTGCCGAATGCTTCAAATGTCTGGATAGTTGAATACTCCAAAATCTATATGTGATGAGGGGGGCATTGATGAATTTTGTTCATTTTGATCATTCTGTTCCTTATTATCACTTTTATAAATTCCAGATGAAGTTTTTTTTTTTTTTTTTTTTTTTTTTTTTTTTAAAGAAATAATATAGTTTTTTGTTTTTTACTCTCCATAATAAAAAATACTTCTCTAGACAACTGGGACGAGGCAGCGCAAAAGATTTCACTGACGAAATAAATTGTTACAAAGCAAAAAAAAAGATACTTAATATTTGTTAATTCTTTTTTTTTCTATTTTTAAAATAGCCAGTCTCTGCAAACCTTCAATCTTCTGCGTCATATAGACTAGCCAAATCGTCTACGAACCAGGGTGGCGCCTACGGATTGTGTAATGTGTGCGGTGTGCAGATAATATTTTACCCAGGGAGAAATATTTAAAAAATACGTATTATTTAATTTTAATGAATTTTAATTAAGTTTTATAGATTTACTGCAAATGAATTACTTATAATCACTTAACTTAAATGTTATTATTCTTTAAAATGTATGTGATTAATTAATCAGTTTTATTTCCAAAATACAAAAATCTGATTTGAAACAAAAAGAGACCTTGAACATTTTGTAGCATTGAGTTCAAATTGTATCCAATTTTGGATGCCGTCACAGAGGCTAGATTATCACAATTCTTTACTGTTTTATTGAAACCTCCCCCCCCCCCCCTCCTTCTTCCTACATTCTAAACATTTGGCATGCTATTTCGCTATAACGGAAAAGAATGACGTTTTTTGTGCATGAGGTGAGAAATAAAATGATTTTTAAACTCAGCTCTTTTAAAAGTACGATAGAAGAAAAAAATCACTGTTTGCTGCGCACGAGTAAGGCTGAGGGTGGGTGTAAGGGTTTGTGTTCATTTCTTAGGTCATTTTTTAAAAATATATATAAATAAATAAAATAAATAAAAAATACATAAAAATCCAAATTAAAAAATTTGGTCGCCAGACAGAAAATCTTGGTCGCCAGTGGCGACCTGGCGACCGCATTTGTTAAGCCCTGATTATAACCATAACAAATATTTAGAGTTCTTACATTTCGAAATCATTCTTTTATTTTAATCCCTTTCGGATTATTAAGAAATTGTTTTTGCTATAGATTTAACTCCACTTGCTTTATTTTCATATTATATGAAGCTATAGCCAATGAAAAACTTCATCTTCAGAAGTATTCTTTGACAAATAATTGATTTAATTAAAAATTGAAGAGTCCTTTTAACCAAAAACGGATGCTATTAAAAGTTTGTAATGCATATCTCAATCAGTGTAGTATAAAACTCACCAATAAATAAATAAATAAATAAATAAATAAATAAAAGAAGGATTTAATTGAAATTCTCTTTTTGAAAAATGAGTTAAGTTCGCGTTCAAATTCAAAATTTATAAAACGAATCCACTCAATTCAAAATTTTCGAAACGAGCAAAACTCACTAAGAATTCTTTCAAAAAATAAATTTAAAAAAAATCATGAGAAAATAGGGAAAAAATCGCTTAATTTTATGAACTTATTATAGCGATGTCAGAATCTTTTAATTAATTTTGTATTGGAACAAGAATTTAAATACTCCGATGTAACGAAAAACGATAAAAAAAAAGGCTTTATGTATGATTTTTAAATGTTATTAATCAAACTTGAAAATGAAATCCATAGCATTTCCAATACAATCATGAAATGCTATTTTTAAATTACTTATCAACTCCCGTTCGTGTTGTTTGATGAAAGGTTAGAATAGGAAATAGAGAGCTGGACCAAACATTAAGAGATCTGGTAACCAAGAGATCTGTGACAAAACATTATGGTGATAATTTAAGTTCTTGTGTTTATCTGGATTACAATATTAGAAAAAATATTATTTGTTAAAAGAAATGTGAAAAAAAGCGGTAATGACCATATTTTTTTTTCTTTACTTTAGTTTTAACTCTGTTTTATTTGCAGAGCTTATTTTCAATGCGGTTCTGAAGGCAAGTATATGTTTGCTGTTTTGATTTTCTTGCTGCTTTCTTACTAAATTCGGATAGCACTGCGATCAATGTGTTAAGAAAAAAATATTTTCTAGAATGTTTCAAAAGTTCAAATGGAATTTCAGAACTCACAATTACTTTGTTAAGAAAGAGAAAAGTGATGACTGGATTTCACTAGTACTATCGATTGCAAAGAAGGAGTCTTGTAAAATCTTTTTACGGTGCTCAGAAGAGTAGGGGGTTCACAGATTAGTACAGATATTGTCTGTGCGGCACTATAAAAACATCACCATAAACTACCCTAGAGAATTCTACTCTGGGGTTCCGAAACTTTGTGAGAATTGGCATTTAAAGGTAAAAAAACGTATTTTTAATAACGAGAAAAATTTTCATGAATTTGTGAAAAAAATTGAATGAGTTTGAGGGATAATGTTGACTGAAGCTCACGGATTATTTTAGTCTAACTCAACCCACGTTCGCTTTTCGAAAAAGTAATTAAACTCAACTCAAAACTCACAGAAAGTGAGTCAGACTCGCGAGTTTCTATTCATTGAATTCGCTCTTGCACAACACTGATCTCGAAAATCTAAAATTAACGCGTGAATTAAATCTTGATAAAATTTCGTCTTGAATTTCCTTTTATCATTCAAAATTATAACTTACGAGATGTAATATTATTACTTTTCACAAACAGAAAGTACATATAATTTCTTATTGAATATTACTTACAGTATTTAAAAAATAAAGCTCAAATATGTTATTCACAAAAATATTTTGTCATTTAAACAAAATCCCCCCTCCGTATCACAGATTTAAAACCAATTACATGAGGACACCACAGCACAGTGATCTGCAAGATATTTTTTTTATGGCCACTTTTGCATAAATGGATATCAAGCAAAACTCCCAGCTATCAACTATCTCTCTTCGCAAAGCTTTTTATCACCCACCGCAGCTCATCTCCCGACACCACTTAGTGGCATCCCTTAATCCCCCTTTATCCCGGTGCATCCGACAACGTTCCTCCTCATTATTGTAGTACAGTTCTTGCACAGGGATCGGCGCGTGCGATTTCTGCATAGGTTTCCCGTCATCGTTAACAAAGTGACGCTGTGATAAATGGGAGAGGGACAAAACCGCGTTAGTCGGGACATTGTTGTCCCAATGTCGGTGAGTCCGAAAGTGTCCTCCTCTCTCTCTCCTCCCACAGGCCCATGCAAGCCGTGGGAAAAATCCAATCAACGCATGCTTGAATCGTTTCGTGTAGGATTCAGAAAAGAATATACGTCGTTAAGTGCGAAATCAAAGTGAACATGCAGTTGTTTTGTTTGTGACCAGTGAGGGAAACAAACTTGACTCTGTTCCCAGCAGGTCTTCATGAGCGAACTGAAATTTAACCACGGACTCAGTAAAATTTCAAAAATGTTGAAATAATCTGTCTATCTAAAGCAGCCATAATCAACCTGCGGCCCGCGGGCCGCATGTGGCCCGGCGACCTTTTATGTGCGGCCCGAGACACATAATCATTATACCTTATTGATAAAATTAATTGAGATGTGTTTTCAAAGTTTTTAATATTTTCACTGCTCTTTTATGTGTTTTCATGGGAAAATAATTTTCTGTTATTTATAATTACTAATTTAAAATTACCTTAAAATATCTTAAATGACGTTTCCTTAGCCAAAGTTCTTTTTACATGTAGTTTTACTTGTGCTATTGTAGTGTATACATTTCTTAATCCAGAACACTAAACAAACATTATTCCAAATTAATTTAATTTGCACTATGTATTTCTACATTAACACAAAAAAGTTTTTGTATTGAGAAAAAAACTGATTTATTACAAAAAATCCCTTAATTTTTTTTTTTTTTTTTTTTTAGAATTTGGAATTGCTGCATTGTTATATTGTTGCGTTTTATACTATCATACAGCTAATAAGGCTTATTAGGGTTAAATATTTGTCGAATCAAAAGTTGTCAGCAAACAGTTTTATACTACTATTTCAGAACAACAATCTTCGCGGCATTTACAATATAAATCTAATTTTTTTTACATTATTATACAAGTGTGTTGCGGCCCGCCTAACGTCGCAAATATATGTGTGCGGCCCGCGAGAAAAAAAGGTTGAGTACGGCTGATCTAAAGCCTTAAGTCGCATAATGGTTCAATTTCAATATTTAGCACGAAAAAGGTTAAATTTTCGAATGCAATGTTTTTATACTTAGTATTTGAATTTTTTTTTTATTATTAAAGAAGCATCGAAGATCATAATGTATATATATATATATATATATATATATATACATACTTTTTTTTCTTCAAAATAATAATGTATGTAAACAAACGGTGCTTAATAGTACCAAACATAGTAATAACATTCAATTGGTAATTTAATGTTGTTATTTTTTTTTCTAAATTAATGTTAAAAATATTTATTTTGTCCTGGTGAATTGTTTATTAAAATAAGTTCAAAACAATTTTTTTTTTTATAATTAGAAAATTGGTAAGTAAATTTTTTATATTGTCTGTAAGTTGATTGTCTTTGGAATTGTAAATTTGTACGTTTTTATTGATGTACTAAAAAATGCACATATTTCCACATATTGATTTTTATATGTGTTATTCTTCAGAATTTAAAGAATTCAATTTCAAATTTTGAAGATGTTGAGGTATTGCTAACTGAAGATTAAATGAATTAATTTGAAGAATATATATAAACTTTTTTTTTTCAAACATGACTGAATCAATATCAGGTAATAAGATTATTTGATTATTTCGACTAACTAAGATCTCCTCGATTGCTTTATACTGTGTCATCATATCCATTTGTATCGCAAAATTATCGAAAGAATGTTTTTCCAACAAAAAAGAACTTGCAATAAATTGTTCGCACGATAAATATGCTACCTGGACCTCTGTGAATCAGTTATGTATATATGAAATGCCATTATTATTATTACGCTGAAAATTTTTTTTTTGATTTTACAGTATAATACTGGCATCCCAGCTGCCAGTATTATACAGTAAAATTAACAGTAATAAACAGTAAAATAAGCAGTAATACGATACCGCGCATCAACAATTATTTTTGCAGTGCATTTTCTTCTCGTCTCAATGTTTTTAAGTTAGAATAAAAAGTCATTTAGCCTCAGACTAAGTTGGTAGTTTATTAGTTATTTTTATTTTTTAAAATAAGTTAACTGTAACTTTTTTTCACAAAAAAAAAAAAAAACACGCATTTGAAAAATTAAATTTCTTATGTTATATTAAAATATTTTTTACACTTCACTATATGAAGTTTTGATACTTTTAAAATTCTTATAATATACATTTACATTTTCCTTTTACATGTCTCAATGAAAAAACACCCTTTTAGATAATTTTGAACAAGTAAATTTGAAACACAAATTTGATCCTTTAAACACATTATAAACCGTTAGCCATGTTAGTTAAAAGACAAAAGCAGTTACTGAGTCTCAAATTACCTATTATTTTCTTCTGTTTGTTTCCTATAGTGGAGCGCAAATTTATTAAAGCTCAATCATTTAAAGCTGGTAATGTATATAGGTCGTTTTATAATTGAGCCACTACATCGGTGATCTAAGCTTAGTCCGAAAACGAACAATACAATATTATTTGTAGTCAGAAGACAAAAGAGAACGGGAGATTTTGGGACCTCTCTGTGTATATCTACCAACATTTCGGTGCAAACTCTTAACGTTCTACGTGTTTAATGTATGAGAATAATGCATGTGTATGCATGAAGAGCAAATCTAAAAAATGAAAACTACAGTTCTCTGATTATCAGCATAACTTCTAACTTACTGACCAGTGTGCAACTACAGGTCTAGTTTTTATTCATTTATTTTAATTAATTAATTTATTTTAATTATCTAATCTTTAGAATAACAAAACCCAAATTTTCAAACTGGATGTTTCTTTTGCAAGAAAATAAACCTTTCTTCCAAAATTATCAAAAGCTTCGCTCCCTTTATTATAATTTAAATTTTATGACATCTAAACATTAAAAATAGACATTTTGTATGAAAAGAAATACAATGACACGTATAGAAATAAGAAAACATTTCTCGAAGAATGGATAAAGTCCAGCTGAAATTTTTGCTGTATATTTTGAATGTTAGAAACATTACACTACAAAAATCTTCCAGTAAATACTTTGTATTTGCATATGTTCACATAGTAGTAAGAAATTTAGATTCGTTTGATGAAGAATGATTCATTCAATCTTTGGAAGCATGTTGACTTTTCCATATTTATACGTTGTATCAAGGTACTTTTATCATACCTATGTACCAAATATTCAAAATAAGAATTTACATTTCAGACAAAAATTCATCAAGCATTCTTTAATAATTATGAAAATTAAAGTTCTACTATTTGAATTGATGTATTTTATATTCTTTAATTAAATCGTACGTGATGTATTTGTAAGGAGAAAATGCATATAAACATGCATAGGAGAAACAACCTCTACATTTTTGTGTTACATGATAAATTCAGTAAAATAGAAATTTATCGGCTTTTATATATCTTCAAAGGAATAATTTTAAATTATTTATAATTTTTTCTTTTTCAAAATGAAGAAAAAATGATATAATTAGGTTTCATTTAATATATCTGTAAAGATAACTTTCTAGTTGATTTCTTGTAAAAACAACAGCAACAAAATCGAAAATTCAGCGGATATATAGAATTGAAAAAAAATTATGTATTGATATATAATAACAGTACAATATCTAATTCGATAATATTATTTTATATTATTATTGTTAGAGAAGGGGTGGGGTGGGGATTTTTGGATTTCATTTTATTTTATTTTTCATCTATCTCAATATCATTATCATAGCTAGTTGTTAATTTAAAGTTCTGAATACTTGTTGATAAAAAAAATATATCGTTATTAAGTTGAAATTAATTATGGCTCCGCTCAAAATCAAGATAACTTTTATGACTTTAGGCAACAAATGAATTTCAAACTGCTAATTTGTTCCTGTTTCATTAACCCCAAACACGATCAACCTGAGGGAATGATATAAGAGACAGAACTGCGAAAAGGCTTTCACCTTCTTTTCAATATTTTATATAGTATAATTATACTTTTACAATTATTTGTATTGTAATTTTTCTTTCCTTTCTGTAAAATTGAATAGAATTTTGATAAAATCATCGTAAATGTATATTTCATATATTAACTAAAATTTGTTGAAAGATAATTTATAACGACAATCGAGATATGATATAAGAAAAACATTTCGCGCAAAAAACGATTAACAAAACAAAAGGTTTTTTCATTCTTTTGTTTTCTTTCTTTTGGGGGTGGGGGGGGGGAACTTGCTAATAACATAAATAAAGTTACGTTTGCTTAATTAAGTACATTTCTTATCTGATAATGCTCTAATTTTTAGGGCAATGATAATTATTACATAGAATTCATTACGATTAAATATAAGAGAACTTTTATTTTTCAGCGATAAAAAAATGCGAATACTTTAAAAAAATTTCTTATACTTTTTTACATATTTTTTTATGCAAAAATTTCATTTTGATTTATGTAGAATAAAAATTTAAATTTGTATAACTAACATTTTATCTCTTTTTTTTTTCCTTTTTTTTTTTTTTTAATGAAATAAAGAAACTTATTCGAACCCTTGGCGGTTTTACCTAAGGAAATATATTACATAAGGCTGGACACTTACTATACGTCTGTACACGTAGATAATAACTAAAAGTAAATGCGTTCAAAATAAATTTATATGTGGTGTATTTATATTATATGTGTATGACATATGTATATTATGCATAAAGCAAAAATATGTGTTGTGACGCGACTGTCCTGCCGTCATTTGAATATACATTAAACAGAATTGGATTGCATTTGCATCAGCATCTTAAAATTATACAAATTTTTTTAATCGCTGGTATTTTTTTTTAATTTTAAAAACGTGTTCTACATTTGTCTATCAAAATCTGTTCGAAGGCTTTGTTGAAATGTCTTGAATTTAATCGTTTTGATTAATTTTATTTAATTTAAAATATTAATACATAAGAATTTTTTAAAAATGTTTAGTAACAAAACACTATGTAATATGCTCACAAAAATACGCAAAAAAAAAAAAAAAAAAAAAAAGCTACAAAGTATAACTGGCGCTTTCTAATTTTCTCGCAGTGATAGCGATACGTTTATATGAGAAAGAAATTTTTACAGCCTTAAAGCTAGTAAATTTTTTAAAGAGTGTAATGTAAAATAATTGTAAAATCAGCGAAAATATCCTTAAATTTCCTCAATAATTTAAAAGCTCAAAAGCAGAAACGGCACTTGCCCCAAAATCAGGAAAGTGGACTAATAATGCAGTATTATTGTTTTCAACGGTACTGACTGACAACGCTGTGAAATCGTTTGCTGAAAATAAACCATATGTTTATTAGAAATTAGTCCCCCGGCGAGAAAGTTTTGGTATAGAGACAATTGTTGTCAAAAATGTTTTTTTCTTTTTCTAAAAATTTAGAATTTGGACAAGTGCGTTTTCGTTGAGACCCTTCAAATTTATTCACATAATTTTTGTTCATAATCATAAACGTATAAATCCTTTTATAATTATTTTTCAAACACTCATACAAAATTAAGCATTCCACTCGTAACATTTTCTCTGTTTGGAAATTTGCATAAATGCAAGTAAACAAAAATGCTTTTCGGAAAAACATTTAAAAAATCTTTGAAAGTATTTTGGTGATGATGCAATATTTAATAAGATGTATAGATTTTTCCAATTAAGTTACAAAATAAATATAAAAGACTCTCGATTAACAAATGCTATATTTTAAACTATTGTGAATTAAGAAATACATGAGACCGAAAATTGAAAGAGATCAGAAGTAAGATGTGACATGTGGCTGCATGCAGAACATGCGTTATACAAAACTATAGAATGCCTTTAAAAACTTCAAAACAGCAGGTTCTATTGGCACATTGGCAGGTTCCAAGCGATTCTATTACATAGATTTCAAGAAAACTTTACTTAAAATAACTCCCCCCCCCCCCCCCCAAAAAAAAAAAAAAAAAAAAAAAAAATAGAAAGAAAAAAACAGAAAAGAATGTTCATAAAAAAAGAAAGAAAAAAAAAGTCATGCGAATTATGAAAATGTCATAAAAATTAATTGCATATTTTTCTTATTTTATCTTATTTCTATTCGTTTTATTTTGACTTAAAATAAACTATACGTATAATACTATATTAATTTACTTATAGTTTAATGTATATATTATCCCATCTTCCTTAATGAAAATGACATAAAAATAAAAAAATAATTGCATATTTTTCTTAATTTTATCTTATTTCTGTTCGTTTTATTTTGACTTAAAACTGCTTATCATACTATCATTTACTTATAGTTCAATGTATCTATTATAAAATCCTAATACATCAGGAATTGCGAACTTTTTTACATACGCATGACAAATGTTCAAAGACAATATCAATAAATATTGTAAAATGCCTAACCCTTACATAAAATATATTGTAACACAGGCTGCTTGTACGAAACACTCGTTAATAGAATCAGCTTTCGTGCGTTAAATACCTAAAACCAAAATTCAATTATGTTTTCTAGTAATTAGCCATTATTTTCATAAAATTTTAATTCGAAAACTTTAATTTAAGTGGCATATTGTGTATAAGGAAGGAAATTTCATGAATTTTTATTTTAGTAACTTTTTTTATTCATCATTAACGCAATATCTGACTTATAATAATCCAAATTGTATTAAAAATACATATGAATGATTTATTAATGAGCTTTTTGTGGTTCAAGAATGAAAGTGTTGCGCCACAGTGGGCCGACTGTCACCACAAAATTTTAATAGTATTTTTTACATTATTTAACTACAGAATGTCTCAGATTTAATAAGGCTAAGAATACTATTAAAATTTAATGGTGACAAATAGGCTGTGGCGCGCAGCACGCTTTCTTTCCTGGCTGCTATAACTTTTGACAGACAGTGGTTTATATCTGGTTTACATCTTGTTAATTTAATAATAGCAAAATTAGGTCCATGTATTGTTTTATTGCAATGACTGTCTTACGAAATTTGTTTGAAGAAATAAAGCTTTTAAAATTCATACAGAGAGGCAAAGCAGTTACTTGCCAAAAACGTTGCATAGCATTACAGAAGAAAAATTCTAATGTTGTTAAATCAGCGGTTCCCCCCAACCTTTATTGGTACGCGGCTCACCTTTAAATAATAAAAAAATAAAAAATAAATAAAAAAATTGCACCCCAACTAATACAAGAGTGTTGTATCTAATATCAGTATGAAAATTGTTGTATGACCTCTATAGGCTATCGGCTATCCTATCCTACGAAAAAGGCAAAATTTCGTACGAAGGATGCACTAAACAGAAACAAGAATTGGTAATTCCAATGTGTGTAAGGGGAATAGTAATTAAACAACACACATATTACGAAGATAATGAAAGATACGTTTAATTATTATCAAATCACAACTTTACAAACAGTGAGATTTCTGGCACTGGTGTTCACTAATGAGAGCATAGCATCTATATCAGTCCAGGTTGCCGTAAAGACTGCGCCACTGCTGCCATTCCTCAAAACGAGGTCATAACATAACACCGACTGATTGTTTAAGAAAACACTGTCTTCTCACAAAGTTTTCATTTAAGCTAATAATTTTCATGATTATTGCAGTTGTAGAATATTGTATTTGTTACATTTTTTAAACAGTTGAAATAAAAGATAAATTTTTGGGGCAAACCTCGATTGTTCCGCGACCCACCAGTGGGTCGTGACTAAATTGGGAACCACTGTTTTAGATAATTCAAAAATAATTGTATTATTTGTGTTAATTTATACATGTTAAACAAAATTTATTTGTTATAAGAAGAAGACAAGTAAACTTTATCCATGCATTGATTAAGAAATTTAATTTTTTTCGCCTATCTGTGGAAGTTCCTTACGTGGCCATTTCATGCACACGTGCCGCAGGTTCGCAACCACTGCTATAGAATATGTCCTCCCGTTATCTAAAAATTTTGATTAACCCATCATAACAAGTATAAATACATTTAAGAATCTAGAGTACAACAAGTTAAAGTATTATATCGAAACTAGACTACAAATATTTTGACGAAAAATGACGTTTTTAGAAGCTTCGAATAACTTAACAACATATAACAAAACAGAAACCAAGAAAAACCTAATAAAAAAACGATTAAAATACTGGTTAATTTCTACCTTAAATTATGTAAAGAGAAAAAAAATCCACTGAAATATATCGCGCCACTTTTCCTCGGACTTATCCAGTTTCATCAGTGTCTCCTATTGAATCACGCCACATTTCCCATCTTCCTGTATCGCGACGAAAAAAATCGAGAGTGGATAAAAATATTAGGAATAAAGATCGAGTGATGAAGGGCGAGATTCGCTTATTCACTCCAACTGTGTTCTATATATTTTAGATAATAGAAGATAAAAGGACGTCGAAATCTGTTCGAGGATCTTTGTCGAAATATGTATGAAACAAGGTAGTAAGAGTAGAAAAATGTTTCATGGAAAATGCTTACAATTTTACGGGATCTTTAACTCTAATATCATTTCAGAAAAAAATAGTTTGATAGGGGACTGAGCATCTTATGGAAAAGAGGAATTGAAGTCTTCTTTACTATCTATGTTTCAAATCAGAAAAGAGTAATACTTTAAATCGAAGTCATTTTCGTAAGAAAAATATTGTTGTTGTTTTTTTGCAAGAACTTAGAAAATTAAAAATAAAAATAAAAAAATCAAATATTTTTTTAAACGTATTAAATGAAACTATGAAAGAATATTAAAATCAAAGTGTTTGTGTAACTTGGATGGATATTTAAGTGAATCCGAGATTGCAGTTATCATGTTAAAGTAATTTTATAACACATTTTTCTATTTTTTAAGCTTTAATTTTCCAAATTTTAATTTAAGCCTTTCCTACATATTGTAAAATTATTCATAATTTTATATTGAACACAAAAGTTTGAATTAAAAAGAGAAAGAAAGAAAATAAAAATAATCTTTAAGTTAATCTGAAAAGTAATTAATCAGTCACAGTTTTGGTAATGTCAAAAAAAAATATATATATTGTTTATTTTTGGGAATGTTTACGGTTATCTTTTTTACATGAGATTTAAACAGAATGGAACTTTTCTTCAATAAAAATACCCTCTAAATCAATAAAAGCGGATTCCGAACGACTATGAATATCCGAACCAGAAATGGGGTTAGAAACCAAAGCTTTTGCACCTAACCCCGATCAGTCCAAAGCGGTTGAGAGGGGCTTGTGTTCGTTAGGAACACTTATTCTATTATCGTGTCCAAAACAAAACAGTTATCGATGCATTAGGATACGTATGTGAACATATGAATACATATTTAGATAAATACAAAGAGGTCATAAAGAAACTTTGCCTCTATATGAATCTCTAGCGGTTGCTTCGTTGAACCAATAACTGAAATGAAATTTGAGACATAGTTATTTGAAGGTATGCGCTCAAGATTGTAGTGAACAAAGACAATGGGTCCTGCATGGTTGCAGTAACAGTGAAAAATTTCGAAATGCATCACCCACTTTTTCACATCCCAAAATGAATAGCGTATTTAATCCTTTCGGGACGGGTGATGCATATATGCATCGTCAAAAGTTGTATGTAGAATATGTTTTTGACACCACTAACAAATAATTGTAATATTTGTCTTTTTTAATTAGAGTATTTGTGGGTATTTTACAAGTATAGGGAATGGTTTAAAAAAAGCGGTACCAACCAAATAAAATTTCTGTAAGGGATGCCGTCGCGAAAGGGTTAAAAACCATAAATGGTGTTGAAACGGTACATGTAGCACGAAAAACGACGATGTAGGACACGTGCAAAGAACTGCATTGTAAACAACTAATAGCAACAGAGACGAGGGGAACAGAAGAAGTTTTACTGAGATTACAAGTTTTATACACTGTTTTTAAAGTTTTTTCCACAAATGATGATTTGTGCATGGTGTTCTATGATTGGGGCTTGTGCGTCTCATCTCTCTGTTGCTATTAGTTGTTCACATTAGTGCTGTTCTTTATATGTGTCATACGTCGCCGTTTTTCGTTCTACATGTACCGTTCCAACGCCATTTATGTTTTTTTAGCGCTGATCATTTTGGGATGAGAAAAAATGGGTGTTGCTGTTCGAAAATTTCAAAATTTTTCACTATAACCGTAACCGAGCAGGCTCCAATATTCTTGTTCCCAACAATGGCAACGCGCATACTTTCAAATAACTATGTCTCACATTTCATTTTGGTTGGTTGAACGGAGCGGGCGCTAGGGATTCATATATCAGCAAAGTTTCTTTATTACCACCTTGATATTATTTGTCTTTAGCCTCATGTTACTCTAAAGCAGTTAGCATGTACTAAATAAGTAAATTGGAATGCGTATTGAGGGAAATAATCAAGCTAGTTACAGGGTTACACTGCAAAAAATAATTGTTGATTTTACAGTATAAAATTGGCACCTCAGCTGCCAGTATTATAACGTAAAATTAACAGTATTAAACAGTAAAATAAGCAGTAAACGCTGCCGCGCAAGCAGTAATACTGTTAATTTTACGGTATAATACTGGCAGCTGGGGTGCCAATTTTATACTGTAAAATCAACAATTATTTTTTGCAGTGTATGTCCTAATATTTTTTCTAACGTTAGAATGTCTGTCAGTCAAAGCTATACACAAATATTTTACTAGCGTGCCTCTTTTTTTTACCATGTCGATTTCAGTAATTTTTCCTATTTAAAACACTTAATAACAACAACATAAATAAATATAGAATAACAATAAACTAAAATTATATTTCCATAGTATAACTAATATGATAACTGGCATCATAGGCGCAATGCTAATATAATTATCTGTTATTGACGTAAAATTTCAAATCGTATTAGTTATTATTATTATTATTATTTTAATTTAACTTATTCTTATCAGGCATATTCCCCTTATTTTATATGGTGCTCCCACAATGGGTCGGGCTCAATAGGTTAGGAACTTTTACATTACCGAAACAAGTATCAATGTTTTTTTTTTTTATTATTTATTTAAAACACTTCATCAGAATAATTAAAAAAACCTTCGTCATAAAATGAATAAACAACCCTCGCAATGAAAAGCACAGACAGGCATAGTAAATTAAATAACAAAGAAAACAATCTAAAGAGAAAAAATGAAAAAATGATTTAAAAAAAAATCAGCAAAAAAGATTTTATGTAAATTCATATGGTCTCTAACGTCAATCCAGAACATTGGTTTTTAATTATTTGTTTTTTAAATTAATGTTTTTTTTTTCTATAGAAAATCATTAACTGTTTAATGTAAATTCATGTGATATCTTAACGTGAATACGCAGAACATAGGCTTTCAATTATTTGTTTTTTAAATTAATGTTTTTTTTTTCTATAGAAAATCATTAACTGTTCAATGTAAATTCATATGATACCTAACGTCAATACAGAACATTGGCTTTCAATTATTTGTTTTTTAATTAATGTTTTTTTCTATAGAAAATCATTAACTGTTTAATGTAAGTTCATATGATACCTAACGTCAATACAGAACATTGGCTTTCAATTATTTCTTTTTTAAATTATTTTTTCTATAGAAAATTATTAACGCGAAGATTTAATTCTTAAATACAACAAAGATAAAGAAAAATAGATTGACTATTATTAAGCTTAAATTTTTTAACATGAGTTCAAAGTATTTGATTTTTTTAAATCAACACTTTAAACGGAACACAAAAATTAAATCAGGATTCACATTAATGTTCTTGCTTTGTTTCATTCATTTTTTAATGCATTTTCTTAATAGAAAATAATGAATGAAAATTTCAACTCAAAATTAAATAAGATATTGAAAAAAAAAATTCTTTTTATGAAAGCTAATAGAAAAATTTTGATTAAAAAAAATCTAACAAATTTCATAACACTGACGTTTTGTCACTTTAAATAATTTTCTAAAAGTCAAATATTGTGTTATTGTTATTCTTCAGTAAAAACTTTCTAAATTTCTCTATACAGTTACATCAAAACAAAACAACAGTAGGTCTAAGATGTAAAAAATGCACCCAATAGGGAGCTTATATGACAGCTAATCTAACTGAAAAAATTCTCAGAAGTCATGTAGTTTTCTATGACACACTGAAAGTTTTAAACTGTTTGAGAGATATATATTTTACACTACTGATGCACCATTTTTCCACAAAGTACCCTTGACGTACTTTCCTTCTCTAGCATCGCCGTCATCAATTGAATCATGTCATATTTCCCATCTTTCTGTATCGTAAGGAAAAAGAACACAAATAGGGTGGCTATATTTTCTTTTGCACCCCTGGGAGCTGGCAAACAATATCGATAACAAGCATATGATCGTGATGGGATATATACTGAAGACAGAGAGAATTGTGTTCGCAATTTTTCGTAGCGAAGGATGATTTGATTTTTTTCCTAAAAAACGATGGAATCAAAGTCTCACAAATAAAATAGTTTTGCAAAGTCGAATGAATCGTACTTAATGAATATTCAAAATTACTAGAGAATACGCGTATTTACTTGTAAGAATGTATCAATTTACATCCCTCTACATGCATGTAAAATAGAATGCAAGTGACTAAGTAAACGTATCTTAGGGAGAAAAAATGAATGAAAAATATCAAATATATTTTGCAATTTAAAATTATTTTATAAAACTTATTTTTTTAAAAAGCAGAATGATATACTTTTTCTGAGGACTGGCATGAAATTGTACAACAATATAATTTCAGTTTGATAAACATACAAATGCTTTAAAACTGCTTAATAATAGTTACTAAGTAAATTCAGTTTAGTATTTACATAATAAATTATGACCACAATATATAAACATCAAGAAAAAATATACATTTCATGTATGATGCCGAAAGTCATTTTATGTTTTAAATTATTGCTAGATTGATGGTATATTAATGAGTATAATAGCTTAGGTCAAAAAATCTCTCTCTCTCGCACACAAAATATTCTAGACGCTCGTTCAACAAATAACTTATTTATTTTTCAAACATAAAAATTATTATAATAAAAATATGTGTTTCGACCCAAAAATTCTAACCGTTCATATTTAATGGTGGATGCACATCAGTTCATGATCACACACTCTTTCGTAACTTTGCGGAAATACCTGGACTAGTGTTGCCACTATAGCGCGTCTTTTTACTTAAAATTCTATACCAGAATTTCTGTATAGTAATCGTCGATTTATTTAATCTTGGAAAATCTGTCAATAAATATAGCTATTTAAAAATTCTGGCAGATTTTTTAAGTAAAAATACACGCTAAATAGACAATACTGTAGTTGATGACAAATCACTGAATTTTTCGGTCTGAATCATTACTTTGAATCATCATTATGTAACGTTTCATTGAAGAAAGGATGAATTACTTTAGTCAAATGATTGCCTGGATTTTTACGTAAAACTGGATCCTGTTCTCTTAGCCAACCAATATTTGTTATATATTGGGCCAGAATTTGCTCAAGTACTGCATACATTAGGAATACTTTCAATAAAATACCAATAATGATCAAATATTAGCTTTATATTGAAAATATTGGCAATAACCCTAACATAAAGTTTGGTATTTACTTGAAAATAGAATGGCGACATTTTTCTTACCCATATTGGTGCAATATTGGCTATATGTAAATACCCCAATGGTGGGGCAATATTTCATATCAATATTGCCAGATTGCTCAAGATATGGCAAATATACAAACAATACTGCCACAATATTGATTTGCTACTAAGTTAGGCATTTGCCGATGCCTGATAAAATGAGATTTTGTCTTTCAAAACGAATTCCCTTTTATACACTTGTATGGTGCATTCAAGAAGTAAGTTTCGTTAAATTACATTTTGGAAGAATATTTTGGCCAAAATATTGAGACATATTTACGTTAGAGTTTAAGTAACTTATTCTGTTTTCTTCATTTTAAGAGCTCTCTTTTTTATTTAAAACAATTTTTTAAATACTTTTGCTTTTTTTATTGTGTCATTTCGTTTATTTACAACTACAAATTGAAAAGTTATTTTGTTTTCTATACACCATAAAAAAAAACCATAACAATTGACGACAGCGCTTTATTGACTTTATTTTTAACAAAAAAAATTTACTAGTTGATTTTCCTCCAATGTAAGTAAATTTTCTTAATAAATGCTGACGCAAAAATATATGTAGTGAACGTGTTTGTTAGTTTACGTGATATAGGAAATTTCTTTCTTTCTTTCCTCTTAAATTTTACCACTGAATACTATTTAAGTCTGTTAACTACACTGTAAAACCGTTCCGTTAAAGATACGGAAATTGTTTTGTCAATTTGTTGCTACTACAGTATATAGCTCCTGACACCCTCCCTCCCCCCCCCCCCCCCCACACACACATACAAAAAATCCTATGCGATTTCGTGAATGTGTCAAAAAGAAGTGAATATGTATTTGGAAATATCCTGAACTTGACAGATAAGAGTTAAATTGCCATTTTCACAAAATAAAAAAAAATATTATTATTAACTGAGTTATTTTACATTACACTTTTACTTCATTTTTCTCTTGCATTGTTTTAGGGTAAATTTGCACAATTATAGAAATTAAAAATTAAAACTTTTAGTGTGCTGAGTTCTACGCATAAAATCCAAATTTCAATATTTTTTCCATTTTTCTGTAAAACAAACGAATTTATAAAGACAATATATTTTTTTACAGTAATTTTGAAGAAAAAAACTTTTCTATCTTTCCCCAAATGTGTCCCCAAACTTTCTCCAAATAAATTGTTAAAGACAATATTTTATATGACAATAGTATTAAAGACAAAACTCCCCCCTGTTCCCTCAAATGTGTCCCCAAACTTCATCAAAATGAATTCATAAATGCAATATTTTTTTTAATGACAATAATATTGAAGAAAAAAAAAACCGCTTGTTACATTTGAATACGGAGTAGTGCTGGGGGCATCTTTTATACATATAAACAAATTAATTTATTTTATTATCGATATAAATATTGAAACTGAAAGCAACAATCGATTATGATTTAAGCTCTATGTTATGTTCGGGAAAATAAAAAGGCATTATTCGATTTTTACACACCAAAATATAAATATTTGAAACGTCCACACAATTACGTGAATGTGACAGAAAGTTTCAGGTTTTGTTGATCAGGGAAACTCTGAGAACAAGTCATTGTATAGAAATCATGGTTGAGCATAATTAACAAGTGCAAAAGCTGGTGTTCATTTTAATGTGGATAAAATCAGAAGTCACTCATGTATATTTTTTAACATGATATGCACTTTAAAAAAAAATCACTGAATTGAATTGAAACTGAATCGTAATTTTTTCCGTTGATTATATTCTGTTAAAAAAAAAAAAAAAAAAAAAAAAAAAAAAAATCCGCTTTTATTTGCCCATACCCCCCACCCCCTCCAAATACAGAAAACGCACCAATCTAATTTAACATTTATATGAAATATTCCGATCTAAAGCCGCATTTTCGTCAAATCAGAGGGGTGTTCCGTCAACAGTACTGCTTAGCACTTTTTTCGCATTAGTAACGGGATTTTTACGTATGTCCATTTCCCCTCAAAACACGAAACATTCGCACACCTAAGCCCAAAAATTTCCTAAAGCTCTCGGGTCAAAAGACGGAAATTCTTCAAATAGCAGAAAAATGTCTTCTACAAGGCTTAATCTACAAGGGTGTTCTGGCAACTTTCTGCCTGTATTTTTTTACGTTTTTTGACGAATTTTTTTTTTTTCTGAGAGTGTTGGCTGCCTTCTGAAGTAGAAGATATCCTAGAATGTTTTTAGTCAAAGAGTCCAATAAATAAATAAATATTATTTACAAATTAGAAGCTTTTCAGAGCAAAGAGACATAAGTCGGTACCTTTTGTGCGAGTCTCTTTTCCCCCTCATCCAAAACAAAAAGGAAAGTGTTTTGTCCGGGGTTGCAAATTTTTCACGAGGTGAAAATTGGATTGTACAGTGAATGGGAGCAAAGGTGGGGTAAATAATCATATTTGGAGTTGGTGGAGGAAATCCCTGCTCAATTTGTTCTCAATTTGGCCGCAAATTGACAAACCGAAAAATCGTTGATCCTATTTCACTCTTTTTTTTTCTGCCCATGACTGTTTCAAAATGTGATTTCTATTGCATGTTTGTTTGAATATTTTTTATCTCTTTGATATTTTCTGAGTATATTCAATAAAACAATCGGTTAATGAATTTGTTGTTTAAAAATTGCCATCTTTTAAAGAGCAATGCATTATTGAGATATTTATTAATGTAATCCCAAAACTTCCATATTTCTTGTAAAAAGGACCTGGTATTGGACAACCTCTGGAAATTATTTATGCTATTTAAAAATAATATTAAATATTAATGTTATAAATATTTGTAATCATAGTTTTTTCTCGGGGGGGGGTAGAAGTAAGCGTATTTCTAAACAGTTTGTGAATGTAACGAGAAAAAAATAAAGATTTTAAAATTGTAGAATGCCGGCTAAACCCAATTTCAAAAGTATTGGGCATATTTATGCGATCTGTTAAATTTTACGTTTTACAACAAAGGCGTTTATATAAACACTGGTCAGAAACCACTCTAATACACATCACCAAAATAAGGATTTTCATAAATATATAGGAAAAATATATAGGATAAATATATAGGAAAAATACGCCCTGCTTCTAACCATATATTGAATGTTGAAAATATACTGCGCATTCTAAGAAAATATACACTTGAAAAAAAAGAAAAGAAAAAAGAAACATTATTTGCCAGGGCAATATTCGTATATCTATACAGTTAATTTTATTTATTTATTGTGAAAATGACGATTGACTAGACTTTTACAATTGTTATCTATCACGGATCAAACCATACTTCCAGACCATACTTTCTGACATATTCATAAAATTATTTTTATCAAAAGAAAAAAAAAAATCAGCAAAAATAGCGAAATTGTACTGACAAATAAGAGGTTATTTAAAATTTTTTTATCCACGTAGACCACTTTGTTCTTTATTTTTGTTAATCCATTATTTCACTTTTTCTATGTCCGTTAGAGCTTTTATTTTCCAGTTGGCATAAGAAAAAACTTCCTTTTTTTTTGTTGATGTTAAACAAGAATTTATTCTAAAATTGTATCAATTTTGAATATGTCCTCATTGTGCACGCTTTTTAGTTTTTCACATGCTATGCTAACATCTAAAGCGGGGCAGGTGAAATATTTTGTTGAATCAGCCTAAGAATTTTCTCTAACAGGGTTATAATGGAAATTTAACAAATGCGTTTATATGGAACTAGACAATCAGCGTAAAACATACAGTTTTACTTTGAGGATGAACTTGAATATAACTCTTTTACACCTAAACATATGTATATTATGTGTGTATAATATAAATGACTTTTACTTTAATAATTTTAAAACCTTTTTTTACAATTGAAACTTAGTAGAATGGTGTATATTTTAAAAATTACTTTACAATTCAATGTGTCATATTAGGATTATGCGGATCATGCAACTAATTAGAATGCTCGAATAGATACTATGTATAAATAATAGATAAATCTTTAGAAGAATTTTGTATAATCGTTATTTCTAAATTTTTTCTCTGATGTTCACGGCTGTCAAAAGGGAAAGAATAAATTTGATAAATTTCGATAAAAGCAAAAACCTGCTGGGAAAAAATGAAATATTTAATTTTAGATGTTAATGTGTTTTCTTATATAAATTATTGTACAATAAAATATCTAAGAATTTCTTTAAATCACATGAAAAAAAATCAAAATTAGATCATCTTAGAAATTATTGGAAAGGCTCAAGCTCTACCAGCTCATACAACTCTACGCCTATGGGTATAACATGATCACATCAGAGTAAAATTAAGTGAAATGATTTATTACATAAGTAAAGAGAACTTTCTTTAAAAGAGTTGTACTGAAAATTTAGCAAATGTGTTATTGCCGTCGAGTTACGAAAGTATCTTTGAGCAAGAAAGGCTCAGCAATAAAATACACTGTACCAAATTCATCTTTTGGTTTCTGTAACGAGTTTTATTTTTTTTTCGAATACCCGAGTACAAGGACTTATTTTTCACAGGGCAAACGGGCAAGCGCCCCGTTTGCCCTGTGTCCATTCACTGCCTGTCTCACAGTTATTAAATTCGGTCGTTTTTCTTTAGTACATAAATACAAGCTGAAATTCATTCAGGTCTTATCTTCGCTCAATGCCCACCTCTATTGACATCCATTTCAAATTTAACTTTGCCATAATTAAAATCTTAAATTCCATTTTAAGTCTTAATGGAATAAATTTAAACAATCAAATAAATTATTAACTGTGAGACTTGCAGTGCATTAATATGTAGATGAATCAAAAGTTATGTAACATTAGAAATTTTCCCCATAAAAGAAATGTTGATATTCCAAAATAAATTTTAAAATATACATTATGATTTGAATTTTATTTAGATATTTCGGTTAATTTGATGGACCTCTTTGAAGTGCGGCCCGGGCGCTTGCATAGTTAGTTCTGTGGAAAATCAGTCTTCGTATTTGGGTACTCGGAAAAGAATAAAACTCGTACAGAAGCTAAAAGATTTATAACACGACAAAAATTGGATTCTTGCCACAAAAGGAAAAAAAAAAAGAAAAATTTAAATGTTTTTATCAATGTTGTAAACATGCACCTAATCCAACCGAAACAGTTTGGCAGACAGTTTGAGAAAAATGACTACAGCGACTGCTTGAAGACTTAATCTATTTATTTTGTTCTTTACTTAACTTTCTTTTCTCATTTACAGTACTAGTACAGGGAAAATTAAAATTAACAAAACAAAGTATCAAAAGAATTACTAAATAATGAATAATCTACTTTTAGTCCACAGGTATAGGCTTTCTCTGAAGAAATTAAAATGAAAAACAATAAAAATGGCAGAATTCTGACGATTTAGCCACATTTCTCATTAAAAAAATACTAATTAAAAAAATAACTGAATGTATAATTAAAATTATTTAAGAAAAACAATAAAAAGTACAGATAGGTAAGTATTTTTTCTTCGCTCTTCTATGATGCGTTATTTTTTTTTCCGCTGTCTCTTTTTGCATTTCAAACATATTTATAAAAGAAAAAAAAATGATCGCATGGAAAACTTTCCTGGAACACAAAATAACTCCCTATCTCAAAGAGATGTCTTATGAAGTCTTCTGAAATACAACACGACAACGATTATATTGTTGCCAAAAGGAAAAAAGAAAAACTTTCCTGCAGCAATCAGAAACCTTTGTATCATCAAAAAGTATGTGCTGAAAAAAATCTAGGAGAAAACTTTGACTCCTAAGAGACCACGAAATCAGAAGTCGGAGAGAAAATAGGGTGCTCGGAATCTTCCTATCCTCTGCAGCATTTTTATTTATTTATTTATTTACGGTACTGAAGAAAGATGAAAATGCTGATTGTTCATACTCGGAACATTTTGTCTCCTGGAGGATTAGATGATACAACAGGGTTTCTTTCTTTCGTTTTTTCTTTTCTTTTTTTTTTTCAACTTTTATTTCAGACTACAATATTTTGTTTGAAAGGATGTATGTCTTGGTAGCTCTGTAAAGGATAGAATTTTTAAGATTTTTTTTTTCGTAGTTTGGTATTTAGCGTCAAATATTACTTTCAAGCATTTACCAACTTTTGATATAAAATATTTTGCATGCAATAATCTGAATATTTTTATTGCATAACTTATTATAAATATTATTAAAACAATATAGAATGCAACAATTTTTGTCGTAGGAATTTTACTTTACTAAAAACATTTTTCATTAATAACTTATTAACTTCATGTTTTTTTAAAAAATATAATAGACTGTTAAATAATTGTTTTAATGAAATCAAAGAACAAAATATCCTCATGTGGACCGACATGGATCAAACTGACACAGCTTTTACGGAAGAATATAAGAAGGTTGGCAAGAACAATTATCCTAACAAAAGGGTCGCTTTTGTCAATGGAACAACAAATCAACCCTTTGATAAAAACGGCTCCACCAAAATTCCCAACTATATAAATTTTCATTTTCGTTCACTGAATGCTATTTTTAAATCCAATGTAACTATCTATATATAGGATCACATAGGTTCCAATATAATAACTGTATCCAGCTTTCTTGCTAATTTTTTTTTAAGCTTACAAAATGCTTAAGAATGTTGTAGGGCTTTTAAAGGAAAATAAAAGTATTTTATCTTTTAAATTTAGCGAAGTGTTTCTCTTTTCATTAAGGGACCGCTCTCAAGGCCCATAATCAGTGTCTTCTGCACATATTTTGAGGACAATATTTTTTTCATCAGTGTTATTTAATAACTATTTAATATCAATGTACTTATAACGGGGTTGAATATTCTGGCGAAATATACAAATTTCAGAGCCGAATTCTGATTAACTAGTTATTATTTACTCTTATCTGTTTATTGCGCCTTTTCTTCATTAGATGAAAATAGAAAAAGTTTTGTAAATAAAAAGGATGCAGCACATATGTATTAAAAGAACTGAGGTTTTTTTTTTTTTTTTTTTTTTTTTTTTTTTTTTTTTTTACTTTATAGATATAAAATAATTTTATAATGCAGTTTTATATAAATATGCAGGCTTACATATCTTTTAAAAAATCTACTTTTGACATAACTCCTAAAATAATTAATGTATTTAAAAAAAATATTGCTATCGTCTTCCATTATAATGATCTATATCAGAGAACCGAAGATTATGGGTTGTAACGTGAGCATTGTCTGTAGATTCTCAATTTTCCATTCTGTCGAGATTTGGAACAAGTGGAATAAAATAATTCAAGATGATCTTATTTATGGAATTTTTTTGCCAAATTGGGAGGAGGGTGGTAAATAAAAGATGTTGTTGAGACATTTACAATAAATGAAAGTAATAGTTTTGTAACTATTTTGCAGACGTTTCATGTATTTCAAGCAATTGGATTAGTTACTATAGATAGTACAACAGTGACCAATTATATGTGTAACAATCTTAACAGAAGACAATTTCTTGATGGTAAAAGCAAATAAAGCAATATAGCCGCAATTCAATTACCTTAATGTTTTTATGCATTTTATTCCAGCACATAGATATATTATCGCCGAAGATTGCTTTTCGGTTATTCAAATAAGATGCACAACATAATACTCGAAAACTTGTTAAATATTGGGGTAATAAATATAAAAAAATTTATACCACTGCACAAAACATGAAGTTTTTACTGTGGTGTTTGGATAAAACAGTTGCACTAATAAACAAAAAGCTGCATTTTTCATTTCAACGAGAATTTTTTTTCTCTTTTTTTTTTTTTCAGCAATTTCCGATGCCATCGCTTGCGTAGAAAAGTAAGTGCAAAATGAAGGAATCAACCGAATGGATTATCTGTATCATGTTTCACCAGATCTAAGTATCATGTAAATATGATTTGAATGAGTTAGACGACATACACTCTTAAAACGACATTTTCAAAAGTGAGCAAAAAATACTCAAATATGAGTATGTCGCACAGTCAAAATGGCTCCGAATCAAAATTGCTCAAGTTTGAATCATGTATATACTGATTTCTGAAAACATGCACACACTCAAGAATAAAACTTCATGTACTCATATTTGAGTATATACAAGTTTCAGAAATGAGTATGAACTGACTTCTATGTGCTCATTTTTGAGTATTCCCATGTTTCAAAAATGAGTTTAAACTGATTCTAATCATTTTTGAGTATGTTCATGTTTCAAAAATGAGCATGAACTGACCTCTAATGTAGGTTGTTTTGAGTATGTTCATGTTTCAATATTCTGAGTATTTCTGGTATGATATTTCAGAATTGAAAGCGTTGGGTCGCCCTATTTGAAACAAAAAGTTTCGTCACAAAATGAAAACATCGATTTACTCACATTTGAAAGTCTCATTTTTCTCAGTGTACTTCTAAACTTAAAACACCCTCCGTTTGTAATAGTAAAAAGAATTGATCATATATTAAAGTACGAATGATAAACTTTTCTCAGGAACTTTTAAGGGTATTCTCAAAATTTTAAGTTTTTCCACATTTAATAATGAAATCTTTCTGACAGTCTAAAATTAATTTTCATTCCTGTTTTCCTGAAGATTTCAGTTATTAACATTGAGCTTAATGAAAATAAAATACATTTTTTCCCCCGATAAACGCACAAGTATATACTTTGTGTTGGGTTTACTTCCGTTTGCAACACGTTCCACCACTGTTGTCTCGCAAAAATCGGTTCAGAACACAAAAAAAAAATGATAGTATTTTCTGAAAGATAAAGATCTTTTGCCTTAGAGAAAAGGGAAACGCTGTTGAATTTATTGGCATTTAAGAATAGCAGCTAATTTTACAAATTTTACAAATAAAAGCGATTTTACGAATTTTACACAAAAGTAGCTTAGTTTGCTTTTTAGAATATAGTTTGAAGCATGTATATACAATTGATGTCTTTGCTTGCTATGACAGTTAGAAGAAGTAATACACATATTTATATCTTCTATTGAATTCTATTCAGATATAAGAATGGCATTTCGGATTTTAAACTTAGGCTGGAAATCTCCTTGCAAGGAAGTTATGTAAAGTTTAAAATTAATTCATTTTTTCCCTAGGATTTTCTACTTTACGGAAAAACGTTATTCATTAGTAACTAGAGATTATCTCTCTCTTTTTAGGTAGATTTCGTAAGAAATACTAAATATTACATTCTCCACTATGTTGGAATTTTTAAAACGTTTTTGCAGATCTACGCCGATTATGACCCCTAGAATCCAAAACCACCCCCCACCCCCACCCCCCAGTTCAAAACTTTATCTATCTATCTCTCTATCTCTCTATCTATATCACTTTTAATGGAAACTCCGATAACTCCCATAATTCTGCACAAATCTTTTCTAAACTGATACATGAAATCAAAGGACAGAAAATCTCGGCTAGGTTCGTTAATGGCCAAAATTGGACCAAGGGGGTTGAAACCGGGAAGGTTTTTCTGAAAACAGAAAAAAAAAACCCATAACGTCTTAATTATGATACATATCGGAATGATACATATCGAATCCATTTAAAGTTATTATTACATCTAAGAAAAGGGCCCAAAATTTATGTATTACAGACTTTTGACATAATTAAAAATGGCCTCAAGGGGCGAAAAAAATAGTGTTTTAAGAAGAAAAAAATTCATAACTTCGTCAATTCACAAGATATCAAATCCAGTTAAATTTATTATAAATCTTTTTAATAATGTCTACAACTTTTATACTGACAAGTTTTTGATAAGACCAACTCTTCCAGAAAAAAAAATAAATCCACTTGGAAACCTTCTTGTCTCCCAATAAAAATAGACTTTACCAGCGCAGCACATCACGTGAAATTAGTACTTAACTTTGAAATCTACCTGTGCCTGTAGGCCGAGCCGGGAGAGATTTTTTTTTTATAATAGATTGTTACATATAGATAGTAAAACCTATCGAAACGAAACTTCAAGAGACTCGAAAAAATTCCGTTGTAAACAGGTGTTTGTCTTATTTTATAATTTATTTTCATGGGGAACATAAAATGTTTCTGATGAAAATAGATTATAAATAATATAATACAATCACTTGTTAACTTTAAATTAAAGTCCAATAATGCTTAAAGAGATAAAAAATGTTATCTACATTAAAAAGGTATTTTGAATATTCCGTGTTATGTTTTTATCACTTTAAGCATTATTGGACTTTAATTGAAAGTAGATTAGTTACTAATTACTGTAACTGTTTTATTGACAGGAAAGAACAAAACATCTACATGCAAAAAGCTTTAAAATTATTTGTTTAGTATGATTATTTTAAATTTAATACTAGTGATAGTATTGAAATATTTTTAATATTCAGAAACATTTATGCCTTTTTGACCAATATTATACACTGAAAAAAAAGTTGATTTCACGATATAATACTGGCAGCTGAGTTGCTAGTATTATACCATAAAATCAATTTTTTTTTTTTTCCGTGTAGAAACGGTTTTTTTAGCCTTCAATATCGGCAATTTAATTAAATGTTGTTTTTTATTTCACTCCTAATGAAATAGCTTATGATGATGGACATGTTTTCTTTTTGATACATTCATTAATCTTTAGTAATACAGTAAAGTGCTTGAATTAAAAAATCACTCATTACAGCGTCTCTTCAATTTTAGCGATATCCTGCAATTTTCGATATTAAATTTCCAATCAAATATTGAAGAATAGCGTGATAAAATGTGTGTTTCCTTCTAGATTCAAGCATTTTAATATCTGTAGAATACATTTATCTATTAAAATAGTCCATTTATTTCCTATAAACATTGTAAATAACAATTTAAAACAATGTTTTCCGAATAAATTGTGTCATTCCTTAAAAAAAGTATTTTAGCCTTCCAGGTTCAATGGGAAAAAAGGAATAATTTAAAAAGTTTATAAAAATCATGTTTTTAAATACCGAAAAATAGCAGATTAAATGTATGTTTTTTTCGACATTCAAGAATTTTTATAAATCTATATTTCCTGTCGCATTATTATTTAACACATTTTAAACTTAACTAATAATTTAATTTCCTAGCATGTAAAATCCATGTTTTAAAACACCTCTCACCTAAAACATCATAAATGAATTTATCAATGAAAAATTAATAATTAGAGAACAGATTGTATTCACGTAAAGTATTTCAGTTTCATTTTGTAATGCTCAAAATTCCTTATTAAACTGGAGATATGATAATTGCGTATTCTAAAATTATTATGATTAAAGCAGAACGCAGTAGTTAAGAGCAAAATTGATTTTTCTACAGATCTAGTTTCACTTCCAATAAATATACGCACTTTTCTGAAATATTTACTATATTTAACATCTCTTGACCTTTAGAAAAAATTAGATTCAGCACTAAAATGAAATCTCTAAAACAACCTGGCCTGCACTCAGAAAAATAGAAAAGAAGAAAAAGAAAGGAAAAAAATATATTAATGAAATGGCATGTTTTCATTCGTTCATTATATTGCGTTAATTCACGGATATTTTCATTTTTGATTAGCCAGAACACTGAAACTTTACCAATCTAAGAAAAAAAAAAAATACCTGAAATTCTCCAATCTTAAGCGGCACGGAATTTTTATGTAGGTGTCCCTCGCTTTAAGCTGTTTTTATTAGTTTGATTGAGTTCAGTCAGTGCAGTAAACTTTTTCAGATGCCCCCTCAATTAAAGCGGGTAAAATTTTAATTAGTGAATAAAACGGGAAATGACCTGTTCTTTTTTCTTCTTCTTCTTTTTATTATTAGCCAAACAGCATAGAATCGTTAATAACGGAAATTTCTGAAAATTTTAGAAAGGAAATAACAATAAAAGAACTCGAATAACTTTTACAAAAATTAGAATTCGCCAAACAGTATTTTACACACGTACATCCAGACATCAGTAAAAGTATGCAATTGCACCGACGTTTACAAAATTAAATTACGTATTACCACAATATGTATTCCGAACGCTGGAAAAATTGTGCTATTGAGAACTGTTAAGTTTTTGCTTAAATAAGTTAAAAGGTATATTAGTTTGAGATAATGAAATTGTATTTAAGTTTTAAATCTAACTATGTATTTTTTTAATAAGTAACCTACTGGTAAATAAGTTAACATTATTAGCCTTAAAAAATGTAGTAAAGCAGAATTAAAATTAAAATTGAATTTTTAATTTTTCTGGATTGTCACTTATTAAATTAGTTTAAACATTGGGGTTAATGGAAGTTCATGAAAATTAAATAAACGTTTTCTAAATTTTCAAATCAAACTGTAATAGTTACTTCCTAACAATAATATATCAAAATCAATATAGTAGAATATTATTTTATTTTCTGTATGTCGTACATTGTCTATATTTATTTATATTTAGTCTTTGAGAAAGTTGGTTGTGGATCTATTATAGTTTTTCCATTGAATGTATGTTTCAATTGTGCGATTTTGATTATTGGCGCTAATATCGCGGGGTTATTTAACCGTGAGGGAAAATTGTAGCTTATTTTTTCGTGAAGTCATAGAAACTTCAAGAATACAAGCTCACAAATTGCTAAAATCCTCAACCAGAAGAAGAAAATTTAGGCAAATAACAGAACAATTTCTTCAAATCACAGGAGTGCTCCTGCAACTGTGCTGCCAGTACTTTTAAAGTTTTTTAGCGATTTCTTTAGTGTATAGCAATGAATGAATCGAATTCAGATAAATAATTTTAATTAATATTGTAAAAATTAAAAGATTCGAATAAACTTCAGTTAAATTAATTGCGTATTCAAAAATTAGTTTGGTTAAAACGAAAATTAATTTTTATATCGGTCTGGCTTCACTTTCGATAAACACATATTTTCGGAAAGATATCTGCTATTTTTAAGAGCTCTTGATATTCAAAGAACGGAGATTTAGCAGTAAAATCAAATCTCTACAAAATTATCTGTTCTGTAACATCCCTTAAAAAAGTTAGTATGAATCAAAAAGGGGAAAACAGAGAAAAACCACGGGACAAAGGGAGGAAAGAACAAATAACTAAATAAAAATAAAAATAAAAATAAAAATAAATACAATAAAAATAAAATAAAATCATGTAATAATCAAATATTGAAATTAATTGGTGGGTGAAAATATGTGTTTCTGTTTATATTTATGCAGTTTTACAAATGGAGTTTTTCTGACTGATGTTTATTTAACATATTTTTATATTTAAAGTATAAAATTTATTTAAATAACTTGCTTACTTTTTTGTCTTATTTTTTTTCTAAAAATAAATAAATAAATAAACTTACTGAATGAATCGAATTCATGTAAAGAATTTTAATTATTTTTTTTTAATAAATAAATATAAATTATTAAATTTGTTCGATCCCGGATCCCTTGGTACAGCGCCCCAAGTGCTTTACCAATTAAGCTATCCAGACGACATCCAGTCTAGCATTCTCTCACTCTTATTATATGGCAAGGCTACAAACACGCAGCACAAGAGCCTTGTAGTAGCTTTGTAGCCTTGCCATATAAGAGTGAGAGAATGCTAGATTGGATGTCGCGTCGTCTGGATAGCTTAATTGGTAAAGCACTTGGTGCGCTATACCAAGGGATCCGGGATCGAACCCCGGTCTGGACATTTTTTCACTCTAATGGTTGTACGCTGTTTAGTAAAGTGATAATTCACATCCTCTTTATTTCATTAATTTACAGCGTAATTTCAGCTCTGCTGAAAAAAAAAATTAGTATTAAAATACGGTTTTCACCATCAGAGAGTACACGGCATGCGTTTTTAAAAAATAGTAAATTGAGATACAGCTTTAAAACAAATTGCATTTGAAAGAATATTTTTAGGTGCGTTAGTTATTATATAAATAAGTAGCACCTATTGTCGTCGTCTGGTCCGTCCGTCTGTGCACCTGTCCACATATAACAGCGCAAAAACTACCCAACCGAATGGTTTGAAATGTAATATATATAGCCGTTGCAGAATTTTGCCGAATTATTTCAAAATTTATGAAAATCGAATAAAACCTTAAAAATATATTAATAAAAGTTTTCTTCATTCTATTAACTCCTATCATACGTAATTAATTCAATGATATCTCATGATAAGTAGTGATTCTAGGTTGCCATGGCGATTACGTCATATTTAAGATGGAGTCATATTATTTCCATATTACTGAATTTAAAAACCGAATTTGTACACTAAAATTGTTTAATTATAGCAATCCTATAATCTAATATATATAATCGTTGTAATATATATATATATAATCGTTGTATATGTAATATATATAATCGTTTCAGAATTTTGTTGAGTCATTTCAAATTTTATGAAAATCGAATCAAAACTTAAAAAGATATTAATCAAAGTTTTCTTCATTTTATCAAATCCTATCATACGTAATTAATTCAACGATATCTCATCATAGGTAGTGCTTCTAGTTTGCCATGGTGATTACGTCCTATTTAAGATGGAGTCATATTATTTCCGTATTACCGAATTTAAAAATCGAATTTGTATACTAAAATTGTTTAATTATAGCAATCATATCATCTACCGACAGTTTTTTCGATAGATGTTTCCAGAGAAATAGATATTAAATGGAAAAAGAGTCTAAATATGGATTTCAAGTTCTAAAATTTTCATAGCTAGGCTTAAAAGTCTCCCATTGGAATTTTCAGTAAATGTCAACAAAAGATAAACTGTTGCCAACTTAAAATGTACTTATTTTATTACGGAAATTAATCCTATCATAATGACAGACGATATATAATTCATTTTTTCAGTGAAATAATAACGATGATTTTTTTACATTGTTGTATTGGATATTTGCGCATAGTATAATTTGAATGTAACAAAATTCTAATTAATTGTTTGTAAGAGTGTATTGAAACTTAATTTCATAAAATAAAATTAATATCTATAATATGAAAATCTGCACATAAAATAAATTTGGTATTCATGCATTTTTGCATAAGAGTGCAACAGCTCTTGCACCAAGATCTAAATAGTTATAAAACTGGTTATAGTACGAACGCACCTCATTTGTCCCGACTGACGTACAATTTCCAAATTGTTTTATTTATTCGGTGGTGTAAAAATTTAAATTGCGCAATGTTTAGGAATTAAAAATATTGCAATAAAAGCGAAATTTATTGCTCAGGTGTTGCCAGCGTTATTCACGGACATGTTTTTGCTTTATTAATGAAGATGTGTGTTTTCCGTCCTGTATTTATATTTTTATGTTTAAAGTAGTAAATATATTTAAACAAATTTTCTTTTTTCCTTCTTTCTTTCTCCTTTTCTAAGACGAAAAAAAAAAAAAAAGAAAAGAAAAAGAAAAAACTTATTGAATGATTCAAATTTAGATAAAACAAATTTAATTGCATTATTGGAAAGCTTAGTATGTGTATTCAATTATGATAACTGTTTTGAAATTATTCAGATTAAACCAGTAACAAACAGTGGTTAACAGACAAAATTCATCTTCTTATATAGGTCTAGCCTAACTTTCGATAACCACACTTTTTTCTGAACTATCTCCTATTTAACACAGCTCTTGATCTTCAAAGAATGCAGATTCAGATTGCAGTAAAATAAAATCTCTAAAACTATCTGCCCTGTAGCATCCCTTAAAAAAGTATTTTAGTACTCCAGGCTCGATGGAACAGAGAGAGGAAACAGTTTCTCTTAAAGAACAACGAAAAAGAAATCCGAGTAGCCACTTCCGTTTCCGACAAGTTTCACTGTAGAGGACGATTTGTTGAAATCAAAAAATTGTACACGTAGTTAGTTGTGTCTGTACTTACTGTTGTACTGCAGAATGTGAAGAAGATTTAATTGGAAACCTCTTTCCAGAGACTCGGGATTCTGAGAATTTCATCCGGGGCTTTCTCTTGAAGTGTCTGGAGGGAATTGGACGTTTTATGCTTTGTTGGGAAAGCAGTGAACGCTTTAGATTTTTCAGGATTGTTTTTAATCAATACAATGGCTGGTTTGTGAAGTGTCATGTTTTATTTGTAGAAGAGTGTCGATTGGTAATTTACAAAAGCAAATGCAAGAGGGAAATCTGGAATTTTTTTTCCCTCCAATTTAGTTTATAATTTTAAATGTATGTGTTTAGTTATAATTCATTTCTATTGTTATGGGGTACAAAGTTTGTAGGTAAACTTGTTTTATTAATGGTTTTTAAAAGAGAAGTGCTGAAAGGTTGTGATAAGCTTCACAAACAACTTTTGATTTTGTAAAAATAAAAGTAAATTTTATCATAGATTGAGGCTTTCAACGAGCATGTTTTTAGTAGAGCGGTGGCTGGTAATTTGCAAAAGCAAATTCCAAGACGGAAATCTGAACGTAGAAAACTTTTTCATTAATTTAGTTCTTTAATTTAAAATATGCTTTAATTTATTTGTATTATTATGGTGTACGAAATTTCTAGGTAATGAAAAGCAAATTTTATTATAAATTATGATTGCAAGAATGACGACTGGTCATTTACTAAAGCAAATGCAAGACGGAAATATAAATGTAGAAACATTTTTCTTTAATTTAATTTTTAATTCGAAATATTATTATAATTTATTTTCATTCCTATAGCGTACAAAGCTTATTGATAAGGGTTTTTTTTTTTTTTTTTTTAACTGAAGGCATTAGTAGTAAAAATTACTTAAAGTTGATAAAATGTCAAAAACAATTTCTGCTTTTGTAAAATGGAAAGATATTTTATGTATAACATGATTGCTTGAACAGACTTCTTTAAATCTTTTTTTTTTTTTTTTTTTTTTTTTTTTTTACATTTACAACTGAATTATATAAACAACCTTTTTTTTATTCTTATGTCCGTGAAACTTTCGAATATTTTTATTCAGTGGCCAAAAGAGGAAACAATGTTCTTCACTTTCTTGTAAATGTTAATTAGAATCAATTGATAACTGATGATTATATCCTCTCGGTTGAAATCCATTATAGCTTTTAGGTAATCTTATCAATTTCAATATCGATACATCATTTGATTTTTTAAACAGGAATAGAATGCATTAATGAGTACATTATATATATTGCTTGGTTTTATAAATAATACGAATAGAGTATTAATGTTAGAAAATCCAAATGATATCGACGAACGCCATGAAATACTATGTGCTCCATCATAGGTCTAAAAGATTCACTGTCTAATAGATTTTTACGTAGTTTTTGCATTTTCCAAGGTCAGATTAAGGCAGGGTCACACGGGGTATATGGGCAAGGTTTTAAAATTCAGGGGATCCGGACTCTTAAATCTGCAAATAAAGTTTTAAAAAACTACATTAGTGTTTCACTATTTACAGTTTTATGTGATACATCGGCGAAATATGTCATTAAGTCTTGAAAATAATTTTATTCAAAAGTATGATATCTTTTTCTAACCATTTAACTCATTCAGACTTAAAGATAACAGTACAAGTCTTATTATTGTTAAAAGCTTACTAAAGTATGGTACCTAAAGTGCGTTTAGCCCGGTTTAAATTTTATTATGAATACATCCTGTCACTGCGTACTTGTACTATTATTTACATATCTACATTCTGTTATTTAAAAAACAAAGTGTTTTGTTTATGCCATTAAAAATGTCTAGTTATGATTACATTTAAAAGTTATGTGACAGATACGCGCATGAAAATTATTTCACCCTTATACTTGGGACCCCATATCAAAGCCTGTGCTCAGGGCTCCCAAAAGTCATAGTCGAGCCCTTGGTGTTTGCAGTTATTTCTTTGGATTACACTATACTTTCTTTCGTAGTCAAGTTTTAGTTTTAATGTATTTTAAAAGGTACTTGTTTTCACAAAACCAGTTACATACATATACTTGTTCCCTTATCACAAACTTTTATCTATCTTTTAGAACTGTTTTGGATCATTCAACTTTTACCTATTTCCGAAGTAGAAATTATCTGTATGAAGCAGCAAGAGCGCACTTAAACTCTAAATAAGCAGAATATACTGCGCTGATTTAAAAATTTTTGCAGACTTTGTTAGAAGTAGATGTCTTTCTCGAGATGAAACAGAAATTTTAAGAAGAATTTATCTTTAGCCTCTTCATGATTCATACTTGTAGTTTTATTACTTGAAATTTAAGAATAAAAACATTCTATGCTGAAATATATATATCTGTATTCGTAAAGATATACTTTTTAAAAGAACTTATCCTAAATATGACAACATTTCCTAGAATTATTAATAGTTGCTGACAATATAAAGTTAGAGCATATCAAAATTTAAAAAAAAAAAAAAAAAAAGAGAGAGAGAAGTTATACTTGAAAAACAAATCTCTGAAAACGAACCTACCACTTTTAAAAAGCAAAACAGAATGATTTGAAATTTTCATACTGTCTTTTCTTTTAGCTCCGGGGTATGAACTTCTCTTACGAAAGATCGACGTTTTTATCCTCCTTTGAAACTTCTTTGGAGAATAAGAATACTTTGCATACCACATTTTTGCCAATCGCCTTTCGCCTGTCATGATTTGCTTGTGGTTTAAGTTATCAGAAACTTTTCTTTGTGACAACTCAAGTTTGGATTTTTTTTTTTTTTGAAAGAATTCTTTATTATTATTTTTTTATTTTACTTTCTTGTTTGACTGGAGTGCTTCGCTGTAGAATAGGTTCAAAATAATAGAGACAAAAAAATAAAAAAATGGTCATTAAACAGATGTCATTATTTAGTCATTTAGAAATATAATTAATTGTTTTAAAACACTGTTATCGAAGAATTTGAATATATGCTCTTAAGAAATATTAAGAGGAAAGGACTAAGAATTAACACTAAGAGGAAATGAATATACGCTCTTAATTCAAGAATAATGAAGATGAAAGAACTTGACTTTAAAGATATGAGGTGTTAGTTAGAAAATTCTTTAAGAATTACGGATAATGATAATTTAACAATTGAATAAATAAATAAATGATAAACTATAAGTCTTTGAAAAAAAAATGTTCATTTGTTGCCTGGCATATGTTTATATATATATATATACACAAAATGACCTATTGCCAATCGAGCAATATGGTTTTAAAAGAGGACATTTGACCATCGATCAAATCTTATACTTTGGCCAGCGAGTCAGGGACTCACAAAACTTAAAACCTACTAACCATACCGTGGCAGTATTTTTGGACCTGATGAAAACCTTTGACAAGGTGTGGATTAGTAAATTGCTCAAAAAGCTCTACAATTATTTCAAAATCAAAGGCAAAGCACTTGCTTGGATTGCCGACTTTCTGAAGGGCAAATCAATCTTTGTCAAGTTTAATGAATCTATGTCAAGAGATTTTAGGATGAGCCAGGGTTTACCCCAGGGTTCAGTGTTGAGCCCACTGCTTTTTTTATTGTACTTGACTGGAATTGAGAGGTTTACTGTACAGAGGTGTGAGACTGGTTTATTCGCCGACGACATAATTCTATGGAACTCTAATTCTAATATTAGGCAAATTGAAAACGATATTAATCTTGCTTTGGCTGAGATGGTAGAATTTGCTGATCGACACAAATTACAATTCAATACTTCTAAATCTTTTGTAAGCTTCTTCACTACCAATCGCAAGTTATATAACTATCACCCGGATATCTCGCTGACGGGGCACGCTCTGCAATACACTAAACACCCCAAATATTTAGGATTTTACTTGGACCAGGAGATTCTGAGTAATCGACACATTGAAAATCTAGTCTCAAGGGGTAGGAAAATACTTAATATCCTGAAATATAGCTCTGGTACTGATTGGGGGGCGGATACCTCTACACTGAAGACAACATATGTGTCACTAATTAGGTCCACTTTGGAATATGGATCTGAGGTTTATCTCTGTGCCTCCTCTAGCAATTTACTACGGCCTGAACGAGTCCAACTGAGTGCTGCCCGTTTAATAGCTGGCTTACGTCAGAGTTGCCCGGAGGAATTGGCTCTTTATGAATGCGATTTACAGCCACTGAGTTTTAGACGAGCAATAAGATTAACGAAATACTTTAATAAACTCTATACCTATGGCATACATAACCGTACCTCTTTGCTTCTTCGTAACTGGACAAACAATCAAAGTCTGAAAAGAAACAGTCCGTTCTCTCTGTCAATCAAACAGGGTTTTATTTATACCAGCGTCGAGGGTCACTCCCCAAAACTTTATATTGACACTTCTGAGGGACTGCATAGAGTACACTTTAACACCGATCTTCTTTCCTACACCAACAAACAACAAGACGTCCCAGACTATCTTAGACAAATTGCATTAGAAACCATCAGTAGTATTCCATCTAATGCCCTCCATTTTTGCACGGATGGTAGTAAAATGTGCATAATGATTGTGGCAGGGGCATATTTGTGAAAATGTCCTCATCCAAACTTGCCATAAAGATCAGAAATCCGGACCATTGCTCAGTTTTTCGATCGGAGCTACTTGCGATTGAGGAGGGCCTCAAAGCTGCCACTTCCTGTACCACTTATAAAGATATTTTGATTCTAACTGACAGTCGCAGTTTCATACAACACTTACAAAATTGGCCTCACGTTGGTGACAGAACTTCATTATCTATTCTATCTCTACTGAGAGGACTTTCAAGCTACCATGACATATTCTTTCAATGGATCCTTTCGCATGTTGGCATTGGCAGAAATGAAATGGCAGATACATTGGCTAAAGAGACACCGCACACTTCCACCTTGACATTTCTGGAGATCTGTTCAAGAGCCAAATATACTCTCGACACATCTTGGCGTTCCCCTCCAGTTCACAACTGGTACTGTGGCAAAAAGCCTGGAGGAGCTATTGCTCTTGGGGGTAGCCGTGACCAGCAGTCTGCTATTTCAAGATTTTTGAGTGGACACTTGAGATGCCTGAAATTTGACAACGGTAGCAAGATTTTTCTCATATGTGGAAAGTGCAAGACTGCGCCCTCTACCCCTGACCATCTCCTAACCTGTTTGGACTTGACTAGGAGTAACCTTTTGGAGTGTCTTTTCATCGTTTTGACTTCCTCCAAATTTTTGGGCTCATGGACTTGGTCTAGTCTATTGGCTAGATTATTTAGGATTAGAAACAACACCAATAACAACAAAGGGACAGTACTCATTGTGCTCTGTAGCGTGATCTAATTGCGAGAATGGAGCCAAATTTTGTATTATAATCAAACAAAACTGAGGACGAAAGATTCCGCGAAAAAGAAATATTTAGTTCCAAAGTCACCGCTAAGTGGAAAGGTAGCGCTGTATAATAGCCATATTGAGCCACTGTTGCCATAGTGAGAATAATTTTAATTGTTAAATGTGCTAAATAAAAGTTAATTTGATTTGAGTATTGATTCTGAATTTTTAAACTCTCTTTTCTATTACACAGCGCCACATTTCCACCTAGCGGTGACCTTTAGAACTAATTTTTCTTTTTGCGGAATCTTTCGTTCTCCGTTTAATACAAAATTTGGCTTCCAATAATTATAGTGATTTGCTCGTTGTTTAAGTTATCAGAAACTTTTTATTGTCACTACTTTTTTTTTTTTTGGGGGGGGGGGGGGAGAAGGGATTTTATAAGAATTCTTTACTATTATTATTATTATTATTATTATTATTATTGACTGGAGTGCTGGTGTACAACATTGTTCAACATTGTTACACAACAACAGGCTATCAAATCCTAAGAGCTAATGTGCCCGCAGGTTCTGTATGTATGTACGAATGTACGTAACGCGACAACTCTTGATACAAATATGCGATTTGCTTCAAATTTTGTATATAGGTTCATTCTGATAAAGCGCTTCCCTGATTAGTTTTGGGGGTTTATTGGTTAAGTATAAAGGGGAGAACGGGGGGTTAATCCCCCCCCTTTAATTTGGCTAAATGAGTATTTCATGCAGAATTATCCAATGTGCTTCAAATATGGTATACAGGTTTATTGTCGATTTCTTTATTTTTCGAGGGGCATTATTCTTTGAAATAAAAGTATATATACAGTTAGTGTGAATAACCTGTGAGCTAAATGCCATCAGTTTAACTTTGCACTTTTTACTTTATTTATAACTAAGACAAAATGTTAGAAGAATTCTTTATTGTTATTTTTCTTTTACTTTTTTTACTTGAATGCTTTGCTGCAAAACATGCTACATAGATGATCCGCCTGTTTCATTACTGTGTCTTTTAGAAGTATAATTAAATATCTACCCTATATATATAAAATCCTAATGAAACGAATTTGCAAAACGATTTTATGAAACGAATTTATGAAACGATTTTATGAAACGACTGATTAAACGAATGATTATGTTTCAGGGCTATTTTTAATAAAATATTAAACGCTTGATGGTGAAATTAATACCAATTGTCCATAAAAATCCGCGGATGTCAAAACTGGTAATAGAATTTTGAAATTGGAATTACTTTTCGAGATATTAATTTTTTTTCTAATTTTAATGACATTTCTGTAGTGATGGCAACTAATTACTCAGTTTTTTGTGACAAAAAAGGGAAAAAATTGAAAAGGATCCCGATAGGGATTATTGATTTCTTTATATTCGTCATTTTCAAATTGAAATTGAATTTATCTTTTATTTCAATTGATAATGAAGACAAGATTCTGATTAAATTATGTTTTTCAGGAAAATTTGAAAAAAAAAATCACATTTCTATCGTCAGGATTCAATCGTCTGTCAGCATTTAATTTAATTTATAAACTGAAAATATTTTGAATAAATTCGTCCAAATGACGTCATTTATGTAAACGCAAAAGAATTAATAATAATAAAGGAATTAATAGTAATTATTATTTATTGATATCATTTTGTTATTTTTTTGTAAAATTTAATTAAACGAATTTATAAAATCACTAATTCGGATATTTGAAAAGAATATATAAAATAATAATTGCCCAACTGAACGGAAGAAGAATAAAATATCCTGCTTGGTTTTCTATCCTGCTTGGTTTTTTCCGCCAAGCTTTTTAAAAAAGCGTCAAGACCCCTATAATAGAAAAGCACCAATAGTTCATTGGGTTTGTTTTCATAACTTTTGGCAACAAATCTATGTATTTTAACGAATCTATCCCTTTTTGAAGCTCGAATTACGCCAAACCTAAAAGCAAAGGATCCTATACTGGAAAAGTACCCGATTTTCTTATGGACAATATTCAAGTGACATAACATGGTGTAAAATTATCGCGGATAGCAAATTTGTTTAAATATATCATCAATTAATGCCGAATAAATGCAGGCATGCATGCACAAAATATTTAATTAATTTTGTATGATAAATAATTATTAGAAAATTCGTATATACATATTAATTCAAATAAATAATTTACATATTTAAAATAACATGAAAATATGCATGATGGTGCACTAAAATAGTGAGACAATTAAAACCTGTTACTGAAAATGTCTATAACATAGTACTTTTCAATACCGTGGATCTTAATGTTATACACAAGCAGATGGATTTTTTCTCATCCTTAAACGCAAAGGAAGAATAGAATACAGATCGTTGTTATAAAAGTCCGAGAGGTAGCCACAATTTAAACCTAACCATTTTATACAAGCTGGTTTTCAAGTTGTAATTAATTTTACTTATCAATCCCGAAAACAGTCGTCAGTTGTTGCAACAGCTGTGTATGAGGCCATGATAATCAAAAATGCCCCATTAAAACGTTAAAAGCATGGCAACCCAATTACAGATTTATCAATATTTTTAAAATAAACCACGCTGTCATGTTTTTAGAGGCCTCGAAGTCTGAGTGGGGGTTGGCGAGCATAGCTCGCAGGGGGTAGGCCCCCTAGTTTAAATATATTAGTATTGATGTATTTTATATACCCTCATAATTCATGACTGATTAACTGAAAAGGATAAACTTTAAAAGGATAAGGTGCTAGATTATGAATAAAACCCACAAATAATTTCTGATGATTTTTTTTTAGCAATAAATAAATAAAATATATATAATAATAATAATAATAAAAAAAATAATAATAATTTAGATGGCATTGGCAAAACGGTTCACTGAAGGATCATCATATATGTATTATTATTATTATTAATATTATTTATTTATTCATCTATTTATTTGCTTTTTTTCTTTTTTTTTTTTTTTTTTTTTGTGACCACGGTATATTAAGTTTCAATAAGCTAGTATCTATACATTGAAAACTATTACAAGTAAGAAAAATATTATCTTGTAAAAAATGCAGCATAAACTATTATACAGACATTGGAAATGAAAAAAAAGATAAAAGAAAGCATAAATATGGATATTGTTAAGTAGTTTTCAAAAAGAATTAATTATTTAAAAATGTTCTCTACATCCTCAGGAAAAAATATCGTCATATTTAAAAGAAAACGAACATTTTCATTTATTAAACTAAAGTGTGCTATTACTAATGCGCCATGACATTCTCTTCACTGACTTTTCACTTCTCGCAATGCAGAGACTACAAGACCTTTGATGCAATAGACCGGGAGGCGATAGCACAGACAATCACCTCACCGAGTTCACGGCTGAAATTCCAGAATTAGTTAAAACTTCTTGGTGGAAAACACCCGAAAACCCGATTTTAGCGGTTGGCTCGTAGGTTTACTATTGTGTTTTCCTGCTCCCAGTACTCCATGTTTTCATACCTTTGGGTGCAGGAAAACACAATGGTAAACTTATGAGTCAACCGCTAAAATCGGGTTTTCACGTGTTTTCCACCAAGATATGACTTGGCAGACCGATTGCGTTTTAATATGCGAATCGAGTTTTAACTAATTCTGGAATTTCAGCCGTGAACTCGATGAGGTGATTATCTGTGCTGTCGCCTCCCGGTCTATAAACATATTCTCAATAATTTATTGATCTTCTTTGGAGATATCAACTTACATTTTTCCACGTGCACCCAGAAAAATGTTTTGTTGAATCAACAAAAATTTGGTTGACCCAACACAACTTTTTGTTTAGATATAGGTCAATGGAAATTTTGTTTGAATCAACAAAAAAAAATTTTTTTTTGCAATTCCAAAAAAAAATTTTGTATCGTCAGCAAAAAATGTTTTGTTAATTCAAGTAAAATGGTTCAATTTCACTAGAATTTTGCTAAAACAACCAAAATGTACTCAACAAAACATGTTTTGTAATTTTAATCAATTCCTTTTTCTGGGTGTGTATTAAAAAAAAAGGGGAAGAAAAAGGAAAAAAAAAGTAATATTTCAAATATTGTGCAGGTACCATGTGAAGTTGAAGTGTATTCAATGGAAATCAGCACTCATTTTAGCTGCTTCCGGGGAAAAGGTAGTTAGCGAGATCAAGTCGAAAAGCAATTCGATATTGTGCTAATTCAATTCGGGAATGACGACTGATGTATAACGTCTTTGCAATTGTTAGACCTACATAATAGTTAAATGTTCCTATAAGGTAAAATTGTGGTAAGTGCAAGGTTCTACGCATTTATCAGTATTACGCAAATTTACGATTTTTTGTCCCGCTGATCCCATTGCCTTTCTCTATCTAAGAAGCTTTAGTTCTGACGTGAGTGTAAGGGCAGCGCATAATTCAACGCATTAATAAGCACAACGACTCTTATATAATTAGAGTTTTCTTGCACTGTAAAGAACCGTTTGAGAAGGTTTTATTCCTTTGGTATTTGCAAACCTTTGCGCCCAGTATTGAATTCAGGGGGTAGCCCGGGGAAGAAAATTCCCTGTGAAGTACTGAAATGCTCCCACTCCGGTAAGATTTAAAATGTTATGCCAATCAATGGTCTAGAAATGCAGTTGTTCCCTGGAACTCTATTACCGCCCCCCGCCTCCCCAGTAGTTGCGGAATTCCCTCCCGCAGAAAAATTTCTGAATGCAACACTGGTTTCACTTCTTCAACTTCGCTTATCATCATAAATGACTGTGCGAATTTATTTTGCAACTGAATGATATGCTCAGCAAAATCCCATCAAAGTCTAGTAGTCCCATTACATTTCCATGGTTAAGAGATGTTTCGAACATTTCGTTAACAGCATCTTCAGAACTTAAAAATACATTTGACCATATAGCGTGGTTGTTCGAATTCCTCTCCGTTGTCTTGTGGGAACTGTCTATAGAGAAAATATCTTTGTTACATATAGAATTTTCTTCTTTTTTTTTTCTTTAGGTTAAAGGAGCAAAGTAGTTTAAAAGTACTTCTGTCTACAGAAAATTCTCGTCACATCCATAATGTTGTATTGAAAAAAAGTGCTGAATATCCTGACAATATACTAATTTCGTACTTAACGATTTCCGAAATGCATGACAAAAAATTATAACTGTTTTCTCGGCAACATGGATAAATTGGATACAGTAATAACATATATAAAATCCTACCTCAAAATCCAACTGTTAGAATTAGTTATTATAACTTTTATAAATTAAGAGCTGATATTTTTATTTATAAATAAATAAATAATGAAATTTTGTCTTTACTCAAATACAGTATGAAAGCAGAAAATAATACCGAGCGAGGCTCATTTTCCCAGGTACGTTAATTTTAAACTACTATCACAACGAATAATAAATAGCTATTATCTTAAAATAGTTATTGTAAATAAAAAAAACACTTATTTAGGGCCTAAATTCTGTAATACGAACCTTTTTATTTTTCATTATTAGTACAAACAAGGTAATTTCAAGGGGGAAAAATATCAATTATATTACACGGTTTTTTCTTTAATTGTGATTTGTTTGCAGAACAATTTCGGATTCTACGTAATAAAAGCATTTGCATGTACTCCTTCTACTTCCTAATTTTCAATCAGTTTTTGTAGCCAAGACGAATTAGAATATGCAATTGGTGAGAATTCTTCCAAATATTAAAATTATTTAATTTCCAATTTTTTAAAATCCATTTTAAATGATTATTGTTACAAATTACTGTGTTGTTAAATAAAATTTGCAATGAATTGAAATTATTTAACTGTATTATTAATCATTTATTCATATTTTGAACCATATTTAAAGCTTTGTATATTTAATTATAAGTTTAATAATAATAAAAATAATAAATTTTTGTCCAGAATAGAGAAATAAAGCCACAGCCTCTTAATGATTAAATTATGTGCGGTGTGTCGATTAACCGGGTGTGTTGTATAATCGGGAATCTACTGTAGTAATAACAAACGCCATTACGGTATTTTAAAGTACAGAAAGGGTTTTTAGATTTTGCTGTTTCTAGAAAAGAGTAGAAAATCGTCGAGATAAAGAGTGTTGGAGAGGTATTAACGAATACATATAATGAGATCTATTTTTTCTCTGTGAGTAATTTTACTAGAATTTTCAACCAAGAAGATGTAAATTTGAATCTCTACATCGTCGTGCCATCCATAGGAGAAAAGATCCATCAAAAAAGAAAGCAACAAATGAAATAAAAAAGCATGTAGGACTCGAATATATTTTTTTTATTATTATCCGTCTTGTTGAGATACGTGGGCGGGCATAGAGAGATACCAGGCGCAGTGTCCAGAGATATGTTGAGCGATTAGGGTATGAAAGGAGGGGTGTGAGAGGGGCGACAAGTCCCTTGATAGACCTTGCTCGAGTCCAGGAAAAGGCTCCCGGCGATACGGCCGTATCTCAATGTGCTTCATTTTCTTCAGTAAGAAAAGTTAGGGACCGTTTCCAAAATGAACGTAGCCCTGATCATTTCTTGCGTAGTGATTGGTCTTCGTTTGTTAAGGATTGCTCTTAAGAAATTTTTATATTAATATGTTTTCCATGTGTCTCTGTTATATAAATCAAAACGTTTCATTGGGTTCTTTTTTTCTACATGTTTACAGAATAGTTATTAGAATATTTTTAGTTTTATTCTTTAAAAATGAATAATTTTTAAAGAAACGCACCATGCGTGTACACACACACACATGCATACACACAGAGAGAGAAAGAGAGAGAGAGAGAGAGGAAGAGAGAAAGAATACAAGTCATCCGTAGGAACAGAAGATTTGATTATAAATGGAAGTAAAAAACAAACAAACAATACAAGCATTCAAATATCTGGGTTCAATAGTTGTAAATAATGGAGCACCTGAGTTGGAAATACGAGGGAAAGTCATTAAGTATGTCACAAAAGATAATTAAATAAAAACTTACAATGATATTCACTTCAAATCTATTTTTATTTCTCAACATATTCTCCACCAATATTTATGCACTTATATCACCGTTTTATCAGTGCCCCAACACCAGCTGCATACCATTCTTTGGGTTACTGTCTCAGCCACATTAGGACTTCAAGTTGAACCTTTTCATCATCTGTGAACATCATCTTGCAACTTCTTCAACATCCACCATACAGCTTCGACTTAGCCCCAAGCGATTTTCATCTGTTTAGTCCACTAAAAAACATCTTGGAAGCAAGATGATGTTCACAGATGATGAAAATATTCAACTTGAAGCCCTAATGTGGCTGAGACAGCAACCCAAAGAATTGTATGCAGCTGGTGTTGGGGCACTGTTAAAACAGTGATATAAATGCATAAATATTGGTGGAGAATATGTTGCGAAATAAAAACAGTTTTGAAGTGAATATCATTGCAAGTTATTATTTAATTATCTTTTGTGACTTACTTAATGACTTTCCCTCGTAGATAGAAGAAAATATGCGACAAGGAAAATCATTGGAATTTTAAATCCCACACTTTAGAATAGTAATACAATTGGAAAAACCAAAAGAACTATCTGAATGCTTTGATAGACAGCATCATGCTCTATCATAAAGCCGACGCATGGACTATAAAGTAAGAGAAAGAGAAGAAATTTCTTGAGACAGAGATTAGCTATTGAAAGAGAGCTGCTATAAATTACCCCGAACGAGAAAAAAAACAAACAGAAAAACAGAAATGCAAAAAATTGTAAAATTAGACTGTAGCATTAATAGTATAGACGTAAAACGATTGACATGCTGCGGAAATGTCAAAAGAGAGATTACCAAATGGTATTATGAGTTGGGAAGCACCTAGAAAAGGGAAAATATGGAAGCCGAAAAAAAAATAGATTTTTTTTTTTTAGAAAAGACCATGATTGAAAACAACATAAAGGGAGACGTGGCATTTGACAAAACATTCTGGAAGAAAAAAAAAATTAAGAAAATTTTCTTTCGAAAGAATTCCCCGCACTGAAGAAAATCATTTTAGAAAAAGAATATAGATCATACGGTTCAAACAAGAAACGGGGTGCCATTTGGGATGTAATTATTTTATGGTATGGGCTCTAAAATAGGTTAAAGAAGAACAATCGTCGTCTCTCAATGGTTACTGTGACAAAATATCAAAAATTTTAAATGATGATAACAGCCCGTTTTTTTTTCCTCATTGAAAAAAAAAAAACATAAATGAGATTTAAAAAATTAAGTTAGCTGTAGAAATAGTGACATAAAAAAAACAAAAAAAAAACAAAGAAAACCATTTCGTGCTCCACAGTGCTCCAAGAACAAATTGGTTACTTTGCCGTTATCAATGGAAATAATGGGAATAAGAGATGTATGCATTGAATTAAATATACATAATGATGATAATGCAATGACCACAAGTTTTTATTTAATTTAATTTAATTTTGATTTGTTATACAATTTATTATTAATAATTAATTAACCATTGCGTATTAAAATACCAAGCACAACCACCCATCGTCCATACTCTATATCATCTATCCCGACCTACTTTTTTCATGTTTTTTAAATGATAAAATTTATCATATTTTAAGATTTAGAAAATAAATAATTATTATGCAATGAGTTAACTATATCCAGACAACACATACTCATATATCGTGTTGTTATCAATAACATGTAGCACAAGATGTATATTGTATAAGTAATAGAATAGTATCACGAAAATAAAATGAAGTTTGAATTAATAAGTTGCAAAATCAGCATTAGATACTGCTGTTTTTAGAAAAAATGCAGAAAAATTATGGGTTTTATTTTTGTTTTCATTACTAAAAAGTAAGCGAAACGTTGTTTTCGAGCTCTTCACAAATCAATAAACTGAAAAAAAAAAAAAAGTATTATTAGAAGGTTATCAGATTGTATAAAAGATTTATTAAATATACAAGTGATGACAAATGTTATTATGAAATGAACATAACAAGCTTTCTATGAAATAATATGATTGAATGTGTCTGTAAGTCTGTATGCATGTACGTGGAAGTAAAGAAATGGACATGAGAGAAAGTTAGTTTTCTTGTTTAAATATCGTATTGAAAATAAAATAAAAACTTCCACAGATAAGTTAAACACGCTATTTAAATATTTTTAAATATTAAAAAAATAAATCAAATCGTTATAACTTAATTTGAATTAAGACTTTCTACATATATCTCAATAAAAATTAAGAAATCTAACGCATCTCAGCTTTTATTTAACGGAACCATATTAATATAAAATAAGTTTGAATGTTGTGAAAAGATTCATAAGGAAATTCAAATCACATTTAATGATTAACCGCAAAACTTTCATTTAAAAATACCTAAAAGAAAATTTGTCAAAGTTACAAATGTTTGTAAACCAAACAAAACAAAAAGTTTAAGCTTTCTATGAAATAACCTTATAACACGTGCGGTTATGTATTCACATGCAATTAAAAAATTGATTTCAATGAATGTTGATTTTCTTGTGCGAAAATCACATTGAAGGAAATGCTACTTTTACAGGCAAGCTAAAAATTTAATTTTTCATTATTAAATACATCAAAAACCAATCAAGATGTTACAGTATGATAATTATTTTATTTCGAAAATGACTTTATATATATAAATATTCGTGGAAACACAACAAATGTAAGGCATATAAGATTTTATGAATAAAGGAAATAAAATGTTAATGAACAAATTTATAAGAAAATTTAAATCACATTTAACGATTAATCATAAAACTTTGATTTAAAGAAATATACAATTAGAATTTACAGAAAAAAAATTATACAGCAAGCAGAACAAAATATTAAGGTTTTTGTGAAATAAATTGATCGCATACGCGTTATGCGTTTACGTGGAAGAAAAGAAATGGACACGACTAAAAGTTGAGTTTCTTGCGTGAAAACCAAGCTAAAGGTAAAACAACTTTTACAGGCAAGTTGACATTGAAATCCCCTTTTTGTTAAATATTAAAAAAAAAAAAAAAAAAAGAAAAAAAAGATAGATATTAGGATATAACTTCATTTGAATAATAGCTCACTAAATTTCTCTCTGTGTAAATGGTATTACTGTCATACATTTCAGATTTTATGTAATATGATAATTAGAAGAAAATAAAAAGGAAATTGGAGAATAAGTACAAATTTATATATAAAATAAAATTAAGTTACACTTAATTATTATAAACAAAACTTTCCTTAAAAATTATAAATTAAGAATGTATTATAAATTTAAATGTAAAGTCAAGCTATAAAGCAAACTGAACAAATCATTAACTTTAAGGTGTTTTCTTTTCTTTTCTTTTCTTTTTTTTTTTCTTTTTTTTTTTCTTTTTTTTTTCTTTTTTTTTTTCTTTTTTTTTATGGGGGGAGTAAATTTATGGGGAAGTAAAGAAATTGATTTGAATAAATGTTGATTTCCTTGCGTTAAAACCATACCGAGGGTAAAACAACTTTTACAGGCAACTTCCACATACCCATTCCATGTTGTTGAATATTACAAACAACAATAATAATAATAATTGTGATACAACTTAATTTGAATAATAGTTCCTCGTTTATCTCCGTGTAATTGGAAATACTGTAAATCAGTAATATATTAATTACAAGAAAATAACAATAGGTGATTAGAGAAGAAATTAATATAAAGAAATGTCGGTTGCGTTTAATCCCAATCACGAAAGGTTTCCTTAAAAGAAATTTTTAAAAAAAACCCCCTAAAATACGAATTTATTAAAAATAAAAATGTAAAGTCAAAATATAAAGCAAACAAAACTAAACAATATAAAGAACAATAACTGATATAAATACTAATTAACTTATATTATATTATAATATAAGTTATTGTTATATTATAATAACTAATATAACAATAATTAATATAAAGAACTAAACAATAAGTGATTAGAGAAAAAATGAATATAAAGAAATTTCGGTTGTAAAATAAACGGTTGTAAACAATCACGAAAGATTTCCTTAAAAGGAAAAAAAAAAACCCTAAAATACGAATTTATTAACAATAAAAATGTAAAGTCAAAATATAAAGCAAAGAAAACTAAACATCAACTTTAAGCTATTTTAAAAATAACATTGTCGCATGTGTGCATATGCATTTATGTGGGAGTAAAGCAATTTATTTGAATAAATGTAGATTTTCTTACGTGAAAATCTGACTGAAAGTAAAACAATTTTTACAGGAAACTTGCACATAAAATTTGCATTTTGTTAGATATTACAATAATAAAAATTAAAATAATGATATTACTTAAATTGAGTAATGACTTTCTACATTTATAACTCCGTGTAAATGGAAATACATGCCAGTAATATATTAAGAAGTGGCAATGGGTGATTAAAAAATAAGTGAAAATGTATATAGAAATTTTGATTAAATTTAATCGCAATCTACAAAACTTTTCTTAAAAGAGAAAAGAAACAGAACTCTAACATCAGAATTTATTAAAAATGCAAATGTAAACGAAAGTAAACTAAAAGAAGATTTTATTGAAACTGCAAAAGTAAAGTCAAGCTCTAAAGCAAAGAGAACAAAACATTATTTTTAAGGGTTTTTTTTTAATTTCTTTTTAAAATTAACGTGGTTGCAAGTAGATGATAAACGAGAGTTCTGCATCAGCGGTGGGTGCGGTGGTGACCTTCTGTGCTCTGTGAAGGTCACCGGAAGTGGCAGGTGTTGACACCGGAAGTGGCAGGTGTGGATAACAGGCATGTTGAGACAGGAAGTGAACAGGAAGTGTAGACAGGAAGTTTAACCGGAAATGTGACAGGATGTGAATGCGATAAGGGAGAGAGGGGGGAGGGCTTATTTTTGTGGGGGGCTTAATTTTTTTTTGTTGGTTTTAATCCTTCTAGTCGAGTGGAGTTGAGTTGTAGGAATCCTGCTATAAGAATGAATTTAGTTTGAAAGTAATATTAGCAAAATGTTCGATTTTTTTTTTTTTTTTTTTTTTTTCTCACTTGAAATAAAAATTTTATTTGCTAACTAACACCTAATATAAAAATGGAAATCTTTCTGACTTTGTTTTACTTTATAAAAGTTTAACGTGAAATTTATTTTTAGACTGGAAACGCGACAGGAAATAAGATCGGAAACGGGATTAGACATGCTTTTTCCAAAAAGGGTTTTCAGGAAGCAGTAAACATGTTTTGGGAACATGTTTGGGAGCTTGTTGGAACAGGAAAGTAGTTTAAAAGACCGGAAGTAATTAAGATGAGAGAGATAAAGAAGGTGCATGATTAGACATATAGATTTTGTTCTTTGTAGAGGGTGAAATTTTGTTTTATTTTTTATTTAAAGTGTTTTCATTTTTTTTTAATTTAATTTATTTAAAGCGTTTCAAATTATGTTTTTTTTTTTTGTAGTGTTTTACGTATTATTTTAATTTTTAGTGACATTAGAACCTGCAATGCTCTGTATCACACATGTCTTATCTTAGGTTACCAAGGAGGTGTGTGTTGTTATCTCTTCAAATGCATACCATAGCAAGGAATTTCAGACCTGCGTTGAGATATCTTTATCATAGTTTTAATGAACTGCAGGAAATTGTCTTTCACTATTGAGTAATTCGCGAGTTTTGGTTTAATATGAATGCTATTACATCTGTTTGTTTAATTTACAAGCACATTTCTCTTACAACATTCTGTCAACAGATCATTTCCATATTCAAAATAATAATTTAGAAGGAAAATTTTTATATGAAAATACTATGAAATGTCATTTATAGAGATTGACAAAAATAGCATGCTTGATTCTTTCTTGTATTAACATTATATTCGAAATAGAGTTTTGTTACGAAAAATAACGTGTTTAGATTTTTTAAAAACGAAAGCAAAGGGATTTTTACCAACGTAAATATAAGCTATACATCCACGCATTTATGTTATTGAATTGAATTACAAGGCTTAATATTGTATTCAGCGTAATATTTTCTTATAAAAGCCGTTTCACAAACTTGTATACTAAAAGTAATGTGTCATTTTTAGGGGAAAAAATTAATTCAAGTCATTGAGACTAATCCTTTATGGGGGAAAAATTTGTCATACTTCTTTGTGTTACATTATATCTTCCGTTTTTTAAGTTTACAAATTTGTGGACTAACTTAAATAATCGTTTTTAGGATACTTAAACAATATATATATATACTTTTTAATTATATAATTTTTTTAATTGACTTGTAATACAGCTTTTTTTTCTTTTTTTTTTTTCTTAAAAGGGTACTGTAGAATAACTTATGTCACAAATACTACATCCTTCTTTAGTTAAATATGTTTCACTTAAGACATGACAAAGTGTCTTAGAAACATTTCATTTTGGAGTTAAGTGATTAAACAAGAAAAATATTATTTATAAAAACACAACACATAAGACCAGTGACTGAGAGGTTCTGGTTTTAAAGCTACTAGACGTTTGGGTTTAAACTTCTCTCGCGCTCGTCGACCTAACCGTTCGGAGTTTTCTTCGAACCTTGTCAATATGGGTAAGAACACCTTAGAATGACCCCTAGAGTGACCTATATCCCAAGCGTAGATAATCGGTTTTAACAAATAACCAACCATCCACAACACATAAGACATTTTAGATCATTACATAAGACATTTTAGATCATTACATAAGACATTTTAGATCATTCCATTTAGTTAATAAGTGATTTAACGTGCAAAATATTATTCATAAAACACACAATAAGAAAATTTTAAAGAATTTTTTCTTTCAAATGAACAATTTTTAGTGACTGTTTAACTTATTAAAGAGAGCGGGTATTTTGTTTTGAGTTATACGATTAAAATAAATTTTCATTATATTTGATTTTACACAACGAACATTTTTAAAAAAGAGAATGGAATCTAGTTTTTATAAAGTAACGTATTTCAATTTTACAAATACTTCACACCCCGTCTTTTTCCCCCCTCTTTTAGTAGACTTTACATACATAAGACATAAAAAGCGTTTTAGAATACATCATTTAGAAATTAAGTGGTTTGATAAATAAAATATTATTTATAAAAGCAATAGATACGAGAGTAATAAGGATTTTTACTTACATATGTACGAACTTCTGATAGGTAAGACTTTCTAAATCATTGTGCAAGAATTAAGTGGTTATTGAACTTATAACATTATAGGATGAAATAATCACGTGACGTATTTTTAAACCAATAAAATGTCAGTATTTTCAAACAAATAAAAAGTTAGTATTTTTACACGAGCACCCTCTATCATTATATAAATTTCAATGAAACAAGTTCATAACATTCTACTGTGACCTGATATCGTTGTAATAGGTTGTATTTTTCATTTAAGTTATTGTGGAACGAGTTATGAATTCTTATGTTGGTGATGTAACCAACTTGGAGTGTCAACACTCATCACCAGAGTTAAATAATCAAGAGATGGATTCTACACTTTTATCCAAAGAAGGACTCGTTTCGAATTATGAAGTGAAACTCACCTCATCAGGACTAAAGAAACAGAAGTTACCACATGTGCGTAAGATGTGTAACACAGCATTTCCTTGAAAAGTTAACTTAGTGTTTCATATGAAAAGTCATCTAAAGGAAAAATCTTTTTGCTGGGAGGTGTGTGCTGAAGTTTTTTCACAAAAGAGTGATTTACGTATGCATCAAAAGATTCACAAATCACCCAAACAATACAAGTGTGGGGATTGCAACGAACTGTTTTCAATAATGTATGATTTATTAATTCACAAGAAGACCCATAAGACTCATAAACAACATTCATGTATAAAGTGTAGCGAAATGTTTGATTGTGAATCGGATTTTTTACAACATTGTGATACTTTTCATAAAGCTGTGAAATCACCCTATTCAAAAGATTTGTTATTTGAACTTATAGTGAAGCTTATAGATTAGTTCGAACTTATGGTGAATTAAAAGACAAAATGATATGCAAAATATATGAACTGGAATTAACAGACCAAAACATACATGTACATGCTCAGAATGCCTTTTTAAAGTTGTACAACGGCTTTGAAGATTTTACAGAACGAGTGTTTAATTGGACATTACAAAAAATTTTAAAATTAGAATTGATTACAGCTCAATATGACAGAATTATTTGATTTGTATTATTTTAGATGAATAATAAATAGTTTGGTTGTGAAAAAAGTGTTTTCTTTAGCATATACTGTTAAAACTAATGATGTATATTTCGATTGACTTAGACAAAACAGGAGTGTGTTGACATTTTAAAAAAAAAGATTTTACATAATATAAAAGTTTTACAATAAAAATTGACTTACCTAAAGTTTTTTCAAGATAGTCACGATATCCTTTCCATTACAATTATTTTAAGGAAATAGAATTTAATTTTGTTGTGAATAACACTTTGTTGTTAACATCACGTGGTTTGTCTTATCATAACTATGAGATCCTAAGATCACTTCCTATTAACATGATAACGAAGAGTAAAAAAATGACTAATGCAAGCCGATTTTCCTGCCTAAACTTGTTATCAGCTTGCATGAGTGACTCATCTTTACATGTGTGGATTTGTATGTTGAAAAAATGATTGCTATGTTTAACCCGTGTAGATGATTTTTATCCGGAAGCTGTTTGAACTACCAAATTTCAGATATCACACATTTTACTAGAACATTTAAATATTTTAATGTCTTTTCGCCCGCAAATTGGAAACTTAGGATTATCACCTTTACATCGAGACATGGAATGTAGAAAAATAATAACTTTACACTTAGACAATATTTTAATTTAAGAAGAATTAGACTTAACACATTGTTAGAGGTTTTGGAAAAATATATAGTTGGTTAAAAATTTTAGAAAATTCGACCTAACGAAATTAACACACTTAAAAATATCTAGTTGGTTATACATTTTATAAAATAAGCAACAAATAAACATTTCGATACATTGACAAAAGAAAATAATTAAGTTTAAGTAAACTTTACACTTAGACAATATTTCAAACTAAGAAAAATAATAACTTTACACTTATATAATATTTTCAACTAAGGAAAATTAATAACTTTAAAAATCAGACTTAACACATTGTTAAAGTTTTTTTAAAACAACACAACATTTTCAAAGCAGTGGAAATAGTATACCTGAAAAAAATTCAACTTAGTGGAATTTAATAGTGAAATTTTTTAACCTCACTCATTTAAAAAATAAAACTTTGTAAATTTTTTCCATTTTTAAAATAAAACTTATTTAAAAAATAAATAAGCAACTATTAAACATTTTGAATGTCTTAGACAAAGTGTGAATAAATTTGTTGAAATTATATAAAACATGAAAAATTTCATTACTTTTAAAAGAAATTTTATTTTTGGTGAAATAAACTCGAGGTATTTATTATATGTTACTTAAACTACATGAGAATTGATTGAAAATGTGTTACTTTTAATCACTCACAAGATAAGACATGATGTTACAATATACACATAGGAATGACATAGGAATTTCAGATGGGTTTTTCTCCCACACATGACGTCACTGATAACATATTTACTGATCAAGTCATAAAATCATAGTTTAGGGTAGGTTTTTAAGCACGAAGTTTAGTTGAGATTTAAGATATTTTAGAAATATAAACTACAACTTTGGCTACTTTTTGAAATTTCCCCCTACATAAGAAAAAGAACATAGAAAAATAAAATGAAAAGTCGTATTTGAATGGAATCAAATTATTATCCTTTCACTTAACAGCTGAATGCGTCGGTAATTACATCACAAAGGCACTGATAACAACTGATTAAATATATTGTGTTTCTTTTTTAAGGTTAAATTGATTTAATATTCAAGTTATTTCTTAATGATACACTTAAAAACAATAAACTTAATTAGCATTCAAAAAGCAAACGATCACATTATTGTGTAAAACAATCAAATGTTTTAAAAGTCACGAGTTAAAATTTGAAATGACTTAGAGTTTAAGTAGAATTTAGATGTGAACCTTTTAAAATGAAATAATAGTTTTTTGTATCGCCCTCTATCGGTGGGTAATAGAATTAAGAGATAATTAAAAGTTTTAACTTGAATTCGAGCCCACAACAAAAATTATTTTTCGGTTTTATAATTTAGGGTAGGTTTAACTGAACAAGCCATGATATTTCAGTATTTATAGACGATTTAAGATATTCGATAAAGGAAATCATCTGAATTTTTAATTTAATTGAAGGGTTTACTGCTTAAAGTACTACAAAATGAGTACAACACGATGCATAGTTTTTTAATTAATTATATTTTTCGAAAGGTTAAATTGACTTATTGATAAACTTAGGATTTATGTTTAAAGTGAATAAATTTGACATGTTAGGTTCACTTAATAACAGAGGGTTGAATAAGTTATTTTTAATAAAAATAAAGTTTACTAAAAGTTTTTAAAGTTAAAAAAATATAGTTTTAAAAAATTTAAAGTTTACAAAAAGTTTAAAAATCTTTAAGTAAATCAAAATTAACTTTTTAATTTTAACTATTGAGAGACTATAATCTAACTGTTTATCCTTGTAACCAACTGGTGCATATCAACTATATACTCTGTATCTGCATATGCGCAGAAAAACATAGACATTTAATCTAACTTGAGTTCGACTTTAAATTATTTGCCAACTTTTAAGTTTAATTACTATACACAACTCGATTACCTTTCCCACAAAACACCTTTCAGAAACAAAACAGAAATTAGCACTTACCGAAAAACACGACCACTTTGGGTGTTAGTCTTCACTCAACTAACGTTTCTCCCTTATCTTTGCTAGGGGGCGCTGCAATCGCCGCTAGAGGCGTTAGTAGTCTTCAGGTGTGTGATAACAATAAACTTTAAATCCAACTTACACTCGCTCAGGCATTCTTGCTTCTCTCTACCTTGCTAACAACCGTTTGCTGCTGGCTCATTGTTTGGTTGTTTAAACTTGTTGAATGACGTCATCATGTGTTTGTCTAAACTTGTCCAGTCTTGTTTTTATGCAGTACGTCTATTTAGATGAGTCATCACTCGCTTATCTTGGTTGACTTGTCCAAACTTGTTTTTGTGTGGCACGTCTATTTGGGTGAGTCATCGTTCGCTTATCTTGCTTTACTTGTTTGAACTTGTCTAGTATCCACAACCTCATGTCTTTTGTCATAGCTTGAATATACTTTACACCAATCACTTAAATATAAAAGTCTTGTCACAACTTACTTAAACTTTGATAAAAATATTATTTATAAATTTCATCAAATTCTTATTTTTCTGATACATTTACTATGTAATTTTCGTTCAAAAATATGGTAAAGCCCGATTTTAAATCGAAGTCTAACATAAATTCCCCAAATTTGTAACATTTTAACACTAATAATAAATATTGTAAGCACCCAGTACATACAAGTTTTGTAAAAATAATATTACTTATAGCTAACTCGTTATGTCCCATGATATAAAACTTCAATATAACTAAAATCAGTGTTAAACGAAAATCTAATCACGTGTCTTTATATATTATTTTGAAATGAAAAGCATTATATCTAAACGAATGATATAAGGAGTAGTTAGAATAGTTCTTATATTTTTGTTAGTAAAAAATTTATACACATAATCTTACAAGGTTGCAATATTCAACACACGGTTCACCATATTTAAAAACGATTCACCATGATTTCAAAACTTAGTAACATATTTTAAATTTAAAAATTTAAATTAAAAATACTTAAGTATTTATAATTGTTATATTGAAGTTTTATATCATGGGACATAACGAGTTAGCTATAAGTAATATTATTTTTACAAAACTTGTATGTACTGGGTGCTTACAATATTTATTATTAGTGTTAAAATGTTACAAATTTGGGGAATTTATGTTAGACTTCGATTTAAAATCGGGCTTTACCATATTTTTGAACGAAAATTACATAGTAAATGTATCAGAAAAATAAGAATTTGATGAAATTTATAAATAATTAATATTTTTATCAAAGTTTAAGTAAGTTGTGACAAGACTTTTATATTTAAGTGATTGGTGTAAAGTATATTCAAGCTATGACAAAAGACATGAGGTTGTGGATACTAGACAAGTTCAAACAAGTAAAGCAAGATAAGCGAACGATGACTCACCCAAATAGACGTGCCACACAAAAACAAGTTTGGACAAGTCAACCAAGATAAGCGAGTGATGACTCATCTAAATAGACGTACTGCATAAAAACAAGACTGGACAAGTTTAGACAAACACATGATGACGTCATTCAACAAGTTTAAACAACCAAACAATGAGCCAGCAGCAAACGGTTGTTAGCAAGGTAGAGAGAAGCAAGAATGCCTGAGCGAGTGTAAGTTGGATTTAAAGTTTATTGTTATCACACACCTGAAGACTACTAACGCCTCTAGCGGCGATTGCAGCGCCCCCTAGCAAAGATAAGGGAGAAACGTTAGTTGAGTGAAGACTAACACCCAAAGTGGTCGTGTTTTTCGGTAAGTGCTAATTTCTGTTTTGTTTCTGAAAGGTGTTTTGTGGGAAAGGTAATCGAGTTGTGTATAGTAATTAAACTTAAAAGTTGGCAAATAATTTAAAGTCGAACTCAAGTTAGATTAAATGTCTATGTTTTTCTGCGCATATGCAGATACAGAGTATATAGTTGATATGCACCAGTTGGTTACAAGGATAAACAGTTAGATTATAGTCTCTCAATAGTTAAAATTAAAAAGTTAATTTTGATTTACTTAAAGATTTTTAAACTTTTTGTAAACTTTAAATTTTTTAAAACTATATTTTTTTAACTTTAAAAACTTTTAGTAAACTTTATTTTTATTAAAAATAACTTATTCAACCCTCTGTTATTAAGTGAACCTAACATGTCAAATTTATTCACTTTAAACATAAATCCTAAGTTTATCAATAAGTCAATTTAACCTTTCGAAAAATATAATTAATTAAAAAACTATGCATCGTGTTGTACTCATTTTGTAGTACTTTAAGCAGTAAACCCTTCAATTAAATTAAAAATTCAGATGATTTCCTTTATCGAATATCTTAAATCGTCTATAAATACTGAAATATCATGGCTTGTTCAGTTAAACCTACCCTAAATTATAAAACCGAAAAATAATTTTTGTTGTGGGCTCGAATTCAAGTTAAAACTTTTAATTATCTCTTAATTCTATTACCCACCGATAGAGGGCGATACAAAAAACTATTATTTCATTTTAAAAGGTTCACATCTAAATTCTACTTAAACTCTAAGTCATTTCAAATTTTAACTCGTGACTTTTAAAACATTTGATTGTTTTACACAATAATGTGATCGTTTGCTTTTTGAATGCTAATTAAGTTTATTGTTTTTAAGTGTATCATTAAGAAATAACTTGAATATTAAATCAATTTAACCTTAAAAAAGAAACACAATATATTTAATCAGTTGTTATCAGTGCCTTTGTGATGTAATTACCGACGCATTCAGCTGTTAAGTGAAAGGATAATAATTTGATTCCATTCAAATACGACTTTTCATTTTATTTTTCTATGTTCTTTTTCTTATGTAGGGGGAAATTTCAAAAAGTAGCCAAAGTTGTAGTTTATATTTCTAAAATATCTTAAATCTCAACTAAACTTCGTGCTTAAAAACCTACCCTAAACTATGATTTTATGACTTGATCAGTAAATATGTTATCAGTGACGTCATGTGTGGGAGAAAAACCCATCTGAAATTCCTATGTCATTCCTATGTGTATATTGTAACATCATGTCTTATCTTGTGAGTGATTAAAAGTAACACATTTTCAATCAATTCTCATGTAGTTTAAGTAACATATAATAAATACCTCGAGTTTATTTCACCAAAAATAAAATTTCTTTTAAAAGTAATGAAATTTTTCATGTTTTATATAATTTCAACAAATTTATTCACACTTTGTCTAAGACATTCAAAATGTTTAATAGTTGCTTATTTATTTTTTAAATAAGTTTTATTTTAAAAATGGAAAAAATTTACAAAGTTTTATTTTTTAAATGAGTGAGGTTAAAAAATTTCACTATTAAATTCCACTAAGTTGAATTTTTTTCAGGTATACTATTTCCACTGCTTTGAAAATGTTGTGTTGTTTTAAAAAAACTTTAACAATGTGTTAAGTCTGATTTTTAAAGTTATTAATTTTCCTTAGTTGAAAATATTATATAAGTGTAAAGTTATTATTTTTCTTAGTTTGAAATATTGTCTAAGTGTAAAGTTTACTTAAACTTAATTATTTTCTTTTGTCAATGTATCGAAATGTTTATTTGTTGCTTATTTTATAAAATGTATAACCAACTAGATATTTTTAAGTGTGTTAATTTCGTTAGGTCGAATTTTCTAAAATTTTTAACCAACTATATATTTTTCCAAAACCTCTAACAATGTGTTAAGTCTAATTCTTCTTAAATTAAAATATTGTCTAAGTGTAAAGTTATTATTTTTCTACATTCCATGTCTCGATGTAAAGGTGATAATCCTAAGTTTCCAATTTGCGGGCGAAAAGACATTAAAATATTTAAATGTTCTAGTAAAATGTGTGATATCTGAAATTTGGTAGTTCAAACAGCTTCCGGATAAAAATCGTCTACACGGGTTACACATAGCAATCATTTTTTCAACATACAAATCCACACATGTAAAGATGAGTCACTCATGCAAGCTGATAACAAGTTTAGGCAGGAAAATCGGCTTGCATTAGTCATTTTTTTACTCTTCGTTATCATGTTAATAGGAAGTGATCTTAGGATCTCATAGTTATGATAAGACAAACCACGTGATGTTAACAACAAAGTGTTATTCACAACAAAATTAAATTCTATTTCCTTAAAATAATTGTAATGGAAAGGATATCGTGACTATCTTGAAAAAACTTTAGGTAAGTCAATTTTTATTGTAAAACTTTTATATTATGTAAAATCTTTTTTTTTTAAATGTCAACACACTCCTGTTTTGTCTAAGTCAATCGAAATATACATCATTAGTTTTAACAGTATATGCTAAAGAAAACACTTTTTTCACAACCAAACTATTTATTATTCATCTAAAATAATACAAATCAAATAATTCTGTCATATTGAGCTGTAATCAATTCTAATTTTAAAATTTTTTGTAATGTCCAATTAAACACTCGTTCTGTAAAATCTTCAAAGCCGTTGTACAACTTTAAAAAGGCATTCTGAGCATGTACATGTATGTTTTGGTCTGTTAATTCCAGTTCATATATTTTGCATATCATTTTGTCTTTTAATTCACCATAAGTTCGAACTAATCTATAAGCTTCACTATAAGTTCAAATAACAAATCTTTTGAATAGGGTGATTTCACAGCTTTATGAAAAGTATCACAATGTTGTAAAAAATCCGATTCACAATCAAACATTTCGCTACACTTTATACATGAATGTTGTTTATGAGTCTTATGGGTCTTCTTGTGAATTAATAAATCATACATTATTGAAAACAGTTCGTTGCAATCCCCACACTTGTATTGTTTGGGTGATTTGTGAATATTTTGATGCATACGTAAATCACTCTTTTGTGAAAAAACTTCAGCACACACCTCCCAGCAAAAAGATTTTTCCTTTAGATGACTTTTCATATGGAACACTAAGTTAACTTTTCAAGGAAATGCTGTGTTACACATCTTACGCACATGTGGTAACTTCTGTTTCTTTAGTCCTGATGAGGTGAGTTTCACTTCATAATTCGAAACGAGTCCTTCTTTGGATAAAAGTGTAGAATCCATCTCTTGATTATTTAACTCTGGTGATGAGTTTTGACACTCCAAGTTGGTTACATCACCAACATAAGAATTCATAACTCGTTCCACAATAACTTAAATGAAAAATACAACCTATTACAACGATATCAGGTCACAGTAGAATGTTATGAACTTGTTTCATTGAAATTTATATAATGATAGAGGGTGCTCGTGTAAAAATACTAACTTTTTATTTGTTTGAAAATACTGACATTTTATTGGTTTAAAAATACGTCACGTGATTATTTCATCCTATAATGTTATAAGTTCAATAACCACTTAATTCTTGCACAATGATTTAGAAAGTCTTACCTATCAGAAGTTCGTACATATGTAAGTAAAAATCCTTATTACTCTCGTATCTATTGCTTTTATAAATAATATTTTATTTATCAAACCACTTAATTTCTAAATGATGTATTCTAAAACGCTTTTTATGTCTTATGTATGTAAAGTCTACTAAAAGAGGGGGGAAAAAGACGGGGTGTGAAGTATTTGTAAAATTGAAATACGTTACTTTATAAAAACTAGATTCCATTCTCTTTTTTAAAAATGTTCGTTGTGTAAAATCAAATATAATGAAAATTTATTTTAATCGTATAACTCAAAACAAAATACCCGCTCTCTTTAATAAGTTAAACAGTCACTAAAAATTGTTCATTTGAAAGAAAAAATTCTTTAAAATTTTCTTATTGTGTGTTTTATGAATAATATTTTGCACGTTAAATCACTTATTAACTAAATGGAATGATCTAAAATGTCTTATGTAATGATCTAAAATGTCTTATGTAATGATCTAAAATGTCTTATGTGTTGTGGATGGTTGGTTATTTGTTAAAACCGATTATCTACGCTTGGGATATAGGTCACTCTAGGGGTCATTCTAAGGTGTTCTTACCCATATTGACAAGGTTCGAAGAAAACTCCGAACGGTTAGGTCGACGAGCGCGAGAGAAGTTTAAACCCAAACGTCTAGTAGCTTTAAAACCAGAACCTCTCAGTCACTGGTCTTATGTGTTGTGTTTTTATAAATAATATTTTTCTTGTTTAATCACTTAACTCCAAAATGAAATGTTTCTAAGACACTTTGTCATGTCTTAAGTGAAACATATTTAACTAAAGAAGGATGTAGTATTTGTGACATAAGTTATTCTACAGTACCCTTTTAAGAAAAAAAAAAAAGAAAAAAAAGCTGTATTACAAGTCAATTAAAAAAATTATATAATTAAAAAGTATATATATATATTGTTTAAGTATCCTAAAAACGATTATTTAAGTTAGTCCACAAATTTGTAACTTAAAAAACGGAAGATATAATGTAACACAAAGAAGTATGACAAATTTTTCCCCCATAAAGGATTAGTCTCAATGACTTGAATTAATTTTTTCCCCTAAAAATGACACATTACTTTTAGTATACAAGTTTGTGAAACGGCTTTTATAAGAAAATATTACGCTGAATACAATATTAAGCCTTGTAATTCAATTCAATAACATAAATGCGTGGATGTATAGCTTATATTTACGTTGGTAAAAATCCCTTTGCTTTCGTTTTTAAAAAATCTAAACACGTTATTTTTCGTAACAAAACTCTATTTCGAATATAATGTTAATACAAGAAAGAATCAAGCATGCTATTTTTGTCAATCTCTATAAATGACATTTCATAGTATTTTCATATAAAAATTTTCCTTCTAAATTATTATTTTGAATATGGAAATGATCTGTTGACAGAATGTTGTAAGAGAAATGTGCTTGTAAATTAAACAAACAGATGTAATAGCATTCATATTAAACCAAAACTCGCGAATTACTCAATAGTGAAAGACAATTTCCTGCAGTTCATTAAAACTATGATAAAGATATCTCAACGCAGGTCTGAAATTCCTTGCTATGGTATGCATTTGAAGAGATAACAACACACACCTCCTTGGTAACCTAAGATAAGACATGTGTGATACAGAGCATTGCAGGTTCTAATGTCACTAAAAATTAAAATAATACGTAAAACACTACAAAAAAAAAAAACATAATTTGAAACGCTTTAAATAAATTAAATTAAAAAAAAATGAAAACACTTTAAATAAAAAATAAAACAAAATTTCACCCTCTACAAAGAACAAAATCTATATGTCTAATCATGCACCTTCTTTATCTCTCTCATCTTAATTACTTCCGGTCTTTTAAACTACTTTCCTGTTCCAACAAGCTCCCAAACATGTTCCCAAAACATGTTTACTGCTTCCTGAAAACCCTTTTTGGAAAAAGCATGTCTAATCCCGTTTCCGATCTTATTTCCTGTCGCGTTTCCAGTCTAAAAATAAATTTCACGTTAAACTTTTATAAAGTAAAACAAAGTCAGAAAGATTTCCATTTTTATATTAGGTGTTAGTTAGCAAATAAAATTTTTATTTCAAGTGAGAAAAAAAAAAAAAAAAAAAAAAATCGAACATTTTGCTAATATTACTTTCAAACTAAATTCATTCTTATAGCAGGATTCCTACAACTCAACTCCACTCGACTAGAAGGATTAAAACCAACAAAAAAAAAATTAAGCCCCCCACAAAAATAAGCCCTCCCCCCTCTCTCCCTTATCGCATTCACATCCTGTCACATTTCCGGTTAAACTTCCTGTCTACACTTCCTGTTCACTTCCTGTCTCAACATGCCTGTTATCCACACCTGCCACTTCCGGTGTCAACACCTGCCACTTCCGGTGACCTTCACAGAGCACAGAAGGTCACCACCGCACCCACCGCTGATGCAGAACTCTCGTTTATCATTTACTGTTGCATGTGGTGCGTATGCATTTACATGGATGTAAAAAAATTAATTTGAATAAATGTTGATTTTTTTTTTGCGTGAAAATCATAAGTTAAAACAACATTTACAGGCAACTTTCACATGAAATTTCCACGTTGTTAAATATTACAAAATAAATAAATAAATAAATAAATAAATACATGTGAAATAATCTGAATTTGAATAAAGACTCCCTACATTTATCTCTTGTAAAGAGAAATACTGTAATACATATCTCAGTAATATATTAATGAGAAGAAAATGAGAACAGGTGATTAGCGAATAACAGGAATTAAAAAAAAATAATAATCGGTTACATTTAATCCCTACCGACAAAGTTTTCCTTAAAAGAAAAAAAAAAATAAAGAAGAATTTATTGAAAATGCAAAAGTAAAGTCAAGCTCTAAATCAAACAAAACAATACAGTACCTTTAATTTTTATTTATTTATTTATTTATTTAACGTGGTTTCATGCGTGCGTATGCATTTACATTGAAGTAAAAAAATTGATTTGAATAAGTGTTTTTTTTTTCTTTGAAAATTATACTGAAGATAAAACAACTTTTACAGGCAACTTGAACCAATGATTTCTATGTTCTTAAATATTACATTAAAATAATAATAGTAATTATTATTATTATTAGTAGTAGTATGATATAACCTAATTTGAATAATGGTTCCTTACATTTATCTCCATGTAAGTGGGAAAATTGCAATACATGTCAGCATTATATTACTGAGAAGATAATATCAATAGGTGATTAGAGAATAAGGGAAATTTTATAAAGAAAATTTTTATTACATTTAATCACTGCTGAAAAAAATTTCCTCGATAGAATACAAAAATATAACATCAGAATTAATTAGAAATTCAAAAGTAAAGTAAGGCTATAAAGCAAACAGAACAAAACATTATCGTTAAGCTTTTTTAAAATAACATTTTCGCATGTGTGCATTTATGTGGAATTAAGAAAATTGAATTGAATAAATGTTAATTTTCTTGCGTGAAAATCATACTAAAGATGAAACAACTTTTATAGGCAACTTGCATGTAATTACCATGTTGTTAAACATTACAACAACAACAAAAACAATAATAAAAATAATAATAAGACTTAATTTGAATAATGGCTCCTTACACTTATCTCCGTGTAAATGGAAATACTATAATGAATCAAAGTAATATATTAATTACAAGAAAATAGCAATAGGTGATTAAAGAATAAATTACAAAAAAATCCGTTACGTTTAATCCCTGTCGAGAAAGGTTTCCTTAAAAGAAAGAAAAAGTAAAAAAGAATTTATTAAAAATTAAAATGTCATGTCAAACTCTAAAGCAAACAGAAAAAAAAAATTTTAAGCTTTTAAAAAATATATAACATTGTGTGCGTATCCATTTATGTGGAAGTAAATAAATTGATTTGAATAAATGTTGATTTTCTTGCTGGAAACTCTTACTAAATATAAAACAACTTTTACAGGAAACTTACACATACAATTCCCATTTTGTTAAATATTACAATAATAATAAAAATAAAAAATAATGATATTACTTAATACGAATAATGACTTTCTACATTTATCTCCGTGTCAATGAAAATATTATAATGCATGTCAGTAATATGTTAGTTAAAAGAAAATAGCAATGGGTGATTGGAGAATAAGTGAAAATGTATAACAAAATTCAGATCTACAAAGCTTACTTTTTTTTTTTTAAATAAAAAATCTAACATCAGAATTTATTAAAAAATACTTATGTATAGTCAATCTATAAAACAAACAGAACAAAACATTAACTTTAATCTTTAAAATACTAATAATAATAATATGGTCGTATGTGTGCGTTTGCATTTACGTGGACGTAAAAAAAATTGATTTGAATAAAAGTTGATTTTTTTTTTCTTTTTGCGGGAAAATTATACTAAAGGCAAAACAACTTTTACAGGCAACTTGCACAAATAATTTCTATGTTCTTAACTATTATATTAATATTAATAATGATTATTATTATGATAATGATATAACTTAAATTGAATAGTGATTCCTTATATTTATCTTCATCTAATTGGAAAACTGTAATACATTTTAGCAATATATTACTTAAAATATAATATCAAGAGGTGAATAGAGAATAATGAAAGTTTTATAAAGAAATTTTGGTTATATTTAATCACAACCAACAAATCTTCCTTAATAATAATATTAATTTTAAAAAAAAACCCTAACATTAGCAGCATTAATAAAAATATATAATTAAAATCAAGTGATAAAGCAAACATATTAAACCATTATCTTTAAACTTTTTTTTTTTTAAATAACATTTTCGTGTGTATGCATTTACGTGGAAGTAAGCAAATTAATTTGACTAAATGTTGATTTTGTAGCGTTAAAATCATACTGAAGGTAAAACAACTTTTACAGGCAACGTGCATTTATAATTTCCATGTTTTTAAATATCACAACAACAACAACAACAACAGCAATAATAATAATAATAATAATAATAATAATAATAATAATAATAATAATAATAATAATAATAATAACGGTGATGATGATATGAATTAATTTGAATAACTGCTCCCTACATTTATCTCCGTGATGTAAATGGAAATACTGTAATACATCTTAGTAATATATTACTTATAAGAAAATGCGAATAAGTGATTAGAGAATAAGTGGAGTTTTATTCGGTTGCATTTAATTCCTACCGACAAAATTTTCCTTGAAAAAAAAAATAAAATCTAACTTTAGAATTTATTAAAAATGCAAAAGTAAAGTCAAGCAAACACAACAAACACATAAAATTAAAGTTTTTATTTTATTTTATTATTATTTTTTTAACATGGTCACATGCATACGTGGACGTGGACGTAAATAAATTGATTTAAATAAATGTTGATTTTCTTGCATGAAAATCATACTGAAGGTAAAGCATCTTTCACAGGCAACTTACACATATAATTTCTATGTTCTTAAATATTGCATTAATAACAATAATAATAATTATATTATGATATACTTAATTTGAATAATTATTCCTTATATTTATCTCCGTCTAATTGGAAAACTGTAATGCATATCAGCAATATATTTCTTAGAAGATAATATGAATAGGTGATTAGAAAATAAGGGAAATTTTATAAAGAAATTTTGGTTACATTTAATCACAACCAACAGATTTTCCTTATTAGAAAAAAAAACCTAAGATCAGCATTAATAAAAATATAAAATTATAATCAAGCTATAAAGCAAACAGAAAAAAAAAAAAATATGTTTTTTTTTTTAAATAACGTTTTCGCATGATGTTGATTTTGTTTCGTGAAAATCATACTGAAGGTAGAACAACTTTTACAGGCAACTTGCATTTATAATTTCCATGTTTTAAAATATTAAAATAATAACAATGATAATAATAATAATAATAATAATGATTTTGATGATATCAATTAATTTGAATAATTGTTCTTAACATTTATCTCCGTGTAAATGAAAATACTGTAATACATCTTAGTAATGTATTAATTAGAAGGAAATGCGTTTAAGTGATTAGAGAATAAGTGACATTTTATAAAGAAATTTAGGTTACATTTAATTCCTACCGACAAAACTTTCCTTTAAAAAAATATAATAATTAAAAAAAAAATCTAACATTAGAATTTATTAAAAACGCAACAGTAAAGTCAACGTATAAAGCAAACACAACAACATATTCACTTTAAGTTTTTTTCCCCCCTGTTTAATAACATCGTCGCATGTGAGCGTATGCATTTACTCGGGAGTAAACAAAATGATTTGAATAAATGCTGATTTTCTTGCATGAAAATCGTACTGAAGGTAAAACAACCTTTACAGGGAACTTGCGTTTAAAATTTCCACGTTGAAAATATTTCAAATACACAGAGTGTCCCAAATACATTGACCTCAGCTTTTATTCCTTAAATTTTGATCATAGACATATATTATAAATTACAAAGTTACGTAAAAAAGGGTACAGAATTTAATGAAATTGTAAAGTCTTGAAATAATTAATAATAATAAATAATTAAGTTTTTAATTACAGTGTTCAAACTAAGAATTTAAAAACTGGGAACCGGTTCCCACGGTAAGAAAATGATTCTGTTTTTATGGACTAGAATTCCTTACAAAATCGATTAAAATTTTCAGGGGATTAAATTTGAAGCAATAAAATAATTAAATTTTTATACGGGCCCTCGTAAAAAAAAAAAATCCCAATGAGTAAAATGTGCTTTATACACTAATAAGGTCATGTAAAAATGTTCGGCATTTTATCATAAAATGTCGCAGAGATAACTAAGTTGGTACGTTGTTAATCACAAATTAAAATGTAAATGTTTATAGCAATAGAGTGCAGATAATGCGACGCAGAAATGAATCATGAACAAATGAAATATGGCTCTTATCTTTAGTTTTAGTTACAAATATTCAAAACGATGCTTCTTTAAAAATACCTTAAAATTTTACATGATGAACTGCAGAATAAAACTTGGAAATGGCGTCAATGAACCTTAAAATAGCTTAGAAATGTTTAACAGAAATGTAAACATAATGTAAACATTTTGAACAAGCTTTGTAACTTTTGCGTAAAGTTATTATTTCTACACGGTTTAGATACTTTTGTACCAATAAATAGCAGAATTATTATTTATTTATGCAATTAATGCTTTTTTTCGTAATTTGTATACGACCCTTGAAACGTGATTATCCGACATAATTTTTCCCCTTTGCGAATTCCTATCTAGGCTTCGAAAAGTGGTTTAAGTCAGCATTTATCTATTTTCGTATATTTGCGAATATTTATGATAAAATGCTGAAATTTTGTACATGACTTTATTAGTGTATAGGGCACATTTTACTCATTGGGGAAATTTTTTGTACGAAGAGAGGGAGAGGTGTATAAAAATTTCGTCAAATTTAATCCGTTGAAAATTTTAATCAATTTCATAAAATTCTGTACTTTTCCTTTCGTAACTTTGTAATTTATAATACATGTCTATGATCAATATTTAAGGAATAACAGCCGAGGTCAATGTTTTTGGAGCGTCCTATATATATAATACCTTTGAATTCTAAATTATATATATACAAGTATATAAAATAGAAATTAATTTGAATAATGGTTCCCTACACTTATCTCCGTGTAAATGAAAAAATTGTAATACATATCATGAATATATTAATTAGAAGATAATATCAATAGGTTATTTGAAAATAAGTGAGAATTTATAAAAAAGGAAAAAAAATGATTACATTTAATCCCTATTAACAAAAGTTTCCTTAAAAAAAAAAAAATTCCTAAAGTAAGAAAGTATTAAAAATACAAATGTAAAGCCAAGCTATAAAGTAAACAGAACAAAACATTAACTTTAAACTTAAAAAAAAAACAAAAAAAAAAACATGGCTATGCATGTATGCGGATGCATTTATGGGGAAGTAAATAAATTGTTAAATGTTGATTTTCTTGCGTGAGAAACATACTGAAGGTAAAACAACTTTTACAGGCAGCTTCCACATACAATTTCCATGTTGTTAAATACTGCAAATAATAATAATAATAATATGATTTAATTTAAATAATGGCTCCCTATATTTATCTTCCTGAAAAGGGCAATACAGTAATACATTTCAGTAATATTAATTAGAATAAAATAGCATTAGTTGATAAGAAAATAGGAGAAAATTTATAAAGAAATTTTGGTTACATTTAATACTATCGGCAAAGGCATAGGTTTCCTTGAAAGAAAAAAACATCTAAAATAAGAATTTATTAAAAATGCAGATGTAAAGACAAGCTATAAAGCAAACAGAACAGTATATTTAACCTTTTTCTTTTTTTTTTAAACATGGTTGCCTGTGTATATTATGTATTTATGGGGAAGTAAAAAAAATTATTTGAATAAATGTTGATTTTCTTGCGTGAAAATCATACTGAAGGTAAAACAACTTCTATAGACCCACTTGCACTTATAATTATCATGTTTTTAAACATTACAATAATAACAATAAATATGATATAATTTAATTTGAATAACGGTTTCCTACATTTATCTCCTTGAAATGCAAATGCCGCAATACATCTCAGTAATATATTAATTAGAAGAAAATAGCAGTAGGTGATTAGAGAATAAGTAAAATTTTATATATAAAAAAAATCGTTTATAATTAATCCCTACCGACAACAGTTTCCATGAAAGAAAAATAAAATCTAACATTAGAATTTATTAAAAATGCAAAAGTAGACTAATTCTATAAGGAAAACAGAGCAAAACATTAACTTTAAACTTGAAAAAAAAATGGTCGCATGTTTGTGTATACATTTACGTGGAAGTAAAGAAATTAATTTGAATAAATGTTGATTTTTTTACGTGAAAATCACACTGAAGATAACACATCTTTTACAGGAGAGTTGACATACAATTTCCATTTTGTTAACCTTCTCACTGCCGCGACCTGATATATCCGTTCACTATGCTGTAGGTTTCACAGCAATACAATGTTTGTTTAAATTAATATAATTCTACAAATATAATGCATTTTTTAAACATCAAGTAATGATTGATAATCAAGGATTATACTTATATACGTAATTAAGTTTTTTATCTCCAGTTTGAAAATTCAGATTTTTAAAGCATTTAAAAAAAATGAAGAGAAAACAACATTACAAATTTGCCCTACAAAATAAATAAATAAATAAATAAACTACGTAAATATAATATTATGATATAATTTAATTCAAATAATGGTTCCCTACATTTATGTATGTGCAAATGGAATTACAGCAATGCATACCAGATTTAATGTAATATAATAATTTGAAGAAAATAAATAAGAGATTATAGAATAAGTACAAATATATAACGAGATTTAAGTTGCACGTAACCATTTTCGGCAAAATTTTGCTAAACATATCTAAATTAATTATTTATTAAACATTTAAAGGTAAACTCAAGCTGTAAAGCAAATAGAAAAAAAAACTTTATATTTCAGCTTCATTTAAGCTAATATGATCGCAAGTGCACATATGCATTTATGAGGAAGTAAAAGAATTGACTTGAATAAATGTTGATTTTGTAGCGGGAAAATCATACTGAAGGTAAAACAACTTTTACAGGCAGCTTGCACATACAATTTCCATGTTGTTAAACATTAAAATAAAAATGATAATGAATATGATATAGATTAGTGTGAATTATAGTTCCCTACATTTATGTCCGTGTAAATGATATATTGTAATACATCTCAGTAATATATTCATTATATTCATTAGAAGAAAATTATTATAGGTGAATAGAGAATAAGTGAAATTTTATAAACAAAATATAAGTTACATTTAATCTCTACCGACAAAATTTTCAATAAACGAAAAAAACAAACCTAACATCAGAATTTATTAAAAATGCAAAAGTAAGGTCAAGGACAAGTAAACAGAACAAAACAGTAACTTAAACATTTTTATAAAAATTAACTTATTGGCATGTGTGCTTATGGTTTTACGTGGCAGTAAAGAAATTGATTTGAACCAATTTTGATTTTCTTGCGTGAAAATAATATTGAAGGTAAAAACCTTTTACAGGCACTTACACAAATAATTTCACTGTTGTTAAATTTTACAATAATAATAATAATAATAATAATAATAATAATAATAATAATAATAATAATAATAATAATAATAACAATAATAATAATTACAATAATAATAATAATAATAATAATAATAATAATAATAATAACAATAATAATAATAATAATAATAATAATAATAATAATAATAATAATAATAATAATAATAATAATGACAATAATAATGACAATAATAATAATAATAATAATAATAATAATAATAATAATAATAATAATAATAATAATAATAATAATAATAATGACAACAACAACAACAATAATAATAATAATAATAATGACAATAATAATAATAATAATAATAATAATAATAATAATAATAATAATAATAATAATAATAATAATAATAATAATAATGACAATAATAATAATAATAATAATAATAATAATAATAAATTTGAATAGTGGTACCCTGTATTGATATCCCAGTAAATGGTAAAACTGTAATACATTTCAGTAATACATTAATTAGAAGATAATAGCTATAGGTGATTACAGAATAAATGAAATTCTATCAACAAATTTCAGTTACATTTAATCCTTATCGACAAAATTTTCCTTAATAGAAAAAATAAAAATAATCTAACATTAGAACTGATTCAAATGCAAAAGTAAAGTCAAGGTATATAGCAGACAGAACAAAACATTATATTAAAACTTTTTTTTAAATAACATGGTCGCATGTGTACGCATGCATTTTCGTGTAAATAAAGAAATTGATTTGAATAAATGTTGATTTTCTTGTGTGCAAATCACACTGAAGGTAGAACAACTTTTACAGGCAACTTGGGCATGCAATTTCAATGTTTGTTAAATGTTGCAAATAATAATAATAATAATAATAATAATAATAATAATAATAATAATAATAATAATAATAATAATAATAATAATATAACTTACTTTGAATAATGGCACCCTGCATTTAACCCCGTGTAAATGGAAATAGTGTAATACATATCAGTAATATATTAATATAAATGCTGGACGATTACACCATGAAATATTACAACATTAAAGAAGTGAATATAAAACATCACATATTTTTACTGAATGGTGTATACAAATTAAAAATTTTATACATACATTAATATTAAAAATAAAAAATATCGACGTTTCGACCACCATCTATGGTCATCTTCAGGAAAAATTTCTTATATTGCTTTTAAAGTTTCAAATGCGAAAAAACAATCCGCCCGTTGCCACAATATTATTGTCGTCCACAAATTAAAAATTAACAAGGGTAACACTCAACCATCGTACCAACCAACCACAACCAGTTAGATTTTTGTCCGTTAGGAGATGCTTCTGCATCGTTTCTACTTGTGGTTGGTTGGTACGATGGTTGAGACTTCATATTGACACTTCTGAGGGACTGCATAGAGTACACTTTAACACCGATCTTCTTTCCTACACCAACAAACAACAAGACGTCCCAGACTATCTTAGACAAATTGCATTAGAAACCATCAGTAGTATTCCATCTAATGCCCTCCATTTATGCACGTTTTTGTCAAGTTTAATGAATCTATGTCAAGAGATTTTAGGATGAGCCAGGGTTTACCCCAGGGTTCAGTGTTGAGCCCACTGCTTTTTTTATTGTACTTGACTGGAATTGAGAGGTTTACTGTACAGAGGTGTGAGACTGGTTTATTCGCCGACGACATAATTCTATGGAACTCTAATTCTAATATTAGGCAAATTGAAAACGATATTAATCTTGCTTTGGCTGAGATGGTAGAATTTGCTGATCGACACAAATTACAATTCAATACTTCTAAATCTTTTGTAAGCTTCTTCACTACCAATCGCAAGTTATATAACTATCACCCGGATATCTCGCTGACGGGGCACGCTCTGCAATACACTAAACACCCCAAATATTTAGGATTTTACTTGGACCAGGAGATTCTGAGTAATCGACACATTGAAAATCTAGTCTCAAGGGGTAGGAAAATACTTAATATCCTGAAATATATCTCTGGTACTGATTGGGGGGCGGATACCTCTACACTGAAGACAACATATGTGTCACTAATTAGGTCCATTTTGGAATATGGTCTGAGGTTTATCTCTGTGCCTCCTCTAGCAATTTACTACGGCCTGAACGAGTCCAACTGAGTGCTGCCCGTTTAATAGCTGGCTTACGTCAGAGTTGCCCGGAGGAATTGGCTCTTTATGAATGCGATTTACAGCCACTGAGTTTTAGACGAGCAATAAGATTAACGAAATACTTTAATAAACTCTATACCTATGGCATACATAACCGTACCTCTTTGCTTCTTCGTAACTGGACAAACAATCAAAGGCTGAAAAGAAACAGTCCGTTCTCTCTGTCAATCAAACAGGGTTTTATTTATACCAGCGTCGAGGGTCACTCCCCAAAACTTTATATTGACACTTCTGAGTGACTGCATAGAGTACACTTTAACACCGATCTTCTTTCCTACACCAACAAACAACAAGACGTCCCAGACTATCTTAGACAAATTGCATTAGAAACCATCAGTAGTATTCCATCTAATGCCCTCCATTTTTGCACGGATGGTAGTAAAATGTGCATAATGATTGTGGCAGGGGCATATTTGTGAAAATGTCCTCATCCAAACTTGCCATAAAGATCAGAAATCCGGACCATTGCTCAGTTTTTCGATCGGAGCTACTTGCGATTGAGGAGGGCCTCAAAGCTGCCACTTCCTGTACCACTTATAAAGATATTTTGATTCTAACTGACAGTCGCAGTTTCATACAACACTTACAAAATTGACCTCACGTTGGTGACAGAACTTCATTATCTATTCTATCTCTACTGAGAGGACTTTCAAGCTACCATGACATATTCTTTCAATGGATCCTTTCGCATGTTGGCATTGGCAGAAATGAAATGGCAGATACATTGGCTAAAGAGACACCGCACACTTCCACCTTGACATTTCTGGAGATCTGTTCAAGGGCCAAATATACTCTCGACACATCTTGGCGTTCCCCTCCAGTTCACAACTGGTACTGTGGCAAAAAGCCTGGAGGAGCTATTGCTCTTGGGGGTAGCCGTGACCAGCAGTCTGCTATTTCAAGATTTTTGAGTGGACACTTGAGATGCCTGAAATTTGACAACGGTAGCAAGATTTTTCTCATATGTGGAAAGTGCAAGACTGCGCCCTCTACCCCTGACCATCTCCTAACCTGTTTGGACTTGACTAGGAGTAACCTTTTGGAGTGTCTTTTCATCGTTTTGACTTCCTCCAAATTTTTGGGCTCATGGACTTGGTCTAGTCTATTGGCTAGATTATTTAGGATTAGAAACAACACCAATAACAACAAAGGGACAGTACTCATTGTGCTCTGTAGCGTGATCTAATTGCGAGAATGGAGCCAAATTTTGTATTATAATCAAACAAAACTGAGGACGAAAGATTCCGCGAAAAAGAAATATTTAGTTCCAAAGTCACCGCTAAGTGGAAAGGTAGCGCTGTATAATAGCCATATTGAGCCACTGTTGCCATAGTGAGAATAATTTTAATTGTTAAATGTGCTAAATAAAAGTTAATTTGATTTGAGTATTGATTCTGAATTTTTAAACTCTCTTTTCTATTACACAGCGCCACATTTCCACCTAGCGGTGACCTTTAGAACTAATTTTTCTTTTTGCGGAATCTTTCGTTCTCCGTTTAATACAAAATTTGGCTTCCAATAATTATGGTGATTTGCTCGTTGTTTAAGTTATCAGAAACTTTTTATTGTCACTACTTTTTTTTTTTTTTTTTTGGGGGGGGGGGAGAAGGGATTTTATAAGAATTCTTTACTATTATTATTATTATTATTATTATTATTATTATTATTATTATTGACTGGAGTGCTGGTGTACAACATTGTTCAACATTGTTACACAACAACAGGCTATCAAATCCTAAGAGCTAATGTGCCCGCAGGTTCTGTATGTATGTACGAATGTACGTAACGCGACAACTCTTGATACAAATATGCGATTTGCTTCAAATTTTGTATATAGGTTCATTCTGATAAAGCGCTTCCCTGATTAGTTTTGGGGGTTTATTGGTTAAGTATAAAGGGGAGAACGGGGGGTTAATCCCCCCCTTAATTTAGATTAATGGGTTTTTCATGCAAAATTATCCGATTTGCTTCAAATTTGGTATACGGGTTTATTCTGATAAAATGCTTCCTTGATTAGTTTTGGGGTCCATTGGTTAAGTATAAAGGGGGGAGGTAACAGGAGGCTAATTCCCCTTTATTTAGATAAATCGGTTTTTCATACAGAATTATCCGATTTGCTTCAAATTTGGTATACAGGTTTATTCTGATAAGACGTTTCCCTGATTAGTTTTGGGGGTTTATTGGTTAAGAATAAAGGGGGTAACGGGAGACTAATCCCCCTTTTATTAGATAAATGGGTTTTTCATGCATAATTATCCGATTTGCTTCAAATTTGGTATACAGGTTTATTCTAAAAAGACGCTTCCCTGATTACTTTTGGGGGTTCATTGGTTAAGTATGAAGGGAGAACGGGGGGCTAATTCCCCCCCTTTAATTTGGCTAAATGGGTATTTCATGCAGAATTATCCAATGTGCTTCAAATATGGTATACAGGTTTATTGTCGATTTCTTTATTTTTCGAGGGGCATTATTCTTTGAAATAAAAGTATATATACAGTTAGTGTGAATAGCCTGTGAGCTAAATGCCATCAGTTTAACTTTGCACTTTTTACTTTATTTATAACTAAGACAAAATGTTAGAAGAATTCTTTATTGTTATTTTTCTTTTACTTTTTTTACTTGAATGCTTTGCTGCAAAACATGCTACATAGATGATCCGCCTGTTTCATTACTGTGTCATTTAGAAGTATAATTAAATATCTACCCTATATATATAAAATCCTAATGAAACGAATTTGCAAAACGATTTTATGAAACGAATTTATGAAACGATTTTATGAAACGACTGATTAAACGACTGATTATGTTTCAGGGCTATTTTTAATAAAATATTAAACGCTTGATGGTGAAATTAATACCAATTGTCCATAAAAATCCGCGGATGTCAAAACTGGTAATAGAATTTTGAAATTGGAATTAGTTTTCGAGATATAAATTTTTTTTTCTAATTTTAATGACATTTCTGTAGTGATGGCATCTAATTACTCAGTTTTTTGTGACAAAAAAGGGAAAAAATTGAAAAGGATCCCGATAGGGATTATTGATTTCTTTATATTCGTCATTTTCAAATTGAAATTGAATTTATCTTTTATTTCAATTGATAATGAAGACAAGATTCTGATTAAATTATGTTTTTCAGGAAAATTTGAAAAAAAAAAAATCACATTTCTATCGTCAGGATTCAATCGTCTGTCAGCATTTAATTTAATTTATAAACTGAAAATATTTTGAATAAATTCGTCCAAATGACGTCATTTATGTAAACGCAAAAGAATTAATAATAATAAAGGAATTAATAGTAATTATTATTTATTGATATCATTTTGTTATTTTTTTGTAAAATTTAATTAAACGAATTTATAAAATCACTAATTCGGATATTTGAAAAGAATATATAAAATAATAATTGCCCAACTGAACGGAAGAAGAATAAAATATCCTGCTTGGTTTTCTATCCTGCTTGGTTTTTTCCGCCAAGCATTTTAAAAAAGCGTCAAGACCCCTATAATAGAAAAGCACCAATAGTTCATTTGGTTTGTTTTCATAACTTTTGGCAACAAATCTATGTATTTTAACGAATCTATCCCTTTTTGAAGTTCGAATTACGCCAAACCTAAAAGCAAAGGATCCTATACTGGAAAAGTACCCGATTTTCTTATGGACAATATTCAAGTGACATAACATGGTGTAAAATTATCGCGGATAGCAAATTTGTTTAAATATATCATCAATTAATGCCGAATAAATGCAGGCATGCATGCACAAAATATTTAATTAATTTTGTATGATAAATAATTATTAGAAAATTCGTATATACATATTAATTCAAATAAATAATTTACATATTTAAAATAACATGAAAATATGCATGATGGTGCACTAAAATAGAGAGACAATTAAAACCTGTTACTGAAAATGTCTATAACATAGTACTTTTCAATACCGTGGATCTTAATGTTATACACAAGCAGATGGAATTTTTCTCATCCTTAAACGCAAAGGAAGAATAGAATACAGATCGTTGTTATAAAAGTCCGAGAGGTAGCCACAATTTAAACCTAACCATTTTATACAAGCTGGTTTTCAAGTTGTAATTAATTTTACTTATCAATTCCGAAAACAGTCGTCAGTTGTTGCAACAGCTGTGTATGAGGCCATGATAATCAAAAATGCCCCATTAAAACGTTAAAAGCATGGCAACCCAATTACAGATTTATCAATATTTTTAAAATAAACCACGCTGTCATGTTTTTAGAGGCCTCGAAGTCTGAGTGGGGGTTGGCGAGCATAGCTCGCAGGGGGTAGGCCCCCTAGTTTAAATATATTAGTATTGATGTATTTTATATACCCTCATAATTCATGACTGATTAACTGAAAAGGATAAACTTTAAAAGGATAAGGTGCTAGATTATGAATAAAACCCACAAATAATTTCTGATGATTTTTTTTTAGCAATAAATAAATAAAATATATATAATAATAATAATAAAAAAAATAATAATAATTTAGATGGCATTGGCAAAACGGTTCACTGAAGGATCATCATATATGTATTATTATTATTATTAATATTATTTATTTATTCATCTATTTATTTGCTTTTTTTCTTTTTTTTTTTTTTTTTTTTTTTTTTTGTGACCACGGTATATTAAGTTTCAATAAGCTAGTATCTATACATTGAAAACTATTACAAGTAAGAAAAATATTATCTTGTAAAAAATGCAGCATAAACTATTATACAGACATTGGAAATGAAAAAAAAGATAAAAGAAAGCATAAATATGGATATTGTTAAGTAGTTTTCAAAAAGAATTAATTATTTAAAAATGTTCTCTACATCCTCAGGAAAAAATATCGTCATATTTAAAAGAAAACGAACATTTTCATTTATTAAACTAAAGTGTGCTATTACTAATGCGCCATGACATTCTCTTCACTGACTTTTCACTTCTCGCAATGCAGAGACTACAAGACCTTTGATGCAATAGACCGGGAGGCGATAGCACAGACAATCACCTCACCGAGTTCACGGCTGAAATTCCAGAATTAGTTAAAACTTCTTGGTGGAAAACACCCGAAAACCCGATTTTAGCGGTTGGCTCGTAGGTTTACTATTGTGTTTTCCTGCTCCCAGTACTCCATGTTTTCATACCTTTGGGTGCAGGAAAACACAATGGTAAACTTATGAGTCAACCGCTAAAATCGGGTTTTCACGTGTTTTCCACCAAGATATGACTTGGCAGACCGATTGCGTTTTAATATGCGAATCGAGTTTTAACTAATTCTGGAATTTCAGCCGTGAACTCGATGAGGTGATTATCTGTGCTGTCGCCTCCCGGTCTATAAACATATTCTCAATAATTTATTGATCTTCTTTGGAGATATCAACTTACATTTTTCCACGTGCACCCAGAAAAATGTTTTGTTGAATCAACAAAAATTTGGTTGACCCAACACAACTTTTTGTTTAGATATAGGTCAATGGAAATTTTGTTTGAATCAACAAAAAAAAATTTTTTTTTGCAATTCCAAAAAAAAATTTTGTATCGTCAGCAAAAAATGTTTTGTTAATTCAAGTAAAATGGTTCAATTTCACTAGAATTTTGCTAAAACAACCAAAATGTACTCAACAAAACATGTTTTGTAATTTTAATCAATTCCTTTTTCTGGGTGTGTATTAAAAAAAAAGGGGAAGAAAAAGGAAAAAAAAAGTAATATTTCAAATATTGTGCAGGTACCATGTGAAGTTGAAGTGTATTCAATGGAAATCAGCACTCATTTTAGCTGCTTCCGGGGAAAAGGTAGTTAGCGAGATCAAGTCGAAAAGCAATTCGATATTGTGCTAATTCAATTCGGGAATGACGACTGATGTATAACGTCTTTGCAATTGTTAGACCTACATAATAGTTAAATGTTCCTATAAGGTAAAATTGTGGTAAGTGCAAGGTTCTACGCATTTATCAGTATTACGCAAATTTACGATTTTTTGTCCCGCTGATCCCATTGCCTTTCTCTATCTAAGAAGCTTTAGTTCTGACGTGAGTGTAAGGGCAGCGCATAATTCAACGCATTAATAAGCACAACGACTCTTATATAATTAGAGTTTTCTTGCACTGTAAAGAACCGTTTGAGAAGGTTTTATTCCTTTGGTATTTGCAAACCTTTGCGCCCAGTATTGAATTCAGGGGGTAGCCCGGGGAAGAAAATTCCCTGTGAAGTACTGAAATGCTCCCACTCCGGTAAGATTTAAAATGTTATGCCAATCAATGGTCTAGAAATGCAGTTGTTCCCTGGAACTCTATTACCGCCCCCCGCCTCCCCAGTAGTTGCGGAATTCCCTCCCGCAGAAAAATTTCTGAATGCAACACTGGTTTCACTTCTTCAACTTCGCTTATCATCATAAATGACTGTGCGAATTTATTTTGCAACTGAATGATATGCTCAGCAAAATCCCATCAAAGTCTAGTAGTCCCATTACATTTCCATGGTTAAGAGATGTTTCGAACATTTCGTTAACAGCATCTTCAGAACTTAAAAATACATTTGACCATATAGCGTGGTTGTTCGAATTCCTCTCCGTTGTCTTGTGGGAACTGTCTATAGAGAAAATATCTTTGTTACATATAGAATTTTCTTCTTTTTTTTTTTCTTTAGGTTAAAGGAGCAAAGTAGTTTAAAAGTACTTCTGTCTACAGAAAATTCTCGTCACATCCATAATGTTGTATTGAAAAAAAGTGCTGAATATCCTGACAATATACTAATTTCGTACTTAACGATTTCCGAAATGCATGACAAAAAATTATAACTGTTTTCTCGGCAACATGGATAAATTGGATACAGTAATAACATATATAAAATCCTACCTCAAAATCCAACTGTTAGAATTAGTTATTATAACTTTTATAAATTAAGAGCTGATATTTTTATTTATAAATAAATAAATAATGAAATTTTGTCTTTACTCAAATACAGTATGAAAGCAGAAAATAATACCGAGCGAGGCTCATTTTCCCAGGTACGTTAATTTTAAACTACTATCACAACGAATAATAAATAGCTATTATCTTAAAATAGTTATTGTAAATAAAAAAAAACACTTATTTAGGGCCTAAATTCTGTAATACGAACCTTTTTATTTTTCATTATTAGTACAAACAAGGTAATTTCAAGGGGGAAAAATATCAATTATATTACACGGTTTTTTCTTTAATTGTGATTTGTTTGCAGAACAATTTCGGATTCTACGTAATAAAAGCATTTGCATGTACTCCTTCTACTTCCTAATTTTCAATCAGTTTTTGTAGCCAAGACGAATTAGAATATGCAATTGGTGAGAATTCTTCCAAATATTAAAATTATTTAATTTCCAATTTTTTTAAATCCATTTTAAATGATTATTGTTACAAATTACTGTGTTGTTAAATAAAATTTGCAATGAATTGAAATTATTTAACTGTATTATTAATCATTTATTCATATTTTGAACCATATTTAAAGCTTTGTATATTTAATTATAAGTTTAATAATAATAAAAATAATAAATTTTTGTCCAGAATAGAGAAATAAAGCCACAGCCTCTTAATGATTAAATTATGTGCGGTGTGTCGATTAACCGGGTGTGTTGTATAATCGGGAATCTACTGTAGTAATAACAAACGCCATTACGGTATTTTAAAGTACAGAAAGGGTTTTTAGATTTTGCTGTTTCTAGAAAAGAGTAGAAAATCGTCGAGATAAAGAGTGTTGGAGAGGTATTAACGAATACATATAATGAGATCTATTTTTTCTCTGTGAGTAATTTTACTAGAATTTTCAACCAAGAAGATGTAAATTTGAATCTCTACATCGTGGTGCCATCCATAGGAGAAAAGATCCATCAAAAAAGAAAGCAACAAATGAAATAAAAAAGCATGTAGGACTCGAATATATTTTTTTTATTATTATCCGTCTTGTTGAGATACGTGGGCGGGCATAGAGAGATACCAGGCGCAGTGTCCAGAGATATGTTGAGCGATTAGGGTATGAAAGGAGGGGTGTGAGAGGGCGACAAGTCCCTTGATAGACCTTGCTCGAGTCCAGGAAAAGGCTCCCGGCGATACGGCCGTATCTCAATGTGCTTCATTTTCTTCAGTAAGAAAAGTTAGGGACCGTTTCCAAAATGAACGTAGCCCTGATCATTTCTTGCGTAGTGATTGGTCTTCGTTTGTTAAGGATTGCTCTTAAGAAATTTTTATATTAATATGTTTTCCATGTGTCTCTGTTATATAAATCAAAACGTTTCATTGGGTTCTTTTTTTCTACATGTTTACAGAATAGTTATTAGAATATTTTTAGTTTTATTCTTTAAAAATGAATAATTTTTAAAGAAACGCACCATGCGTGTACACACACACACATGCATACACACAGAGAGAGAAAGAGAGAGAGAGAGAGAGGAAGAGAGAAAGAATACAAGTCATCCGTAGGAACAGAAGATTTGATTATAAATGGAAGTAAAAAACAAACAAACAATACAAGCATTCAAATATCTGGGTTCAATAGTTGTAAATAATGGAGCACCTGAGTTGGAAATACGAGGGAAAGTCATTAAGTATGTCACAAAAGATAATTAAATAAAAACTTACAATGATATTCACTTCAAATCTATTTTTATTTCTCAACATATTCTCCACCAATATTTATGCACTTATATCACCGTTTTATCAGTGCCCCAACACCAGCTGCATACCATTCTTTGGGTTGCTGTCTCAGCCACATTAGGACTTCAAGTTGAACCTTTTCATCATCTGTGAACATCATCTTGCAACTTCTTCAACATCCACCATACAGCTTCGACTTAGCCCCAAGCGATTTTCATCTGTTTAGTCCACTAAAAAACATCTTGGAAGCAAGATGATGTTCACAGATGATGAAAATATTCAACTTGAAGCCCTAATGTGGCTGAGACAGCAACCCAAAGAATTGTATGCAGCTGGTGTTGGGGCACTGTTAAAACAGTGATATAAATGCATAAATATTGGTGGAGAATATGTTGCGAAATAAAAACAGTTTTGAAGTGAATATCATTGCAAGTTATTATTTAATTATCTTTTGTGACTTACTTAATGACTTTCCCTCGTAGATAGAAGAAAATATGCGACAAGGAAAATCATTGGAATTTTAAATCCCACACTTTAGAATAGTAATACAATTGGAAAAACCAAAAGAACTATCTGAATGCTTTGATAGACAGCATCATGCTCTATCATAAAGCCGACGCATGGACTATAAAGTAAGAGAAAGAGAAGAAATTTCTTGAGACAGAGATTAGCTATTGAAAGAGAGCTGCTATAAATTACCCCGAACGAGAAAAAAAAAAAAAAACAGAAAAACAGAAATGCAAAAAATTGTAAAATTAGACTGTAGCATTAATAGTATAGACGTAAAACGATTGGCATGCTGCGGAAATGTCAAAAGAGAGATTACCAAATGGTATTATGAGTTGGGAAGCACCTAGAAAAGGGAAAATATGGAAGCCGAAAAAAAATAGATTTTTTTTTTTTTTAGAAAAGACCATGATTGAAAACAACATAAAGGGAGACGTGGCATTTGACAAAACATTCTGGAAGAAAAAAAAATTAAGAAAATTTTCTTTCGAAAGAATTCCCCGCACTGAAGAAAATCATTTTAGAAAAAGAATATAGATCATACGGTTCAAACAAGAAACGGGGTGCCATTTGGGATGTAATTATTTTATGGTATGGGCTCTAAAATAGGTTAAAGAAGAACAATCGTCGTCTCTCAATGGTTACTGTGACAAAATATCAAAAATTTTAAATGATGATAACAGCCCGTTTTTTTTTTCCTCATTGAAAAAAAAAAAAACATAAATGAGATTTAAAAAATTAAGTTAGCTGTAGAAATAGTGACATAAGAAAAACAAAAAAAAACAAAGAAAACCATTTCGTGCTCCACAGTGCTCCAAGAACAAATTGGTTACTTTGCCGTTATCAATGGAAATAATGGGAATAAGAGATGTATGCATTGAATTAAATATACATAATGATGATAATGCAATGACCACAAGTTTTTATTTAATTTAATTTAATTTTGATTTGTTATACAATTTATTATTAATAATTAATTAACCATTGCGTATTAAAATACCAAGCACAACCACCCATCGTCCATACTCTATATCATCTATCCCGACCTACTTTTTTCATGTTTTTTAAATGATAAAATTTATCATATTTTAAGATTTAGAAAATAAATAATTATTATGCAATGAGTTAACTATATCCAGACAACACATACTCATATATCGTGTTGTTATCAATAGCATGTAGCACAAGATGTATATTGTATAAGTAATAGAATAGTATCACGAAAATAAAATGAAGTTTGAATTAATAAGTTGCAAAATCAGCATTAGATACTGCAGTTTTTAGAAAAAATGCAGAAAAATTATGGGTTTTATTTTTGTTTTCATTACTAAAAAGTAAGCGAAACGTTGTTTTCGAGCTCTTCACAAATCAATAAACTGAAAAAAAAAAAAAAAAAAAAAAAAAAAAAAAGTATTATTAGAAGGTTATCAGATTGTATAAAAGATTTATTAAATATACAAGTGATGACAAATGTTATTATGAAATGAACATAACAAGCTTTCTATGAAATAATATGATTGAATGTGTCTGTAAGTCTGTATGCATGTACGTGGAAGTAAAGAAATGGACATGAGAGAAAGTTAGTTTTCTTGTTTAAATATCGTATTGAAAATAAAATAAAAATTTCCACAGATAAGTTAAACATGCTATTTAAATATTTTTAAATATTATAAAAATAAATCAAATCGTTATAACTTAATTTGAATTAAGACTTTCTACATATATCTCAATAAAAATTAAGAAATCTAACGCATCTCAGCTTTTATTTAACGGAACCATATTAATATAAAATAAGTTTGAATGTTGTGAAAAGATTCATAAGGAAATTCAAATCACATTTAATGATTAACCGCAAAACTTTCATTTAAAAATACCTAAAAGAAAATTTGTCAAAGTTACAAATGTTTGTAAACCAAACAAAACAAAAAGTTTAAGCTTTCTATGAAATAACCTTATAACACGTGCGGTTATGCATTCACATGCAATTAAAAAATTGATTTCAATGAATGTTGATTTTCTTGTGCGAAAATCACATTGAAGGAAATGCTACTTTTACAGGCAAGCTAAAAATTTAATTTTTCATTATTAAATACATCAAAAACCAATCAAGATGTTACAGTATGATAATTATTTTATTTCGAAAATGACTTTATATATATAAATATTCGTGGAAACACAACAAATGTAAGGCATATAAGATTTTATGAATAAAGGAAATAAAATGTTAATGAACAAATTTATAAGAAAATTTAAATCACATTTAACGATTAATCATAAAACTTTGATTTAAAGAAATATACAATTAGAATTTACAGAAAAAAAATTATACAGCAAGCAGAACAAAATATTAAGGTTTTTGTGAAATAAATTGATCGCATACGCGTTATGCGTTTACGTGGAAGAAAAGAAATGGACACGACTAAAAGTTGAGTTTCTTGCGTGAAAACCAAGCTAAAGGTAAAACAACTTTTACAGGCAAGTTGACATTGAAATCCCCTTTTTGTTAAATATTAAAAAAAAAAAAAAAAAAAAAAAAAAAAAAAAAAAAGATAGATATTAGGATATAACTTCATTTGAATAATAGCTCACTAAATTTCTCTCTGTGTAAATGGTATTACTGTCATACATTTCAGATTTTATGTAATATGATAATTAGAAGAAAATAAAAAGGAAATTGGAGAATAAGTACAAATTTATATATAAAATAAAATTAAGTTACACTTAATCATTATAAACAAAACTTTCCTTAAAAATTATAAATTAAGAATGTATTATAAATTTAAATGTAAAGTCAAGCTATAAAGCAAACTGAACAAATCATTAACTTTAAGGTGTTTTCTTTTCTTTTCTTTTTTTTTCTTTTTTTTTTTCTTTTTTTTTCTTTTTTTTTCTTTTTTTTTTTTATGGGGGGAGTAAATTTATGGGGAAGTAAAGAAATTGATTTGAATAAATGTTGATTTCCTTGCGTTAAAACCATACCGAGGGTAAAACAACTTTTACAGGCAACTTCCACATACCCATTCCATGTTGTTGAATATTACAAACAACAATAATAATAATAATTGTGATACAACTTAATTTGAATAATAGTTCCTCGTTTATCTCCGTGTAATTGGAAATACTGTAAATCAGTAATATATTAATTACAAGAAAATAACAATAGGTGATTAGAGAAGAAATGAATATAAAGAAATGTCGGTTGCGTTTAATCCCAATCACGAAAGGTTTCCTTAAAAGAAATTTAAAAAAAAAAACCCCTAAAATACGAATTTATTAAAAATAAAAATGTAAAGTCAAAATATAAAGCAAACAAAACTAAACAATATAAAGAACAATAACTAATATAAATACTAATTAACTTATATTATATTATAATATAAGTTATTGTTATATTATAATAACTAATATAACAATAATTAATATAAAGAACTAAACAATAAGTGATTAGAGAAAAAATGAATATAAAGAAATTTCGGTTGTAAAATAAACGGTTGTAAACAATCACGAAAGATTTCCTTAAAAGGAAAAAAAAAAACCCCTAAAATACGAATTTATTAACAATAAAAATGTAAAGTCAAAATATAAAGCAAAGAAAACTAAGCATCAACTTTAAGCTATTTTAAAAATAACATTGTCGCATGTGTGCATATGCATTTATGTGGGAGTAAAGCAATTTATTTGAATAAATGTTGATTTTCTTACGTGAAAATCTGACTGAAAGTAAAACAATTTTTACAGGCAACTTGCACATAAAATTTGCATTTTGTTAGATATTACAATAATAAAAATTAAAATAATGATATTACTTAAATTGAGTAATGACTTTCTACATTTATAACTCCGTGTAAATGGAAATACATGCCAGTAATATATTAAGAAGTGGCAATGGGTGATTAAAAAGTAAGTGAAAATGTATATAGAAATTTTGATTAAATTTAATCGCAATCTACAAAACTTTTCTTAAAAGAGAAAAGAAACAGAACTCTAACATCAGAATTTATTAAAAATGCAAATGTAAACGAAAGTAAACTAAAAGAAGATTTTATTGAAACTGCAAAAGTAAAGTCAAGCTCTAAAGCAAAGAGAACAAAACATTATTTTTAAGGGTTTTTTTTTTATTTCTTTTTAAAATTAACGTGGTTGCATGTGGTGCGTATGCATTTACATGGATGTAAAAAAATTAATTTGAATAAATGTTGATTTTTTTTTTGCGTGAAAATCATAAGTTAAAACAACATTTACAGGCAACTTTCACATGAAATTTCCACGTTGTTAAATATTACAAAATAAATAAATAAATAAATAAATAAATAAATACATGTGAAATAATCTGAATTTGAATAAAGACTCCCTACATTTATCTCTTGTAAAGAGAAATACTGTAATACATATCTCAGTAATATATTAATGAGAAGAAAATGAGAACAGGTGATTAGCGAATAACAGGAATTAAAAAAAAATAATAATCGGTTACATTTAATCCCTACCGACAAAGTTTTCCTTAAAAGAAAAAAAAAATAAAGAAGAATTTATTGAAAATGCAAAAGTAAAGTCAAGCTCTAAATCAAACAAAACAATACAGTACCTTTAATTTTTATTTATTTATTTATTTATTTAACGTGGTTTCATGCGTGCGTATGCATTTACATTGAAGTAAAAAAATTGATTTGAATAAGTGTTTTTTTTTCTTTGAAAATTATACTGAAGATAAAACAACTTTTACAGGCAACTTGAACCAATGATTTCTATGTTCTTAAATATTACATTAAAATAATAATAGTAATTATTATTATTATTATTATTAGTATGATATAACCTAATTTGAATAATGGTTCCTTACATTTATCTCCATGTAAGTGGGAAAATTGCAATACATGTCAGCATTATATTACTGAGAAGATAATATCAATAGGTGATTAGAGAATAAGGGAAATTTTATAAAGAAAATTTTTATTACATTTAATCACTGCTGAAAAAATTTTCCTCGATAGAATACAAAAATATAACATCAGAATTAATTAGAAATTCAAAAGTAAAGTAAGGCTATAAAGCAAACAGAACAAAACATTATCGTTAAGCTTTTTTAAAATAACATTTTCGCATGTGTGCATTTATGTGGAATTAAGAAAATTGAATTGAATAAATGTTAATTTTCTTGCGTGAAAATCATACTAAAGATGAAACAACTTTTATAGGCAACTTGCATGTAATTTCCATGTTGTTAAACATTACAACAACAACAAAAACAATAATAAAAATAATAATAAGACTTAATTTGAATAATGGCTCCTTACACTTATCTCCGTGTAAATGGAAATACTATAATGAATCAAAGTAATATATTAATTACAAGAAAATAGCAATAGGTGATTAAAGAATAAATTACAAAAAAATCCGTTACGTTTAATCCCTGTCGAGAAAGGTTTCCTTAAAAGAAAGAAAAAGTAAAAAAGAATTTATTAAAAATTAAAATGTCATGTCAAACTCTAAAGCAAACAGAAAAAAAAAAATTTAAGCTTTTAAAAAATATATAACATTGTGTGCGTATCCATTTATGTGGAAGTAAATAAATTGATTTGAATAAATGTTGATTTTCTTGCTGGAAACTCTTACTAAATATAAAACAACTTTTACAGGAAACTTACACATACAATTCCCATTTTGTTAAATATTACAATAATAATAAAAATAAAAAATAATGATATTACTTAATACGAATAATGACTTTCTACATTTATCTCCGTGTCAATGAAAATATTATAATACATGTCAGTAATATGTTAGTTAAAAGGAAATAGCAATGGGTGATTGGAGAATAAGTGAAAATGTATAACAAAATTCAGATCTACAAAGCTTACTTTTTTTTTTTTAAATAAAAAATCTAACATCAGAATTTATTAAAAAATACTTATGTATAGTCAATCTATAAAACAAACAGAACAAAACATTAACTTTAATCTTTAAAATACTAATAATAATAATATGGTCGTATGTGTGCGTTTGCATTTACGTGGACGTAAAAAAAATTGATTTGAATAAAAGTTGATTTTTTTTTTCTTTTTGCGGGAAAATTATACTAAAGGCAAAACAACTTTTACAGGCAACTTGCACAAATAATTTCTATGTTCTTAACTATTATATTAATATTAATAATGATTATTATTATGATAATGATATAACTTAAATTGAATAGTGATTCCTTATATTTATCTTCATCTAATTGGAAAACTGTAATACATTTTAGCAATATATTACTTAAAATATAATATCAAGAGGTGAATAGAGAATAATGAAAGTTTTATAAAGAAATTTTGGTTATATTTAATCACAACCAACAAATCTTCCTTAATAATAATATTAATTAAAAAAAAAACCCTAACATTAGCAGCATTAATAAAAATATATAATTAAAATCAAGTGATAAAGCAAACATATTAAACCATTATCTTTAAACTTTTTTTTTAAATAACATTTTCGTGTGTATGCATTTACGTGGAAGTAAGCAAATTAATTTGACTAAATGTTGATTTTGTAGCGTTAAAATCATACTGAAGGTAAAACAACTTTTACAGGCAACGTGCATTTATAATTTCCATGTTTTTAAATATCACAACAACAACAACAACAACAGCAATAATAATAATAATAATAATAATAATAATAATAATAATAATAACGGTGATGATGATATGAATTAATTTGAATAACTGCTCCCTACATTTATCTCCGTGATGTAAATGGAAATACTGTAATACATCTTAGTAATATATTACTTATAAGCAAATGCGAATAAGTGATTAGAGAATAAGTGGAGTTTTATTCGGTTGCATTTAATTCCTACCGACAAAATTTTCCTTGAAAAAAAATAAAATCTAACTTTAGAATTTATTAAAAATGCAAAAGTAAAGTCAAGCAAACACAACAAACACATAAAATTAAAGTTTTTATTTTATTTTTTTATTATTTTTTTAACATGGTCACATGCATACGTGGACGTGGACGTAAATAAATTGATTTAAATAAATGTTGATTTTCTTGCATGAAAATCATACTGAAGGTAAAGCATCTTTCACAGGCAACTTACACATATAATTTCTATGTTCTTAAATATTGCATTAATAACAATAATAATAATTATATTATGATATACTTAATTTGAATAATTATTCCTTATATTTATCTCCGTCTAATTGGAAAACTGTAATGCATATCAGCAATATATTTCTTAGAAGATAATATCAATAGGTGATTAGAAAATAAGGGAAATTTTATAAAGAAATTTTGGTTACATTTAATCACAACCAACAGATTTTCCTTATTAGAAAAAAAAACCTAAGATCAGCATTAATAAAAATATAAAATTATAATCAAGCGATAAAGCAAACAGAAAAAAAAAATATGTTTTTTTTTAAAATAACGTTTTCGCATGATGTTGATTTTGTTTCGTGAAAATCATACTGAAGGTAGAACAACTTTTACAGGCAACTTGCATTTATAATTTCCATGTTTTAAAATATTAAAATAATAACAATGATAATAATAATAATAATAATAATGATTTTGATGATATCAATTAATTTGAATAATTGTTCTTAACATTTATCTCCGTGTAAATGAAAATACTGTAATACATCTTAGTAATGTATTAATTAGAAGGAAATGCGTTTAAGTGATTAGAGAATAAGTGACATTTTATAAAGAAATTTAGGTTACATTTAATTCCTACCGACAAAACTTTCCTTTAAAAAAATATAATAATAAAAAAAAATCTAACATTAGAATTTATTAAAAACGCAACAGTAAAGTCAACGTATAAAGCAAACACAACAACATATTCACTTTAAGTTTTTTTCCCCCCTGTTTAATAACATGGTCGCATGTGAGCGTATGCATTTACTCGGGAGTAAACAAAATGATTTGAATAAATGCTGATTTTCTTGCATGAAAATCGTACTGAAGGTAAAACAACCTTTACAGGGAACTTGCGTTTAAAATTTCCACGTTGAAAATATTTCAAATACACAGAGTGTCCCAAATACATTGACCTCAGCTTTTATTCCTTAAATTTTGATCATAGACATATATTATAAATTACAAAGTTACGTAAAAAAGGGTACAGAATTTAATGAAATTGTAAAGTCTTGAAATAATTAATAATAATAAATAATTAAGTTTTTAATTACAGTGTTCAAACTAAGACTTTAAAAACTGGGAACCGGCTCCCACGGTAAGAAAATGATTCTGTTTTTATGGACTAGAATTCCTTACAAAATCGATTAAAATTTTCAGGGGATTAAATTTGAAGCAATAAAATAATTAAATTTTTATACGGGCCCTCGTAAAAAAAAAAAATCCCAATGAGTAAAATGTGCTTTATACACTAATAAGGTCATGTAAAAATGTTCGGCATTTTATCATAAAATGTCGCAGAGATAACTAAGTTGGTACGTTGTTAATCACAAATTAAAATGTAAATGTTTATAGCAATAGAGTGCAGATAATGCGACGCAGAAATGAATCATGAACAAATGAAATATGGCTCTTATCTTTAGTTTTAGTTACAAATATTCAAAACGATGCTTCTTTAAAAATACCTTAAAATTTTACATGATGAACTGCAGAATAAAACTTGGAAATGGCGTCAATGAACCTTAAAATAGCTTAGAAATGTTTAACAGAAATGTAAACATAATGTAAACATTTTGAACAAGCTTTGTAACTTTTGCGTAAACTAACTCGTACTGCTTTCGACCTCTACAGGTCATCGCATAGGGCTTCCCATGATGAGCCGGTCGAAACGAGGTCGTCCCACTCAGTACAGGCGCGCAGCGCCCCATTACGCGCCAAGGTATTTCCGCAGGTTCGGTCCCGGAGATTCGAATTTCTACACGGTTTAGATACTTTTGTACCAATAAATAGCAGAATTATTATTTATTTATGCAATTAATGCTTTTTTTCGTAATTTGTATACGACCCTTGAAACGTGATTATCCGACATAATTTTTCCCCTTTGCGAATTCCTATCTAGGCTTCGAAAAGTGGTTTAAGTCAGCATTTATGTATTTTCGTATATTTGCGAATATTTATGATAAAATGCTGAAATTTTGTACATGACTTTATTAGTGTATAGGGCACATTTTACTCATTGGGGAAATTTTTTGTACGAAGAGAGGGAGAGGTGTATAAAAATTTCGTCAAATTTAATCCCTTGAAAATTTTAATCGATTTCATAAAATTCTGTACTTTTCCTTTCGTAACTTTGTAATTTATAATACATGTCTATGATCAATATTTAAGGAATAACAGCCGAGGTCAATGTTTTTGGAGCGTCCTATATATATAATACCTTTGAATTCTAAATTATATATATACAAGTATATAAAATAGAAATTAATTTGAATAATGGTTCCCTACACTTATCTCCGTGTAAATGAAAAAATTGTAATACATATCATGAATATATTAATTAGAAGATAATATCAATAGGTTATTTGAAAATAAGTGAGAATTTATAAAAAAGGAAAAAAAAATGATTACATTTAATCCCTATTAACAAAAGTTTCCTTAAAAAAAAAAAAAAATTCCTAAAGTAAGAAAGTATTAAAAATACAAATGTAAAGCCAAGCTATAAAGTAAACAGAACAAAACATTAACTTTAAACTTAAAAAAAAACAAAAAAAAAAACATGGCTATGCATGTATGCGGATGCATTTATGGGGAAGTAAATAAATTGTTAAATGTTGATTTTCTTGCGTGAGAAACATACTGAAGGTAAAACAACTTTTACAGGCAGCTTCCACATACAATTTCCATGTTGTTAAATACTGCAAATAATAATAATAATAATATGATTTAATTTAAATAATGGCTCCCTATATTTATCTTCCTGAAAAGGGCAATACAGTAATACATTTCAGTAATATTAATTAGAATAAAATAGCATTAGTTGATAAGAAAATAGGAGAAAATTTATAAAGAAATTTTGGTTACATTTAATACTATCGGCAAAGGCATAGGTTTCCTTGAAAGAAAAAAACATCTAAAATAAGAATTTATTAAAAATGCAGATGTAAAGACAAGCTATAAAGCAAACAGAACAGTATATTTAACCTTTTTCTTTTTTTTTTAAACATGGTTGCCTGTGTATATTATGTATTTATGGGGAAGTAAAAAAAATTATTTGAATAAATGTTGATTTTCTTGCGTGAAAATCATACTGAAGGTAAAACAACTTCTATAGACCCACTTGCACTTATAATTATCATGTTTTTAAACATTACAATAATAACAATAAATATGATATAATTTAATTTGAATAACGGTTTCCTACATTTATCTCCTTGAAATGCAAATGCCGCAATACATCTCAGTAATATATTAATTAGAAGAAAATAGCAGTAGGTGATTAGAGAATAAGTAAAATTTTATATATAAAAAAAATCGTTTATAATTAATCCCTACCGACAACAGTTTCCATGAAAGAAAAATAAAATCTAACATTAGAATTTATTAAAAATGCAAAAGTAGACTAATTCTATAAGGAAAACAGAGCAAAACATTAACTTTAAACTTGAAAAAAAAATGGTCGCATGTTTGTGTATACATTTACGTGGAAGTAAAGAAATTAATTTGAATAAATGTTGATTTTTTTACGTGAAAATCACACTGAAGATAACACATCTTTTACAGGAGAGTTGACATACAATTTCCATTTTGTTAACCTTCTCACTGCCGCGACCTGATATATCCGTTCACTATGCTGTAGGTTTCACAGCAATACAATGTTTGTTTAAATTAATATAATTCTACAAATATAATGCATTTTTTAAACATCAAGTAATGATTGATAATCAAGGATTATACTTATATACGTAATTAAGTTTTTTATCTCCAGTTTGAAAATTCAGATTTTTAAAGCATTTAAAAAAAAATGAAGAGAAAACAACATTACAAATTTGCCCTACAAAATAAATAAATAAATAAATAAACTACGTAAAT